>CM031242.1:462020844-462485393 GCA_018340775.1 Taxus wallichiana var. yunnanensis | reverse complement strand
ATATATCAAGTTTGTTTAGAATTTGGCTACATTACAATGATCATGGGAAGCCATACTATCCACACAATAAACATATGTGTTGGTCTCGGATGGTACAAAAATGTGATTTTGTCTTTTGGAGAAAAATGGTCAAGATAATTGTGGCCCTTAATGGTGTATATTGAAACATGGAAATATATACATTAGATATATAATTTATACGAGAAGTGTAGAATATAATGTTGCACATATTGGTTTTGAGGATAGGTAAAATTTATAGAGGATCGTAATAGAGTTTGGTTGTGAGATAGGTTAAAATTGAAATTTTAGGGGATAATTTTTTTGTTAAAATGACACTCCAAATGTCAAAAAAAGCACTTTGATTTTAGGTTTGTAAAAATATGTGTTTTTGTTGGACATAACTATAACTTTCAAGGATAGAGCTCTTAGGTTATGATAGAAGAGCTCAAAAATTTACTGAGTTGGTTGTATTGTGAATCGTTAATTGGTATTTGATGGAAGGCATAATTGAAGGAAACACAAGATTGAATTCTCGAATTTAATGTGCAGCACAAGAATTGCATGAGAAATTTTGTCAAACAGTTCATGTACCTTGTGAATGCTTTGGCATTTTACATATATATCTAGAAAAGGACTTACAACTACAACACTAGATAACAAATAACTTAAAATTATGATTTGATGGATGTAAAATATCTTAGAAACCCAACAAATGATTGTAAATTATGATTTGATGGATCTACGAGAAAACTATTTGATTGATTGGAATCAGCGGGTGGATTAAAGGATAAGGTATACGATTATGTGGGATTGAGTTATACTTGTTTTGTAATAAGCGGGCGATTCAAGGAAGGAAAATTGGGAAAGGCAAAGAAAAATTAAAAATTCTATAATTCGTGCCCTAGCTAGCTCTTGTTTTATTTTAGACTATCAAAACTACATACAATGTTATGAATAAATTAAGATTTTTCTCCGTGAGACCAAGAAGCAAAGAATCATATATTCTAGTATCAAGTATGTATAGTGCAATATATAGATAAATTTCAAATATTTATGCAAATACATTTGTTTAAGAATAACCAATTGGAGCAAGTATATGTGCTTTATTGTATATTAAAAATACATCCGATTCTTATGTGTCGAATCCTATGTACTACTAAAATTGTACCACCATTCCTATTTAATGTCGGTGTTAACAAATACAAGTGCCATGATTTATACATTTTATCGGCCCTCCGGGCGGTTTGGCATATTGGTAAGGTCATTTATGTCTTTCATTTGTTGTCTAAGTGTTACATTCTCAGCTTTGTGTCATGAATGGATTTTCAAACCCATTAAGAAATAATCGGAAAAGGTTCAGTTCACTAACTCCTCATTAATGCAAATCCATGGCCTTGTAGATAAATGCAACATCCATGATAGCTAAGAGAGAATAAGAATGGAATAGAACATGTGAAAAGTAGAATAAAATGATGGGTCCAAATATACAAGCCAAGAATGCAATGCACATATGAAATATGTGTATAAAATAAGATCAATTGTCAAAAAGTGTAGACTATATACAATATTGACATTGTTGTTTATATGTGGGATAGGATAAAGAGTAGTATTTTTCAAAAATTATAAAAGGCGGTCACCAAAATTCTATATTAATAATTGATAGTATTTTGTCTCACAAACAAAAAACATTTTGCAATGAAAAGAAAATGCAAAACATGTTCCCGAACTCAAGAAAAATACGATGACTACATTATATTCTTCATATGGCAAACGGTTGTTTCTTGATAGAAAGTGGTAAAATTTTGTATAATGAGCCCATTAATTTATCTCATGCATAGACAACAAAATAGAGACATTAGTGACAAATATAATATTTTGTAAATGAAAAAGTGTGATAGTATAAATGTGGATAGGCACAAACCTTATGGGTGGATATCGGTGTTGACATTGACAATGGTGTTAGTTTGATCAAGCGTGAAAGTTCCTTGCAAAGACAAAAATTCGAAGGAGATGTACAATGGAGCTTTTGTTTTGCACGTACTTTTCATGATTTTTTTGTTAGTGGAGGAATTAATCTTGATAGCAAAGGACCAACAAGAGTGCATTTGACGATTGAAGTAGATGTTGTTGTTGACCAATTTTTCCCCTTAGGAAAAATTAATCAAACACGCCCGCATGTAAGAAAATCGAAGTGTCGGTTTAGTCTTGCGAGATCGCAAATCGATCCCAAATCAAGGGGCAAGTATATTCGACAATGAAGGGCTAGGGTAAACAAATGAGAAAACAATCAAAGTTACCCGAGGAACATAGGTGAACAATGGAGAAAGGTAGCATTCACTTAGCCCCAAATTGGCTAAGTGTAAGATATTTAGTGGAACCCGTCACGTGCCCCAACGATGAACCTCTAAAGGCCAAGACCAAAATGTGGTCTCCAAACGAGTGGGAAGGAGCCACGTGCCACATCGGCACACTACCAAGGGGAGAATCCAAAGGCGGAGACTCAAACAAGCACCAAGCCTCCACATGTCCCAGGTCTGAAAGGGAGGTAGATTCGACAGTTGAAAAGTTTCCAGGTAGAGGAAAGAGTCACATGTCATCTCACTATTGTTATCACCGAATCATAACAACCTTATGTTTACACAAGTGCATATGCTTGAAGTCACGATGTGATTGGATAACATGGGTACTATTTCCAAGTTGTGGGACTTGCTACTTGAGATAGACCTCTAGAGAAAGCTTGTTCTAGCTCCTAAACTACCCGCCACAATCTACTCTAATGCAGGTAAACCAACTATTCTAATATAACTTTCCACGGGACCAAGGAGAGAGAATGCATAAAAATGAAATCCTACACTAAAGTGTTGATACACCAAAAAGGAGGGGTGAGAGTATTCTTCCAATGTGTGAGATACATAAGCAAAATCCACACTAGAAGGATTGATGACAATTCTCCACAATCTAGAAAAAATGCATTCAAAACAACATTTCAAACATACACAATGATAATGGATTTGTAGAAAATCATAAAAATAGACACAATATTCTTGTAATAAATATTGGAGGGACAAGAAGAATGTAAGAAAACACAGCAGGGGAAGATGCATCAACAAACTTGTATTTTATTGCTTTATGATATGCACAGTTCAATCTATTACAAGATAAGGGCCTAAATCACCATGCAAGAAGTCCACTACAAGGGATTGCAACACATTGCCTTCACAAAGCAATTTTGACAAAGATTTTCTATAGGAAAACTCCCTTTTTTTTTAAGAATGAGCCTAACACTCCAATTTATAGAAAAATGAGAAGGGAGAGAGAAGGGGAAATGGAAATCCTAAAATCTATCCTTCAACCACTTGTAATAGGAATTAAATGGAGTAAAATAATTTTATATTACTTGAAAATGCTCCCCATACTATCCCGAGGTGTGCTGCAGCAGAGAAGGAATGATGTCCATGCCTCTTAATTACATTCCCAATCGCCAGATAAAACATTATCACGAACCCGGCCACATTTTATGAAAAATACCCATAAATTTCTCATCAAATCTAGAATTTCTTGATTTTTTTGTGTTGGCCTTGGGATCATGATTCTAACGCTACCAATTTTGTGTGATTTCCTTGAGAAATGCAAAAGTTATGGCCTTCGAGTGCGGCGGCTATTTTGGGTCTCGAGCATTTTATGTTATTTGATGGGAATGAGCATTAAGCGACTTGAGCGGAATATGTTTATTTTATTTAAATATATATAATCTCACTAAAATTAATAAATCCACTCTTTTTGTGGCATACATGACATCGTGCTCATTCTAGAAAGTCCAATTTTGTTAAAATAAGAGCTTAGAGTCGAAATTTATGGCCGTTTGAAGTTTCAGGAGTCAAACATTGACTTTTCCTTTGAGTTACAGGTATTGTGGCAAAATTAGGTTCATGTGTCCTAGCTGTCCTAGAAATATTCTTCTACATCGGTCGATTCAAGCTTCCTTGTCCCCTTTTGTGGCCTTTTCTCCCTTTCACGTTTCGCGCGTCCCTACACGTACTTTTGTTCTCGACTTGTCCTCGATGAAAATATCCGCACCACCCATAATAGACCGATTTGTGGAAAATCAGCTGATTCACGTCCCACGCATACTTTTGTCCCGACTGTCCCAACTACGTGGAACAGAAAAAAACTTTCACTTTTACCAATTTTCATTGTTTGCGGCCATTTCAAACCTTTGTGCGTCCCACTCGTCCTAACGTCCCAACTGTCACATGGACCACAGGGACAAAAAGTTCCAAATTTTCCAATTCCTTTGTATTTCAAGCTGTAAACTTGGTACGACGAACCTTAGTACGATCCACACTAGTATGACCCGCAGCCTTAAGACCTGCAATGCTTTAAAACAAGCCTGCGACTTCATTTTTTGGATTTTTTAAATTTTTTTCCTAACTTCCTAGATTTCTCCTTTGATAAGAAGTTAGAGAGAAGTCAAAGGGGCCCCAAAACATGATTTTGGCCCTTATATCAAATTTTCTTGCTCGAGACTCAAGAATTTGATGCATGTTATCAAAATTACCTCGAGGGGTGAATTTTGGATAACATGTGCAATTTTAAATAGGTGACCCAAAGTGGAGACTTAAAATGAGCACAGAGCTTCCACATGTTTAGGGTTCAATAGGAGTCAAAAAAGGTAACAGGCTCGTTTAATCGACTAAGTATGGAAAGGCCTACGAAGATCTCCACGTACCTAATAGGTGCAAATTCAAAAAGAAAATACGAAAGCATCTCCCAAATGAGCGCATGCTCACCATGTGTCCCGGTATGAAAAAGGGAATGCCTACCATTTAAAATTCCAATCTTGGGACATGATTGTAGATACCTCCATGCGTGTCATCCATGAAACTTCAAAAGACGCGCATAAAGTGGAGACTCAAATATGCACCAGCTCGCCACGTGTCCGAAGCCCGAAAAGGTAGAATTAGATGTTGAAAAGTCTTAACAGGCGGGAACCGGTGGAAGGCGCCACACGCGTCTGTCTCGGTGAAACTTCAAAACTATATAGGAGGGGAAAAAACTTTGAGATGTGCAAGGCTACCACGAGGATTGCGTGAAAGGAATCCAAATTCTAAATGCCTTGAGGAGGCCAAATTTCTCAATCGAAGCTCCAAATTGAGTGAGAGGGGACTTTTCGAGAGAACTCTCAATACTTGCTACCCACTTGCCACCATTAATATTTTGACCTGCCATTACTAAGGTTATCAAGTCTCCTACCTACCACCATGATGAAGAATGGGTTTCCCTTCTTGTACAACAAGGGATAGTGATGGGTGCGTGGGTGTTGTAGTGAGACCCATCATTATGGTAGGGGAATTCAATGCCCTTCGGGGTTGGGTGGAACATGGTTGGATTTTCCCTTGTTTCTCCCTCTCCTTCTTCCTTTATATTGTATAAGAGGGACAATTTGAATAGGTTATACATTCTTTCTTTGTGCCCTCCTTTTCTTTTCTCTGTAGGTGAATTCATGGAGTCTCGAACCCCTCCATCTAAATTGTAATGTAGTTTCTTCCTCTTAGCTGTCATTGTAATACCGTATCATTTCTCGAGCAATATAATAAGCCTTCGAGATGATTTCAACCTTCTCTTACGTTTATTTACTTCTTCTTGATCCCTCATTGCAATCTTGGTGATCGTTGCATGGTTATTGTTTCACATTTTAATGGTTTGTGTTTAAAGGAAATGCAAATGTTCAACTTTCCTTGGGTGCATCGCCTCTCTTAGATTAGGTTTTAATTCGAGAATCCCTTTAACATTGTCTCCTTAGAAAATTAGTATAGGATTTAGGTCAGACCCTCTGCAATCGAATGTGAGCACACGAACAAAGGAATAGGATCTCGCCTTCATCCGAGAGATCTCTCTTGACTTGCAAAGTACCACACTTTGCGAGATACTCCATGTTGTGTAGTCACATTGAGGATCTTAACCCGATAGGTTACTGATTCCAAGGGTGTTGTTATTCTATAAAAATAGTTTTGGCACATTCAATGGGACAACAAGTCTTCATTTTACTACACCAAGATTGATGGACACTTGTTGTAAATTGCTATCTTATAAGAAGCTCTCGAAATTACACATCTGGTGACTCCAAAGGAGGTAGAACCCACTGGTTTCAGCATTCCAAGCTTTCCAATTTCATTAGAAGAATAAAAATAAGCTCAAGGACTATAGAAGAGGAATTATTTGTCTATCTACATTTACCCTAAAAAAGAGTAAGGAGAGGAAGAAGAGCCCAAAGGTCTCCATCCCCACCAAATAGGAATTTTTCAACACCTCCACCCTTTAGGCCTTTCGTTCAATTGACTAGAGTCCTTTGACCAATTAGGATGGCGTAGCCTAACCCCTACGTCAATTTCACTAGCAACGAATAATTACCGCCCGACTCTCAACGCACAAAATCCAGTTCTCCGTGCAAAGGCATTGAAGAGAATTCTATATTTCACTAGAGAGAACCAAACTGCTCTTAGTGATCACGTTCAAAACATCACAAATGTCTATGCGAATTCATGAGATTGTTGAAGTGGATATTTCTATTAAGTTATTGGATCCTCCTTTAAAGGAAAATCTCTACAATGGTTTGGGAGTTTAACAACAAGGTCTATCTAGAATTGGGATCATCCAGGCATAGCTCTTCATAACTAATTTGGAGAAAAGGGGGATGATTTATCCTTTTTGGAACATTTGATAACCATCAAGAGGACCCTAATGAGTAGTTAACTGATTTCAGCTTCGATTCTAGCGTACATGGGAATGGGTTCTAGTGGCCATAAGACAAACAGTTGAAGGTGCTTTTCTATTCTTCCTTAGAGTTTTAAATTATGATATTTCCATGATGATTTAGTCAATAGGAGGTAGAAGTTTACCTTCCTCTTATAAAATTTCTATTAGAGCTGAAAATTTCTTGATTCCGGTTTGAGGTAAACTTGCACCTAGACCACCTACGCCTCTATATCCAAAAGTAAGAGCTCCAAGCACTAGTCAAAAGCCCACATTAGCTCTAATACCCACTCGAAGGAATCGAGTTCGCCGAAGCCTCCACCTCATCTTCTAGCACTTCAAAAGAGCTATAAGATGTCACGAAACAACTACAGAACCTATGGAATGAGCTAGCGACTATTACGAGACAATAAGCTTAGATTTCTAGGCCGTATCAACCTCAAACCCAATATCATTGTAGACCCCATATCGGAAAAATAGACCACAAGCTCAAAGCTCGGGTTGCAAATCAAAACCAGAACCAAGTACAACCCCAAGCTATTAGGCCTTTCTCGACCATATGATCCAAACACCACTTTGACATCAAGGGCCTTTGTTCCAACACAAAACAACATGGGTCAAGAATATGATTGGTGTTTCCCATGCAATCAGCCCCATAACCAATCAACGGGTTTCAATGGTGCACTAAACCAGGACTTAATGGTATAGACCATTGGTGTGTCCCAAGAGCCTAGTCAACAGGAAAATCAACAATAAGAAACCTAGAAAAGGCACCTCCAAGTGAGACCACACTTGTGAATTAGTAGGATGAATATTTTTGTGGTATGAATCAAGCACCTCCTCATAGTGTGGCAAAAAATACATGGTCAAAGAAGAGGAATATTAGAGAAGGGAAATCCTCCAATTCAAATGGTCCATAACCCTTTGTTTCCCCACAAAGTGCAACTCCCAATGTGCAGAGTCATCCCAAGCTACCTTCCAGCACCCACTCGTGTACCGGTTTAGAACGACCCATGTGTAAGAGATGAATGTGCAAGGGAAGGGGAAGAAAAATATAGCTCATCCCCATTTAATATCATTGAAAAATGTAAACATCTCAATGTGGGAGTCATTGTCTATCCCGGGATAGATAGATCTATCATAGGTTGTTATGGCCAATCGGTCACCTTAAATCGATACCCCAACAACCAAGAGAAATTTCTTACCAATGTAGCTCAACCTCAAGGATATCATGGAGGAAAACAAGGTAAGGATCTTAAGTCCCCTCTTTTCTATGTTTCATTGATCATTGGGAAAAAATTTGTACATACTTGCATGATTTATTCATTATCAAGTAGCTCGGTCATGCCGAAGCAATTAAACGATTAACCGGGTCTTCAATACTAATTCATCTCCAAGGGGGTAGTGTAGTTGGATGGGACAGTGGTAACAATAGTTGGAATCATCAAGGATTTGAGCCTCACATTGCACGCATGCCCCAATGTGACCGTATTACAAAATGTATCAATCATAGACTTTCCACCACACATTGCATTGTGTTTTTCAAGAGACTTCATAGCTTAAATTGAAGGATATTTGTCTATTGATTGTCACACATGATTTTAAGAATAAGGTATGGAGCTAAGGCTATGATCATATCTGAGCCAAATATGGATTTCCATATTGAGCCTCATGTGCCAAGTCCAATCAATGTGAATTGTTCAACCTTTGATCAGGAAGACCTCCCAAGCACTTATGAGGTAGATACTAAGGTTAGGTGTATTCTAGACTTGACTCTCGATGAATGGGAAAACAAGAGGAATGCTTTTGACCCTTACAAGCAAATGGAGGACTCGATATTGGAGATTATTTTTTTGCATGAGGATAATCATCCTATTCCTAGCATCATTAAGCTAGACCACAAAAATGATAATGAGGTATGATAGTTATTCTTTGATTTCTCAAGAAGTGGACAAGGAGCCAAGGGAGGAGCTATGCTTGTTTCACCTCAAGGTATGCAATATTACTCTACCTTCTGTTTCCAATTTGCTTTCTCAAACAACACTGCAGAGTATGAATCCTTGATCCATGGACTGCATTGGGGAAGAAAAAAGGGGGATTAAAAAATTGTAAGTGTTTGGTGATAGTGAGCTAGTTCCAATCGGTGTGAGGAAAAAATGTTGCTAAGAATAACTCGTTAAAAACTACAAGAATCGATTATGGTATCTCATCAAATATTTTGAATCTTTTAGCATCAATTCCATCCCAAGGAAAAGAATGAAGCAGTAGATAGATTGGCAACAATTGAGGTGGCATTTGATGTAGTAGAGAGTATCAAGAGTGAGAAATATCAGCCCCATATTAAAGTGGTTATGAGACCAGCTATTCCAGATAACAATACAAGTTGGAAAGTCTTCGAGAATGATCAAAAATTGTCAATTTTTACAAGAAGAAGCTAAGTTCTCTACTAGAAACCAAGACAAGTTGGAACAACGGTATGGTGACCAAGTGGTGCAGCTGAGAACCAACAAATTACCAAAGGGCCTTGTAACTTTGGAGTCAATCTTCAACCCAAATGATCAATTCTGGAAGGAGAAAGAAAATATTCAAGTAAAGGGTGAAGATTCAGAGCCCATTTCCATAGAATAAGGAAAAACATTTTGGATTGGCAAGGTAAGTACTCAACAAGAAAAATATGAGTTCATTCAACTTTGTCAAGAATTCCCAAATGTCTTTTCTTGGACTTACAAATATTTACTAGGTTTCAACCTAAAGTTGGCACAACACACTATTGAGCTAGATATGGGATGTAAGCCTTTCAAACAAAAGCAAAGGCCATTAAACCCCCACATTGAACCTCTCATGAGGAAAGAGTTGAACAAGCTAATTGAGGCTAGCATCATCATTAATTTCAAGCATTCAAGTTGGGTTGTAAAATTGGGGCTGTGAGGAAAAGAAATGGAAAAATCGATCAGTATGTTGACTTTCATGATCTGAATAGAGAATCACTCAAAGATCATTATCCACTTCCATCAATGGAAAAATATTGCAGGTTGTCAGAAATGGCTCCGAAAGGTTTTCATTGGTAGATGGATACTCAAGCTATAATCGATAATGGCTAAAGAGGAAGATCGGTACAAGAGGGCCTTCACCACAAAATGGGGCACATATGATTACAGAAGATTTCATTTGGATTTTCTAATGCCGAGCAACATTTTAGCAAGCTATGGATATGGCGTTCAAGGGCTTGATCAACAAGATAGTACTAGTATATCTAGATGATATCACTTGTTTCTCAAAGAATGTAGTGACCACCTATTTCACCTCAGGAAAGTATTTCAAAGGTGTAGAAGGTTCAAAGTGTCACTGAATCCAAAGAAATGTGTATTTTTGGCACACTAGGGCAAGTTGTTGGGCCACATTGTTTCAACAAAAGGGTTGAAAAATGACCTTGAAAGAGTTGAAGCCACTAGAACACTACCACTGCCACATCACAAGAAATCCCTCCAAAGCTTCTTATGAAGGATAAACTTTGTTCATAGGTTTGTGCCTAATATGTCAACCCTTGAAAATCCTTTGATGATGATGTTGAAGAAGAATCTTGCATTCAAATGGACAGCAAAAGGAAAAGAGAGTTTTGAGGCCATCAATCTTGCAATATCACAAGCCCCAACTCTCATTAACCCAAACTTTTTGAAGGAATTTTATTGTAAGCTTTTGGGGGTCAAACACAATATCATCTATCTTGGTTTAGCCTAACAAGGAAGGTTCAAAAAGCCCATAGCCTTCTTTAGTCGGGGCTTATAAGATTATGAGGTAAATTATTCCTTCATTGAAAAAGCATGTCCTTGCTTATCATTAGGAGTTTGAAGAAGTTTGGACACTTGGTCTCAAACCACAAGATTCAACCGCTGGTGTCTTATGTTAGTGTCAAGGAATTTATCCTAAACAAGGACTTGAATGAGAAGAAAGTAGGTTGGATCACTCATGCAATAGAGTATGATATGGATATCAAAGTGATCAAGATGGTTTGTGTGAACAACTCACTTCCAAGAAACAAACCGAGTCAGCGAATGAATAAGAGGTTGTTTTATCAACAAAGAATGAGCCGAGCATCTAGCCAATGATTTACCCATTCCATGTTGGACTCAAGGTTTCGTACATTATCTCCAAATGGGCTTTTGTCCTCTAGAATTGAGCAGAAAAAAGAGAAGGTAATTTAGATTACAAGCCATCTCGTATGCGCTTGTTGAAAGAGTTTTTTTCAAAAGGGACATCAATGACATCCTATCAAGGTGTATTGGGACAATCCAAATTGAGAAAGTGGTACATGAGTTCCATGGTGGAGAAGTTGGAGGCCACTTTGCTCCATGGGTAACAAAAGTGCTTAAAATTATGAGGGCTGGTTACTATTGGCCTAACTATGTTTAGAGATTTCTACTCATGGATCAAGAAGTGCAAGAAGTGTGCATTCTTTATAGGGAACGAATGGTTATCAGCCCTTCCTCTTCACCCCATTTTGGTAAATCAGCTATTCATGCAATGGGGATTGGACTTCATTGGAGTGATCAACCCAAATTCAAGTCGGGGCCATAAGTGGATACTCACAAATGAATGACTATTTCACCAAGTGGACTGAAACAGTGGCACTTAAGGAGGTAAATGAATCCAGCATCTTGGATTTCTATGAATGGGTAATGATAAGGTTTGGTACCCCTACTACTAGCATATCAAACAATGCATTGACATTCCTTGGTGCAAAAATTACTAAATTGGATATCAAGAATGGGGTACATCACATCACCTCTTAAAACTATTACCCCAAGGTAAAGGCCAAGCAGAGTCCATGAACAAGAAATTGATGAGAATCAATAGGAGGAATCTTGATAAAAATTAGAGAACTTGGCACAAAAATATCAAATTGGATCTTTTGGTAGATAGAGTCACCCCTAAGAGGTCAATAGGTAATTCTTCCTACAAATTATTCTATGGTAAAGAGGTAGTGTTGACCATATCTTTAGAATTTCCAACATTAGAGCTCATGAAGCAGCTTGGAGTTGCTGATTTTGAACCAATGGAGGATAGGTATGCCGAGTTGTTTGAACTAGAATAAATCAAGGAACATGTAGTTCAAACAATGGAAAAGGATCAAGCCTTAATTTAGATATGCTTTGATAAGAAAGAAAGAGAAATAACCTTTCAGGATGGGGACTTATTTTTCAAGTGGGATGCAAATTGGGTAAAATCGGGAAGGCATTCCAAATTTAATGCCATTTGGAGTGGACCCTACACGATCAAAGGATGTAAAAGTAGAAATCCCTTCCAATTGTCTACATTGGATAGAGAGGAACTTCTGATTCCATTCAAAAGGATCCATCTTAAACATTTCTACTCGAAAAAATAATGTTCCACCCTTGTAAATATTAGCATAGGATTTTAATTTATCTAAGTACGTGTGCACATTGTCTTGTTATAGCGTAGGTTTTATTTCCCTAAGTGCTTTGGCATTAGATTTTTTGCTCTAGGTTTGTGTCACTGTAAAGTTTGTTGTGCCTCTAGGTGAAGACTAGTATCAGGCCCTTCGGCATTTACAATAGGGAGACCCATAGTTTTCGTAACAATTGCTAATTTTAAAATAGAACAAATACAGAGAAACTAAAATCGGGTCTCGAGGGAGCTCATTTCTAGAAAAGTGGGGTAGGTTCAAAGTCACCAAGTGCAAGCATTGGATTCAAGATTTAAGAAGAGGGCCAGTATTAAGCTACCACCGATGACTTTGTGCCCAATGGATAAGACAAGGAAGTCATCTGCTTCACCTGAAGGCGGTGATCCCATAAGTCACCAAAATTGTTGACCAATTTGTCCCCTTAGGAAAAATTAATGAAACACACACCTTCACAAAGAGAAAATTGGAAGAGTTGGTTTAGTCCTATGAACTCAAAAATCTATCCCAAATCAAGGGGCAAGTGGATTCGACAATGAAGGGTCAAGGTAGGAAAATGAGCAAATAGTCTCAAGAGATCGAGAGGTGCATAGGAGAACAATGGAGAAAGGAAGCATTCACTCGGGCCCACATCGAATAAGTATAAGAAAATAAATGGACGTTGCCATGTGCCTCAACGGTTCACCTCCAAATGCCAACACCAAAAGGCAGTCCCCAAACAAATGTGAAGGAGCCACGTGTGTCATGAGCGCAATCCCAAGGGGAGAATCCAAAGCTATAGACTCAAACAAGTGCTAAGACTACACGTGTCCCAGTGTCTAAAAGGGAGACAGATTCGAAAGTATAAAAGTCTTTGGGAAGTGGAAAGAGGTGCATGTTGGCTTAGTACAATTTTAAAGAGGTGACCCAAAGCGGAGACTTAAATGAGTGTGGAGCTTCCACGTGTCTAGGGTCCAACAGGAGTAAAAAGGCAGAAGGCCCATATAATTGGCTAAGTATGGAAAGGCTCATGGAGACCTCCATGTACCTCATTGGTGCAACTTCAAAAAGAAAATCTAGAGGTAGCTCCAAAATGAGTGTAGGCTCGCCACGCGTCTTAGGTCCAAAAAAGGAACACCCATCATTGAAAATTCCAAGCTTGGGAAGGGCTTGTAGATACCTCCACATGTCTTATCCATGTAAATTCAAAAGGCGCATCCTAAAGTGGAGAATCAAACATGCACAATCTCGCCATGTGTCCAGATCCCGAAAAGGTAGAATCGGTCGTTGAAAATTCTAAATAGGGCAGAGCCAATGAAAGTTGCCACATGTCTCTTCAACACAACTTCAAAAGTGGATAGGAGGGGGAAAATTTGAGATGCACGAGGCCACCACATGGATCACGTGAGAGGAATCCATATTTTAAATGCCTTTAGGAGGCCATATCACTCGATCAGAAGCTCTAAATCAAGCGAGAGGGGATGTTTCGAGAGTTGTTGGCACCTCGCTACCCACCTCCGCCACAAATAATATTTCTATCTGCCATTATTGAGACGGTCAAGTCTCCTACCTACCACCATGATGAAGAATGGGTTTCCCTTCTTTTCAAAGAAGGAACACCAACGGGGGCATGGGTGTTACAAATAAACCCATCATCATGTGGCGGGGGAATTCAATGTCCCTTTAAGGGTGGGTAGAATATGGTTAGATTTCCCCTCCTTTCTCCCTCTCATTCTTCCTATATATTGTACAAGAGGGACAATTTTAAGAGGTTGGACATTCTTGCTTTGTGCCCTCCCTTTTCTCTCGCTCTCCGCAGTGAATTCATGGAGTCTCGAACCCCTCCATATAAATTGTAATGCAATTTCGCCTCTTAGTCAGTAATGTACTATATCAATTCTTGGAGCAATAGAATAATTCCGTGGATGATTTCAACCCTCGCTTATGTTTATTTGCTTATTTTTTATCCCTCATTTCAATCTTGGTCATCCGTGGATGGTTCTTATTTCACATTTTAATTGTTTGTGTTTAAAGGCAATGCAAATTTTCAGCTTTCCTTTGGGGCATCACCTCTGTTAGATTAGGTTTTAATTGTTACATCCCTTTAACTTTGTCTCCTTGGAAAATTAGAATACTATTTAGATCAGACCCTCTACAATCTGAACATGAGCACCGAATGCATGAATACGATCCGGCCTTCATCAAGAGAGCTCTCTCGACTCGCAAAGTCCCACACTTTGAGAGATGCTCCATGTTGTGTAGTCACACTAAGGATCTTAAGCCATCAAGCCGCTAATTCAAGGGGTGTCTGTGATTTTGCAACAACAATTGTTAAATTACAAATCACCAATGGGTATGGTGAAATGTGTTCTCCTGTTGCAATTTGCACATATTATTTTTGTTTGTTGAAATGATAGAAGGTTGTTAACTTCAAAGGTGCATAAGCTGAATATAATTCAAAATGGCTTGGAGTAAATGTTAGAGGAATTTAATTCACCTTGCACCTGAGAAATGTCAAGTAGGAGAAAAGAGATAATATTAAATATTGTAAAAATGAAATACTATATTGAATGACAGTTTGCTGCAATTTTCATTTTCTTACCTCTATTGTTGCATTCACTATTGTTTACATATCTTAGAGTGCTTGTTTAGTCTTTAGTGGGGTGATAAATGTTGATTGACAGGTTCTTAGTGCCTTATTGGGGTTGTTTCACTTGACAATGTTCTTGAACAAATAAATTGGAACTTGTCTTTTATAGGTTTGTTGTTCGATTATATCAAACAAGGTTACAAATGTCTCGAACAAGTATATCTTGTATCCAATGAAATGTTAGAATGTTTAAATTTTTGAGTAAGGAAGAATAAGAAAAGGGACTAAAAATGATGGAGAGAATAGAAAGAGGTGAAGATACCTAAGTTTTTTTGTCTATGGAGAGTCCATATTTTTTTCAAAGACAAAATGTGTTACACACTTGCATGCAAAATTCAAAACAACTACAAGTGTTATAATTTTATAGCTATCTATGCTACTAAGGAGTTGTGTTATTGAAGTATTCAGTATGATCTTGGACTCGTTGTAGAATGGAGGTATGTTCTCTATGGTCCTATTTTTATTCAAGATATGAATGTAGTCACAATCTCCATGATTGTAATTGGTCATCGACGCTATTTCAAATTGTTTTATGCTAACTCCTT
This sequence comes from Taxus wallichiana var. yunnanensis, assembly GCA_018340775.1. Classification (NCBI taxonomy): domain Eukaryota; kingdom Viridiplantae; phylum Streptophyta; class Pinopsida; order Cupressales; family Taxaceae; genus Taxus; species Taxus wallichiana. The sequence continues at coordinate 462,470,044 of CM031242.1, read as the reverse complement.
TGGAATGCAAAATATTTTTCTAATATGTCTCAATTTGATGTCCAGTTACATTTAGTGTCAAATTCATTTCGCCTTCTTTATTGGTTAAATCTATGTGTAGAAGCTCTTTGTTTAGCTCTTTGTTGAGTATTGTTTTGTATGCAACGAGGACATCCCCTTGAAAAAATTTCAAACCTTGTGAGTTTTTAGGTGATCGAATTATGTTGGGGCACATGTAACCATCTCTTTTCTACAAAATGGAATGGAAATATATTAATGACATGGTAAATTGTAAAGAGATGCTAGACAAGATATTTGTAATTTCTTACCTCTTTGCTTGCTTTTGTGGTTGTTCATTTGCAGAAATGGTTTCCAAGTTCCTCTTCATCTTATTCTCCTAGCAAGAATATTAGAAAGAATGAAATTTATTGAGTGTAGATGAAAGATTAAAGTCCAATCTGTTCTCAAAAACAAAAACAATGGATTGTTGTTTGAAGGAATGAATTTTGAAGATAAATAGGTTCAATAGTGTTATAGAACATATTATTTGTGTAATGGAATACAAATAGGAAAGGATTGTATTGCAGGGATAAAGGAAAGAAAGAAATTGTATTAATGGGTTTTTTTTATTTAAAAAATAAGCATATGTGATACCTTGAGTGAATATTGGTGCCTGCTCGTGTTTGAAAAACATTTTGTTTAAAATGGTTTGTAAGCTTGTAATGCTTTCGATTTCCTTGGAAGTACAATAGAAATGACGAAAGTTAGTAATTGGAAATGAAATGTTTAAGTTAAACAAAGCAATGGAAGCGCAATAATAGAAATTGTGTTTTATGGCATTATATTGCTTGTGGGTGTTACCTTGTAAATTGTAAACAAAACAATACATTGAAATCGTGAAGAAGTTGTATAAGAGTGATCAGATTTTATATGTCAAACATGAATAAGGAGTGAATGTTTTTTTTTCCTATTTGTGTTTACAGATCCAGTCGTAGTGAAGGTTTTTGTTCTTTGCATAAACTAACTGTCAATTATAAAAACAATTATAAGCTTGTAAAACACGAAACAATGGCACTCATGGAGATTCCACTCATGCTGGAGTGAATTTAAAAACCATTACAAATAGAAAGGAGTGAACATTTTTTTATTCTCGTAATTAGCTGAAATGGAATATTTCCGCTAAACAAAATAGTTGGTGTAAGTAGGAAAAAGTTTGAGCGTAAGTCATGGTCAAAGTGTTAGAGGTTGATATAGCATTTGTATAATGTAATAGCAATAGTAGAAGATATTATTGGACTGTAAAACAATGCACATTTTTGTATTGATACAAAATATGTCTAATAATAATTTTTTCCTAATCAGAGATAATATATTTATTTTATTTTGTTCTTAGCAAACTGATGATAGTTGTTATGGTGGAAAATAGAAAAATAGTTCTTGTGAAAGTAAGAGTGGGTAAAAATTTAGTACATGTGGGAAAATTGTATGGAAGTGTAGAGGTGTTTTGGTTGTAGTTTAAAAAAAAAGTTTTAGTTGTCCATGTCAAGTGCGAGGAATATGGTAGAATGGTCACCTAATATACATGTCTTTGAAATATCTGGCTGGAGGTATTGCAATTTGACCATATGTGGTCGATATGTTTTTTAGTGAATGGATTTTCTTTTGCAATGCAAAAATGAAAGTTATAATTGTACATGTGTTGATTTAGAAGGTTTGTGGTATTATTATGTTTTTGCATATCAATATTGAAGTCTCCAAATATGTATGTGCATTGTTTCTGAGATGAGTTTGATAAAGCTTGATCAATAATTGCAAGGATATTTTGAAGTGTCGCATTTGGAGCTGCATAGAGATTTATAATTGTCAATTGTTTTCCATGAACATGAACAACAACAAGCAATGCTTCTAATTTTGCACCATGAAATTAAATCATGTGCAGAAATGGTATATGCATTTTAGTGGAAATCATTATACCATGCACATGATATGTGTGTATGTGATGAAAGTTTGGAAGTATATTATATGCATTGATATCAGATATGTGTGTTTCTCGTAAGTAAAATATATCATCTTACATCAAGCTTAAGTCGTGCATGACAAATTCTACATGAGCATGAAGGCTTCGCATATTCAAACAACAAAATAAAGTGCATGGCTGGATATCAGCCAAGAAAAAATCATTTTCAAGTTGCCACAACAAATACAGTTTTTTATAGTCTTACCACGTGATGGGGCTATGTAAGTCAATCCATGTATCGTGACTCCAAGATGTCTAAAGGAAAGTTCATATAGTGTATTTCCCAGCTCTATGTATAGTGTTTGGACATGCAAGCTAGACCGAGAATTGGATTTTAATTTTTAAAGTTTTTTATTACGAGTGTTATAAATCCCTTATAATCCTTAAAATAGGCATGGATTGTGGGTCAATGTCTCAGTAGGATGAAAGTGTGCGTGTTTAACAATTTGATGTTTTCCAATCCTTAAATCATTAAATCAAGTCCATATGATGTCTTTATTTTTGTGGTATTGTAAGCATCAAAAGTTCCATCCGACTTGTTGACCAATTTGTCTTGGATATCATAGTTACCAACAAAGAGTTCAACCAAGATGACTTTTTAAAAAACAATGGTCTTTAGAAAGAAATTGTCTTCACATATGTACTTGTTTAATCATATAATGAACCTTGTTCATCAATTACATTGATGAAAATCTTTGTTTCGGTATTTGTAAAAGCATTTTCTTGTTATGGTCATCGACATCTGTGTTTTTGTAAAAAAGCTATGAAAAATAAGGAACATTTGGTGGTGGTCATGACACCTATTTTTGAGGTACACAATGTCGAATTTGTTTGTGAGAATATAAAAATTCTATTGAGGATCGAAACCAAAACTTGGTATTTTGGTCTAATTGTTTCAATAATTTCGAGACCTTGTCCTTGTCATTAAAAATCATATGGAATCGGTTGTTTTTCTATACGAGGATTTTCAAATAAAAATCAGTCATTAATAGGTTGGGTCATGTAAAAATCACCACAAAATACCATGTCAATGTTTCCAAAATGCTTTATGGGAATTTCTTTTATATCCCCGAGTCTATTATTAGTGTGATACAATATTTGGCCACCGAAAAGTTATATTTCATCTATAAATACAAGTTGTAATTGTTGATAGTGTTTTTGAAAAGGTATCTAGTTGTTTAACATTCCATGGAGTTAGTTGAGACATGTTAAACAAGAATAAGAGTGCAAAATTAAATCATGTTCCACATGCAATGTAAGCCACTTTTCCGTGAGTGCCAAAATAAGACATTTTGGTTTCAATGGATCACTTCTAGTAGAGTTATTAGAGATACAAAGTAAAGTATCAAAGATCATTTTTGTGGTGAACATTTTTCTTGTTCCTACACCTCTTGTCAGGAAGAGATACAAAGGAGTTGTAGGATCGATATGTTTTTTGAGTGCAATGTCTTTTATGATTTCTTGTTGTTTTTTGTTTAACATTCTCATTTTTTGTAATATATTGTGTTGTCAGAGATGAATGGATGTTTTCGATTTCAAACAATTTAGTTTTCTTTTTTGGGTGGTATCAAATTACATAAAGGAAGATCTAGATGTATGTCATATGTTTCATTGACTCCTTCGGTTTGTTGTTGGAGAGAGGATGTTGTGGAAGCATTGTTTGCTTCATTTTTTATGTCTTGAAGGGCTGAATTTATGTCACCCCATGTAGTGTTGATATTGTGAACAAAGGTTGTCTCATTTTGTCTTATTGTTTTTTGATGAAGTATGTATGCATCTTGCCATGTCAAGTTGCCATGCTTGAGGCTTTCCTCATTATTTTGGAATGGAACATATAACAAGAGCTTCTCTTAACAATAATTATATTTTTCTACATGTTTTTCTAATTGAAATATCAGATTACACATTCTTAAAGCCTTTTCTACAGTCTAGTTTCCCATTTTTATTATATCTAGAAACAAAATCAGCAAGGCAAATGTCGACAATTGCTTGTGGTCATGCAATGTAATGGTCTATGATAGATTGACACATAATGCTTTCGGAGTCATCAGGTTCTTGACTCAATTGTTTTGGATGCTTCAAAATAAATGTCCGGTCTTCAGAACAAGAAGTGTTTATGAACATGCATTTCCTTGAGCTACCATTTAAGGGTATTGACAAGACAATATACATTAATTATTGTGAAGGTGTATACTACAAATTGAGCATTTCATTAGCTAATATTTTTATCATTTGGACTCTATCCATATGAAATGTGTAGTGCTCTTTACGTATTCTTTTGAATGCTTTTGTGTTGATCTATCAATTTTTGTCATGTATGAACTCACATATGTTGCAGCTGCATATGCATTAAGGATAAATTGTGCATCTGTGTTTGCCTTCCATATTGGTGGCATTTTTTTGAAAAGGTATTGTTCCATACTTGTGATGGTTTTCTTTGTAGGAATAGTGTTGGTCACTTAATAGTGCTTTGGATAGCTTGTATGTATTCAACTTCATTCATGTTCAAATCATCTAGAAACATATCAAAGGAAAATGAGCTGTCATATCATTTTTTTGCATTTTCGGATACCGATGGATAAGTGGTTTCTAGTGGTTCAAGTATTTGTGTTTGTTTTATTGGAGGCTGGGGGAAATTGTACCTGCATTTTTTTTGTTTACCTTTTTTGCAACTCTGTGTATGGTGATGTTCATGCAATTTTGCTATTTTAGGAGCAAAAGATTATGTGTTACAAGTTATGTACGTGTCGACAAAGTGTGAAATGGACGGGTTTTTGTCTTTTCCATATACAGGTGCATCTTTTGTCCATATTAACCAATGGCTATGGGCATTTCCTCGGCTTTGAAATTCAGTAACCCAGAAATAGTCAACAATGTCTCCAAAGAATGTATTATCATTACACAACAATTTTTTGAGTGTGTTTAGTCGATGTTTATAGTAGCGAGTACATGTGATTGGATCGTGTTTGATGAAAAAATTGTTGTCATTATGATCATGAAGCTCTCATTTTCCAATAGGAGCAAGTGAAAGAGGCTTCCAACAATGCTTGACACTTTAAAATGTAAAAACAATGGTTGGGGTCCTATTTTTCGTATCATGGAAAAAAAAATTATTTACTTGTTGCATGTAGTGTTGTGAAATTCATATTTTTTTGAACTCAATCTATCCAATATCATATTTAAATATTTTTTCTAGGTTGGGCTTGTATTTGACATCTTTTGCCAAAAGCTTTCTTCCCATCGCTTATCCTTTTTGAATCTGAACCCAAATGCATGCTTCCACCTAGGAAAAAATAACTTTAATAGCTTTGAAAAACAAGTTGGTGATATGATATGCAAATATCCAGTTAGTATTTAAGACCTCCAACTGTGCAATTATGTGGAAAGTAATTAACTTCACAGCTTTTTTTTCACGAGGTTCACCAAAAAAAGAGTGGGAAAGTTCATTTCCTCTGAAAATTTATCTTGGAATATACCAAGTAGACGTTGACCCTCTGCCGGAGCAATTTGTATTAGCTTATCTTGCAGGTCAACTATGCATTTTGCATTTGTAAATCCATGGACTAAAGTATCGCTGATATATTCGTTGTCACTTTCTTCTTCCATATTACTATTATCTAAATTTTTTTAATTGTTTAAAGCATCATCAGTAATCAATGGGAGGAAACGATTCTATTCTTTATTTACTTGAAATTTTTCCATCTGATACAAAGTTGTTTTGCAAAGTTGTTGTAATGCTTTCATGATGAAATTAGGATGTACATTTCCTGAATGAAAGGCATCTTTGTATTGCAAATGACGTTTGAGTTCAACAACAATAGTTTTTGTTTCTTCCACATGTCTTGGCAATGCTTTTTGTATTATATCCACATCTGAAGGCACGTTTATTATGGCTCCTTTTAAGGTGAATTGTGGTTTTCTATGTGTGCAATGCCTTATTTGTGCAAATGCTATTCTCATAGCAACTAGTCTCTCTTCAAGATCAATAAGTAATGTTACAAGTGGAAGCATGGAGTTCAATTCTATGTGAGTAGGCGATGCAAGTTTTGGCAAGGTTCCATTTCTTAAACATTTATAGCAATCGAGACATATATTTTTTTGTTCTTTTATTTTTTCATCTTTAGTTAAATTAAAATATGTTTTGTTTTTTTGGATCTCTAAACATAGTCATGTTGGACTTGAATTTCAATTGCTTGCAGATTGGACAACCATGTATTGGTGTATCATTATTTTTTTGAAATTTTGTATATAAATATTAGATTTTGATTTCTTGTTTCCATTTTGGCGAATTTCAATTTTAACACAATGAAGCAAAATTCTAGAGTGGTTTAGTAATATTTTTTGTTAATGGAGTCTTTTGAAGTTTGTGAGCATTTATTGTTTTTTTCTTCATATTTCATGTTTCATCTTGCGCAAAGATTTGTTCGATTGCATTCTTCATATTTTCTCATGCAAAAAGGAATTACAAGCAATTGACGTAGTTGAGGATGCTTGAATCAAACCTTCATAATGAGAATGCCCTTCATTCGACAAAAAAGTATAAAATATTGTATGTGGTTGCTGGTTCTGATAAACCAGAATACACTTTGACAATACTAATGGTTTGTGCGTCCCATACTTGTATTTTTACATTGAAAATGATTGACAACCATTGTAAGAAAAATAGATTTTCTTTAATTCTTTTGTTGTTATAGGGAATGACCGTGTTTATGATAAAGCTTTGCTAATTTGCAGTGTACAGTATGTATTCATCGTAGTTTACAGTAGCATAATTTGTTATGTGAAGCCCTGCACTTTCTAGAGTATTGTCAAGATTGTTACAATTAGTGTTAAGTGTAGCAACAGAATATGAAACTATGTTTGTTTCAAATACAATAATGCCATCTGGTTTTTCTTCCAGTACAATGGGTCATAATGGTCACAACTAAGATTGGCATCATGAACTAACATAATGAATTTAAGTAGATGAGTTTGGCCACAACTTTTGTATTTGACCAAACCCATATCGATATGTTAATCCATTTTACCAAGCAATTTCCGCAGAATCTGTCGCCCCATAGACCAAGTTCGTTTGCATTTGCAAAGGGCATTGTTGAAAGTTTCATTCGACGAAAATATGTTTCTACATTATGGATACAATGCAGAGCGTAAATGGCATCATGATCTAGTTCTAGCTAGAGAGATTTCAACGCATATATATCCCATATATGAAACAAATGTAAGAAGTGGTCTATGATTCCATTTCAGAGTTCAATGGAGCTATATCAAAAATGTAACAAAACAACATATGTATTGAATAGGAAATCACCTACGTTATAATTGAAGGCAGTGTCTCTAAAAAGGTTATTTTTTGTCAACATATCGTCAGTGTGAAAAAAAATTCTTTTTCGTGGGGACATAGTCCTGAACAGCAAGTAATTCACAGATATAGTTTTTTTTTTTTTTTGTTCGGTCCATTTACGTAAGAAAAGAATAAGAGTCGCAACAAAATCCCATAACATCAAAGAGAATTCCAAAAATGGAATCACATGTTGTCAAGAAAATAAAATGCAGCATTCTTTACCTATAAAGTATGTCTATTAGGTCCGAATTGTAAATCCCATATTATGGCAAAAGAGGAGGGTTTTTACACATCGATGTCTTCTACACAATTGTTTATATGAATATGCTGCCCCATGTAAAGAATGCACACATCAACACTGATCTTGCGGAGACTCATGATAACATAATTATTGGTGCAGAGATAACCAGAACAACTGGAAATATTTGCAAATATACATAACGATTTATTTTTGAAGATAAAAGCATTTGGAGTCAACTTTTAAGTGTTATCAAGACACAAATCCAAGCACACCAACAATGTCTTCTGTAACAAATCAGTTCTGTATGTTGTCCCCTGTGAAAAAGAATGCACAGATCAATATTATTCCTGCTAAGACTCATTAAAAAAATTTAAGAGAACAGATGAATGATATATAGCTGTTGTAATTTGCATATCTCAATAGGACACTTTTTTCAGCAGTCTATACTCTAGATTGTTTTCTAAACGCAAATATCCATAAGTTTTCCAATATCCTATTTTTCATAATACACAGCACAAATTAATTACAGTCAAATGGAGTTATTACATAGAAGCATGAGCGGTAGGAGCCTTTTCTCCTGCTAAAAACTATCCTCTTTCTTCAATTTTTTCCAATTCGCTCTACTTCTTTCTCCGAGGACACTCCCATATTTTGATCGACTGTATGTGAAGTGTGTCTCGGGAGAACAGTAGAGGAGAGTGGTCAATGAAAGGAAGAGGGCATGGAGAATCATTGTATGCATTATCCTGAATTTCTCACTTTCTCCCATTTTAATAGCTTTATATTACCATGGGCCGTACAGTGGTCTTATTAAAAATGTAATGAAGTGGTTCGTAGCTCTATTCTTTATTCAGTTGTACAATTTGGTATTGCAAAGCATTTTTTAGGTTCAACAGAAACGGTAAGACAAATTCATTTCTAATTTTCTATTGGGTTTGAACTAGGATTTTCAAATGATATATTGGTTATTTTCAAAAAATGTATTCCAAAGAATACTAGAGAGTTGAGCAATGGAAAATTCATTTAAGTGAAAGAAATGAATAGATTTGAAATGTAAATGCGATAAAGGATATAACCGCTCGCTCTCTTCTTAAGGACCTTATTTGGAAACAAAATTTTAGAATCTCCATTCTGTTGTCTTATCTTTTACGAGATTAATAGTATAATTAAGAATTGGATGGACAATTTTTTCTTAGAAGGAGAAAAATTTGATGGATGGCCTTTAAGGATATATGATTTGAAATGAAGGAATCAACAAGAAAAGATATTTTCATGATTTTAAGAATAATGGGAAAATATATACACAATATGTCTATACATAATAAAACATAGATATATCTAATTTATTATTTTTTTGGCAATATAATATTTCTTGTGATATGGAGGAGAAGCGTATAATATTTAGTACAATGTAAGGAAGTACCATTTGTTACATTCCAAAAATTGAATGTTCCCCCAAAAATAATGTTGGTGAGATACAATATTAGATACAAGTGCCATTTATGGCATTTATGGTGGGATATAATCTACCTAGCAAAAACCAATATTCAAATGGTCATGGTGAGTACATAGAAAATGAACATTAATTTTATTTTGTTCAGCACAAGAAAGAAAATATGTACAAATTTTCTATAACTTTAAATTTCATGCAAAAGGATTTTCTTTAAGGTAGTAATTCTGTAGAAGGATTTGCTTTTGGTCTAGAGATTGGAACAATTTTTTTAGGCTAGCAACAAACAAAATCTAGTAGCTCTTTCTTCATCCAAAGAAGAGTATAACGCTTTTATTTTCATAGATCATGAATCAAGATAGTTGAGAAGGTTAAATAGAGTAAAAAGTTGTTGTTTTGGTAGGCTATGAAGTAGTTTTGTCGAAAAGGTTAGTTGGTGATTTCCAAGCTATTGAAATGGGAGCAACAATTATTCATTGTGATAAAATGAAAATTTCCCAAGAAAATAGTCTTTCATGCATACACAAACCATATTAAGGTTTATTGTCATACTATCCAACTACTTATCAATGGTGGAGACATGGGAGTTACAAAGATATTGAGCACAAAACTAATATCTTAACAATGCCACTTGGACTAGACAGGTTTTTTATTATGTAACACCCACAAATTCCCTCTCAAACCAAAGACAACCCAAAATTTAAATTAGTAAAAATTACTAAATAATTTATTTATTTTTTGTTAAAACCGGTTGCAACGTTTAGTTAATTTCTGGTTAACAATCTATCATTTTAATTAACAATTAAATTATATTATTTAATATTTAGTTCGGGCTTAACTCACAACGTCTATAATCCTTAATTATTTTAGTGTCATAGTTTGAATGTACATTAATAATTTTATTATATAGAGCTAAGTTTAAACTCATCCTCCCATTGATTAAACACAAAGAAATTTAATTCCTAATATAATTATTTCCTACTTACTAAGAAGCAAATTTGACTTAATTTATTTCAAGGGTCGTGGGACTTTATTAAAAAATTCATAAACTAATCAAATAGGATTAGAAAAAAACATTAACTTCTAAACCACTTAAGTGGCCCCATTAAAAGTTGACCCATGCATTTCATTTAAAGTAATCTCACCTAACCCTCACCTAACTTTTGTAGGGATGATTTTTAGCCATTTGATGGACTAAATCTGAGCCCTTAGATCTAGGATTCAAACTAACCCTAATCCTCTTTTAGAAAGCTTTTATTCATTCATTTGACTTATTTCCTCATTTTGTTTTGCAGGTTTAAGGGAGGAGAAGGAGAAGGAAGCCATGGAAGGATAATGGAGATTAGGATGGATGCTCACTTTTTTGTTTTTTATTTACATTTTACCATCTCTTAAGGTTTGGATACAATTTATATTTGTTTATTTGATGTTGGAAAATCTTATTGTATTTGGTATGTTTGGGTAAATGGATAGTAGCCCTTTTAATAAATCGATTTAAAAATAGAATATCCATTTGTTATTAGGTGTATATACATCTACATACATATTTATATATAATTGTGTGTGTGTGTGTTTGTCTACACACACACACACACACACACACACACACACACACACACACACACACACACACATATAATATTAATTAAATCCCAATGGCCGTGGTGAAAAATCAGAGTATCGTGTTATTTAAATGTCTCAAATGATTGTTGAAAGAGAGAGGGCTTAAAATATTGGTGTAGGATCGCCCCCAACCACTCGTTATTAATTAAAAACAAAGGAGGTATGGGTCACCGACCACACCCCCATCCCATATAACTATGGGGTGGGATGGGGTCAGTCGCGAACCCTCTCCCCACCCCATTCCCACTCCAAATGAAAGAACAATCCACGACCGCACTTGGTCCTCAAACAAAACAATATAATGATTTTTTTATTTATTTAAAGTTTATATATATATATGTATGTATGTATGTATGTATGTAACATACATACATACATACATACATACATACATACATACATACATACATACATACATACATACATACATACATATATATATATATATATATATATATATATATATATATAATGATTTGACAATATTTTTAATATTAAATATGTATAGGTATGATTATATAAACTTATATATTAAATTTCTATAATTGTAGATACAAATATGTATACATTTAGCCTTACACTATTGTATAAAAGAGATTAAATTATTCATTTAATATCATTAAACTAGTTTTTTTTTTTTTGGTAAAGAAAGGTGATAATAAAATATAATATATACCCATTCATTTAAAAATGAAGAAGAGAAATCTAATAAAATTTCTCATTCATTCTAATATAATGTGTAAAGAGGAGAATATTTATTTCTCAATATAGAGTTTTAAGCAACTATTTTTCTTTTCAACAACTTAATAGTAAATATAGAAAAATTCCGTACTTTCCAATACACTTTCTTTTCAATAAGGAGCAAGAAACTATTTTCTTCCTTTCTTGCTACAATAATTAATAGACAATCATTTAAATAAACAAGTGCTTTATAACAAAGCTTCTCAATACTTTTAAAAATAAACCTATCACACTTTGGAGATAATGAAAAAGCTTAAGTTTAAAAGGAATGCATTTCCATTTGAACTTATTTCAAGCTTTCTACTTTATGAAAACAAGGTGAAATTTGGTAGTTTTCTTTAACAAAATCAACACATTTTAAAATGCAAATTCCTCATTCAAACACTCTTAGAAGATTTTATATGTTATAGCAATTTTCAAGTAATATAAATAACTTTCATACAAACATACAAGGTTACAATCTTCCACTCAAAGTGGGAGTAATAGAATGATAAAATTACAGCATAAGGACATTAAACAAGGCAAAAACACAAGTCTTCATTACATGTCTTCTCCAAATTTGAAGATTACATCTTGCACTCTTCAATCTTTCAAAACTTGCATCATAATACAAGGAAAAGGGGTATAGGTGACGCTCTCTGCCGAACTTATCATCATATAAGGGGAGTAGACATCCCCTTATTTACCCACGAGCCCCAACCAAAGAAAAATGATGGATCTTGAGCAACATTTGACAAATTTTTTTAAAAATGGATTCCACAAAAACAACATAGAATCCAAAACATTCAACACAGCTTAAATGGAAATACTCACAAAATTTACAACTTTCTCAAACAACACATAGGATTGATATCAAACAAAAAAGGAGAAAGGAATATGGGAACCACCTCCTTTTTCCTCCCAAGTGAAACAAGATTTTCACCCAAAGCCTCCATATACATAATATATCAAAAAACATCCTCATCTCTCCACCTTGCAAGTATGGAAAAATGTGTCCATGTTTTCCTTTTCACTCCCTAATAGGGAAACTCCCAATGATTCTCCCACCAAAATGCATGCCACACATTTCCATTTTCTCTCCCAATGGTCCCTTAAATACATCTCCCACACTCAACCTAAGGAAACTACCAACAATACAAAAACAAAATACACTCACAACACTCATACAAAGTTAACAAACATAATTTTTTTGTCGCATCTACAAATAAAATAATAAATAAAAATGGTGGAGAACCTACCTCTCTATCAAGATTCCAAGAGACTTCAGTCCAAAATCTATTTTTCCACCTTCAAGCCAACCATACTCCAAAACAACTCCAACAAGCTCCCAATTAAAAAATGCCAAAGAAAGAAAATGAACAAGTAATCCCAAGTCCATCAAATTCCATCAATAAATAGAAATGATATATGAGGATGATGAGGTGGATCCATGATGGATGCCACTTCATCATTCTTACATTCTAGCACACCAGTCAAAAACCATACCCAAGATGATAAATGAACATATAAGACTTATGACAAGTGCACATGACACTCAAACTTACACACCAAGTCTAGCGAGGACAAATTAATTGTCGGAAGTAGGAAAGTGCAATTGTTTTCACCCTTTAACACTCTGAAATGCTTAAATAAGTCTAAAATTAACTACCCATACTATAGGTAGGGTTGTTGTGTAAATTTAAGAGGCATGAGACAAGCTTACCTTGTCCCACAAGCCTACAAAAAGGCCTCCCAAGTAAAAATTTGAATATTTAAGTTGGGGAAGGGTAAACAAATCAAAATCTAACACAATCCAATCTACATTCAAAATATTTCAAGGACCACCTACCCTCATAACTATCCCATTGTCACATCCTTTTTTAGTTAAGAAAATTAAGTTGTATTACTTAATTGAGACAAGTTAATAATTGCTAATAAAGTGACTAAAATTTCCAATAATTAATTACATATAACAAAATAAAACACACAAAAAAATTAAAAGAAGAAAAACATTACCCCATGGTCACACATGTGAGTTCACCCTGATGGGTGTAATTATTCCCTTCATTTAATCAACTTCTTGTTGATGTCATATCAAACCAGGGGTGTATCTAAAGCTATATGCAACAAGAGTTATCCTATTGATGTTTTAGTTGATGTAGTTGTTTTTGTATTTTCTCGGTGGGTCTTTTCAATGTCTTAAGGACTGATTGGTAAAAACTTATTTAAACCATACTATGAAAACTTTGCTAAAAGTAAACACACCGAAAGCTTTACCGAAAGGAAACACACTTTGCGAGAATGGAAATAAACACACTTGCTGTTGGAAATAAACACAAAACTTAGAATGCTTTGAAAATGATTGCAAGAAAAGATAAGAATATATCTAGACACCATAGAACAAGTACACGATAGAGTTTAATAAGAAAAATTAAAGAAATACATGTTTAAAAGATTTACACTATTTTTAAAGAAATACAAATACCAAATAAACAAATATTCTGATCCTTGGGGGGGAGGGGGCCCTTGCTCCTCCTTGAATCAGGATTTAACAACTCAGAATTCTCTCAAACAGGAATGGCTATTTTATTAAAAAAAATTGGTATTACCAAATGTAATGGATCTGTATACTTAGTCTATATATTTCCTCTCTATTTTATCTCTATTCCTTCTTATTTTTATATACTACTAGTCTACTTATATATACATTTAAAATCATAGTTGTCTCTACGATTCTGATGAAATCGAATTGTGCCTAGAATAGATGCTGAGTCTGATTGGGCTGATCAGACAACTGTAAGACAGTTATCCCTGGATCTGTGTTCAGATATCTTCTCATTCTTTCTTGATTGAAAGGGTCATTGATGCAAACTATTCGGATGTGGTTAAAATAGATAAACTTCCATCGATTCTTAAACTTTAGAGAAGTTCCGAACCAAAGGAAATCGTTAAGGATCAAAACCGTAAGAGTTTTGGAGCTATATCCAGGAGTTCTGGAACTAAGTCGAAAATTCCGTAACAAAATACTCGGAGTTTCACAACTATGTCCAAAATTTCCGAACTAGATGATTAGTTTATATTGGAGTTCCTAACTAGCTTGGAAGTTTCAAAACTAAGTTGTGTTTGAATAGATGCTACCAAAAACATATTGAATGCTACATAATTCATTTCGTGACCGATTAGACACCTTTATTACAAAACCGGATTTCAAACACACATTTCATTAGGAATTTTAGAGTCATTAACATTAGAATCATAATCAATCAAAAGACAGAAATTACATCCTAACTCATGTCGAGATCAAATAAAAGTTAAAAATGCAATCAAACTTAATAAAAAGGAGAGTAAGATGAGATCATATATTATACATTAATCGGGCATATTCAGCCTCATCACACCCCCATAAGAAACCTCCTAAATAGGTTTGCAACAACAAAACAAAACATTACACAAGTTGTAAAAATTTTCCATGTTGCATAAAACCGAACATCTTTCCCTGTTCATCCCCTATCCCCCTTTCTATGCATGTGATGAATGTCCTCCAACACAAAAAATACCTCTCTAGCCTTATGGTCAGTTCAAGAACATCGAGACTAATATACATATAAAAATCAATAATCATCATCCAAAATTAACAATTTTATCATCTATCATCATACAATTAATTAACGTTTGGCATCCATCAAATCATAAATCTACTCAAAACATCAAACATAGGTTATGCATCCAAAATATGACATGTCATTATAAAATAAGAATATTGCAATCGACATATATATTTTCCTATCATCACTAGCTAGTTTATCATAGTAAAGATGTAAATCCCAGATCTCAATAGTCCAAATATCGGTATAGTCCAATATCTACTCGATCAAAATATAATACTTAAAATGTCTAACTATCAATCCAAAACTAATAACATAATAATGAAATAGTGTCGACGAGGAGTGGGCACTACATCCCCTTCCCTTAGACTTGTCTTCCTCCTAGAAGTCATTGGAATAGATGAGGAAACTAGGCTCATGCATAAAGTGGCATCCTCCCATGTGGATGTAGTTTCATCATACCTATCCCACTGGACCCGAATCACAGTCAATATCACACCTCAAAGGCCTATTATCCTACACTATATGATGCGCACGAGCTCCACCGACACCTACGCCTACTCTTGCACCATTAATACTATCCAATCTAATACATGAGAGGGGTCTGAAATGTATCACCTAAGCACATAAACATGGAATAAATTGTGGATTTAGGAAAATTTGGGTTGAAATTCTAGATGATAGGTCAAAGGACCGATACGATTCAAGATCGCAAAAGGCCGAAAAACCTAGTCTCAAGCTTAGAACATTTTCTATAATGGATAGGGATCTTATGAGGCCTAACATGAAGAAAAACCTTCATTCCCACCTCAAAACTATGATATTTCCTCCGTTGATCTCAATATTTAGTCTTTCTATCCCGAGCCTCCCAGTAATCTCTATCGAATCATGAAAACCTACTCCTCCATATCCTTTAATAATGTTGACCCAAGAGAAAACATGTCCTCCAATCTGTCCAAACTTAGTAGTGTCCTCAGTACTCTCAGTGATACAATGCCTCAAATAGATCCATACCAATCAAACTCTAAAAAAATTTATTGTAGTAAACTCCACTAAATACAAGTACTCCTCCCACCTAGACCGATGGTCCATGACATACATCCACAACATATCCTCTAAAATCTGGTTCTATCTTCCCATTTTTCTCGTGGTGATAAGTTGTCTTGAAGTTAATAATCATCCCAAGGGCATGTTTCATGTTAGTCCTGAAGTGAGAGGTGTCTTGGTGCTCAAAATAGTCCCGCCCAGCTTTTTCCTTTCAAAATCTATCAATTTCATGCCTCTCGTCACTTTCTTTTTCCCCGTGTTGTGCTTGGTTAATATTTGTTGCCATTTTTAATCTGTTCTTGGGTCGTAGATCACTTATGGGTCCATGGTTTTCTCCTTGTTTCTTTGTTCCTCCTGAAAAGGTTTGTAATTTGGGTCTCCCATTCTCTATTTGTCTAAAAACTTGGGTTCTCCCATATTTTCCATTCTCCATGGTCGATTTGTCTTCCTTGTCATTTCTGCCCTAAATAATTGAAGAAAAATGAATGGATGTATCTTTGAGAAACATATTTGAGCCTTGTAACATTTCTAAATTCTCTGTCCTTGGAGAAATTTTCATTTTCGGGCTCAAATGATCATTTTTCTACATTTTATGGTTTGACGAGTGTTTCTCCCGGTCAAATTTACATCCTTGAATTGACATGAGATGTGGTACCTTTTGTTGGATGTGGCTCATCTGGGTACTTCAAAAATTTAATGGAAAGCCTCAACTCAAAATTTGTCCACATGGAGGAGCGGGACTCATTTGAGGATCTACTTTTTGGTTTAGCCTTCAAGTAGTGCCAGGAGGAAATGTGGAGGTTTTGCTACTTTTCCTAGACATAGAAAATTTTTATGCAATTGATACATTTGGTGGAATAGGGACACATGGCCATCTCGCACTCATTCGGGTCTCTTTTTGTGCACTATATTGAAATTACATCATGGAGACACATGGAGGAACCAAACATATTTGGAGGCTAGCCCTTGAGTTTCATTTTAAATAAGCACCAAGATGACACGTGGAGGCCTCCACTTACTTTGCATTTTACTTAGACTTTTCAACGGCCAAAGGAGATTGCCTTAGAGCATGACACATGGTGCCTTGCGCTAAGCTTCAAGAATTTTCCACACTAGGACAAATGGCAAGCCCGTGCTCGTTTAAGGTATAAATTTTTTTGGGACAATCTCAAGGTGCACCATGGTGACACATGGCGGTTTGAAAAGTCAAAGGAGCAGAGAGGCGGACCATCAACGGCAATTTTTATTTTTTCCCCATGACAAGAAAATGACTAAAAACATAAAAAAGGCCCACAAGCCCGATAAAGGAAAGGTCAAAGCTTACTCCGGTCAAAGGTGGAGCTATGGAGTCACTTGGGGAAATTTGGAAAAATTTCCTTTTGGGAGAAAAGAGTAAAAAGTAAAAAGGGAAGCATGGTTCCACTAGAAACACATTGGGACATGTGTCAATTCCTTTTTTCAAGGACGAGTGGTGGGGAAAATTTGGAAAATATTCCCTTTTTCCAAGGGAGGTGAAATGGCATAATTTGGCTGTGGTTCAGCTAGGGCCCACCTTAGGACACGTGTCAGGCTCATTTCACAAGGGCAGAGGTGTGGAGCAAAATGTGAAAATTTTCCATTTTTCTAAAAGTTCTAAAAAGTCAGAGGAAGCCCCGAGGTCTATTTTTAAGTTTGAATCTTCCACGTGGATGGTCTAAATTCAAAGTAATGATCTACGAAAGTGAGAGTCTGAATCTAATTTTCCCCCTATTTTACTAAAAACACGCCCGAAAGTGTGAGTTTTCATGATTTCTTAGTATTTCCTACATGCCCAAGAGAGGGGGATTTAATGTTGATATATGAGTTTGGTGGGAAGATTTGAAGACATCTTTCACCATTAAAATGGTCTGACTATCGTGCTCGATCATATTTTCCATTTTTCTTCTCCCGATCATGGAAGGAGCCAAATTTGACAAATTTGTGGTGGAGGTTGTTAGAAAATTGAAGAAAGAGTGATCTACTAGAGGAAGGAGTTGAATGTGGGAGATATTCGATGAGATCTGCCCCCTCGAGCACCTGGTGACTTTTTGTAGATCTGATTCTAAGAATCGTGATCGAAATCATGGTGAGCACTGGTGCATTCAAGTGTTTTTGTCTTTTTGGGAAGAAGGGGCTCTATTTAAATGTTATAAATGGCACAAATGTATTGTGCAAACTTTTGGAGGTTAGAGTGTTAGGGGTCGAGACCGATTTTTCTAATAGATAAATCTTTATAGACCTCATCATTTTGAGAAGCCATTTGAGAAACTTGTATAAATATTTTGTATTAAATATTATCATGTCAAGGTGGTTGCAAGTGTACAACCATTGACAATATCTAAGAATGTTCAAGAAAGTTTCCCCTGCTGATAGATTTAATCAAAACTTGAGTTATTCTGTGTTGTCTTGAGAAAATGTTTTTGTTTATTTTTGAATGTATGCAAGTAGTTTTTCTTGTTTTTGTTGCAATATTGTATTAAATCTGATTCAATCACATAGGCCTCAATCCTTGTGACAATTTAGTGGCATCCAACTTTCATTTCTCGGAGGAGCTTTCATCCGGGATTGGAATAAATGATTTTAAATCACTTTTCTTTCATCTGTTGATAGAGATTGTCTCAGTAAGCCTCTGGGTATACCTTGGGCATGATTTTTATTAGATCTTGATGCGTTGTTGGATTTTATAACTCAATCCTACATGATAGAATCTCAAATATTGTGTGAACGAGTGGTAATCTAGGGCTCGATTGAAGCACATATTCTCGGTTAAAGAAGCATTTTAGCTATTCTGGGCATTCTGTTGGTTTAACCTTCCATTTTGTAATATTTCTCAAGGATTTGGTTAATCAAGTTCATCTTTCCCCACCTCCCACCAAAAAATTCATTTAAAATGACCAATCCTACGCATACTACCCTTGTTTGTCCTGTGTGTGCAAAAATGCATAATTTCCATTACCAAAGCATGCGATAATCAGGGCCCCAAATGTAGTTAGTAACCTTTCTCTTGTTGTGAAAATATCTCCATGATCCTGAAGTGACAACTCGTGAGAATCAAATCTAGTGTGTTGATCATATTTTCCCAAGGTCTTATCTATAAAATTTATGCAAAAGAAGGATTTATCATTGTTCTTCAGTAAACAGAGGTAACAAAATAGGTTCTCTTACCTTGGTTTAAAGGAACAACCTAAAATAGTTAGAATTAGATCACATCCCTTTAAGGTGCTACCCACTCCTTTCAAAACCTGAGTGCCAACAAGTCAGATAGATTGCTTCCCTAGCTACAAAACCACATACATGATTATGTATCTACCTCCGAGTGTCCTGTCAAATCCATGATGCTACTCGGCCTTTGAAGGAGGTTTAATTTGGGTACCAACATGCTTCTAGCACCGTTTCCAGGGACCTTATAGCTCACATTTAGACCCTGTTAAAACAATTCTTGCATGCTCCAAGTGCTATGTGTAGTTCTTTGAGTTTTCACACCTAGTGCACTAGCTTTCATTTGATAAACCTGGGTAACGAAATTTTAGAATCTTTCCATTTCTAGTTTCTAGCATTAACACACATTTGTGAGATATACTTAGTGCATTTTCACAACTAAGGTGGAAATCCTTACATCGCGACTCCTGTTGCCCCGATTTTTAATGAGTACTAGTGTCTTATAACTTTGTCAAAGTTAGATTTTTTACTAATATTTGCAAAGTGGAAGGAGTAAGATCTTTCTTCTTGCAAGGGATCTTCGCTAGTAAATTGTTTCTAGAGCTAGGAAAAGCAAAATCAAAAGGAAGAAAAGCCTTGAGATTTGTGGGAGAACAACGAGACAAGAAGAGGGATGTCCATTGATGAAATTGATTTTCCTATCATTGAAACTACCATTCAAGTGACTTTGAATTAGGAAGCCTCTTTGTGGAATTGAATTCTCCAGCTCGAGAAGGGCCTTCATTCATTTTGAAAGATTTACTTCACATTCTCAGTTTTCTTTTATGAGGTTGATAGGGATTTCCAAGAGACGAGGCCTTTGGGGGTATCCATTTTGAAAATTATACTCATGTGTTCCAAGGACCCTCAGCCCCTTAGGGTCACCTTCTCGAATCAACATGGCCCAACCCCAATCAGATCCCCTATTGTTGCAAACACCTTTGGACCTATAAATTTTGTGGGAATGGCTGGATATCGAAATGTAGTGCTTCAAGATGTAAGGAACAGTAATGCAAAAGTTCTAGGGAAATAACGCTATAACTAGTGATTAGCATCTAAAGCTTTTTATCAATATGATGGAAGAATTTTAGATTGAGCATGAATACATATATATCAAGTTGTTTATCCATACGTTGCAAGAGGATGCACAGGATTGGTATAAAGCATTTCCGGATAACTTTATTGATTCTTAGGCCGAGATGAGAAATGCATTTATATTGTAGTATGGTGTGATGAATCGACCTAGGTTTCTCTTGATAGAATTTGAAAACATAAAAAAGAACCCTAATGAGCCGGTAAATTATTTCAACACAAGGTTTAATAAGACCTTTAGGAGATTACCTGTTAGGATAAGGCCTTGTGATGAGTCATGTTTGATCAAATATACTTAAGCATTTGATAAAAAGACTGCATATTATTCAAGTGACAAAAACCCCAAAAATTTTAGGTAGGCCTTCACCATGGCTCTGCAAATAGATAACAATATCAAGGTAATTGGAAAGCCTCCTAAAAGGGAGGGTGTAAAGTTTGTTAACCTAGAAAAGCCTCCAACAAGCAAGGCTACTGATTTGGAAGATGGGTACAACTCACAAGGTTAACACAAGCAATAAGGCCAAGACAGGTTCACAAATCACCAAAGATCTGATGACAAAGGCAAGGGGCCTATTAGATTTTGAAATAGATAGTTCCAAGCAAGGGATAATCGAATGGTGCCTGATCCTTTAGCTACCGAGTTGTTGTGGTGGAGGAGATAAATGCCATTGATTGGTGTGACAAATATTTCATGCCTTAGTCTCCTTGTGAGGAAGATTAGAAAGAAGAGGAAGAAGCTAATGACAATGATGATGATATCTGTATGATGGGTTGTTCCATGAGGTCACAACAAGGGGCAACTTCAACTAAGGTGATAAATGCCCGACTACTACCACTTTTGGGACTCGCATCCATAGGGTACCTATTCTTCCTCCCTTTCATACTTTAGAAGTAGATATTGTAAAAGCTTTTGAATTGCCCAATAATGGCTCTTAATATTTAAGGGCTTTAATGATAAATAAATATGATGGAGGAATCCCATCCTGACGAAGATAGAAAGTTACTTGCGAGGATGATAATCGATAAGTGACCTTCCCGTACCCGACCTCCCGAGGTCGTGCGAGGAGATAATCCGGTGGTTTGAAATGTGGGTGACTTAGATGAAGCCACAACTGGGATTATGGCCAATTTTCTATGATAGAAAAGCTACAAGCGAGGATGAGAATCGACAAGCAACTTTCCTATGGCTAACCATGGGAGGATCAGTGACTAAGATCTGGTAGTGTGATCTCCTGGTAGCTGAAATGACAAAGGGGAGATTTAGAGGCTATGAGCGGGTAGCATAAATTCCCTAGTGGTTTATCCTCCTAACTAGAATTTAAGCGTTTAATCTAGTTATGAAGTCTCTAAATTAACTTAAACTGAAAATAACAATTTATACTACTATTGAAAGGGAAACTAATCTAAACAAAATATACGATTGAAACATTATAATTACAAGCAACAATTAAACTACTTTTATACTAAAACTAAACAAGCGAGATAACCCGGTGTGGTTATTCACCTGTGCAGATGTGTGAATCTAAATAAAAGACAACTAATTAACTTAATTGAAAACCTTCAATCCTACCTCAGAAGTGAGGAACAAATCATAGTTTCTCAGAAACTATCATTCCTCACAGCTTCCCTGGCAATATTGAAAGTAAGCTTAACTGAAATAAAATGATTCACTACTCTATTTGATAATAACTTTGACAATTTAAACCTGGAGTTTACTGAGCAGAGGCAAATCCAGTTTTGTTGTAGCTTGTCCCCTCAGAGTGATCTCTTCGTTCTTGCATGTTCACGTGAATCCAGAAAGAGTAGGAGTATGGCAGCATCAGCAAGAGAAGGCACTGGGATGGTAGTCACTTTGAAGTAAAAATGGCACGAAGCACAAGTAGGAGAGGGATGGCGCAAGAGAACAGAGCTTGGCCTATACGATTCCTAGCAGGGTCGTTGCAGCAATGATGAAATAAAATGATAAACAACAGGTACTCAAACAATGAATAATAGCAGCTTCAGAGAAATACAACGAAGTACAAGTAGGAGAGGGATGGCACAAGAGAACAGAGCTTGGCCTATACGATTCCTAGCAGGATCGTTGTCGGTGTACAGTGAGGCATAACTAAATACTCAAAATTCTAATCCATGCTAAAGATAAAATGATTCATAAAATAAATCTAGGACTAAGTATTGAAGACTGAAACTCAAGAATGAAGACTCCAGACCAAAGAACCAAGACCATTTACTTGTAAACAAGCTACATATTTATAGCATTTGCAATGACTAGAAGGCAAGTTCAAATTGAACTCTCCCACCATTAAACAAAGATAAATCACTGTCAAGGGGCTAAAAAAACATAAATACAAGCTTTAGTGGTTGAGAAATGCGGGTGAAAATTGAATTTTCACGCTTGACGCGATCGTCGGAACATTCTGGAAAGCGCGTACAGGACCGCCGCCCTATGCGCGGGTGGCGATTCTGGGACCGCCCCCTCAGGCTGGGTTGCGATTCTGGGACCGCCGCCCCTTTGGTGGTGACTGGGACGCCACCACTGGCTGGGGGATGGCCACCTTATAGAGGACCGCCACCCCGGGAAGGAGGTGGTCTGTAAATAACAACAAAACAACAAGGAAAAAGAGAGAAAAGGCTAGGACAAAACATGTAGAGGCTAGACAAGGATTTTTGGGATGCAAATGTATACTCAACAAGCTTTCTGGATTCCGAACACCTTGCGAAGAGATCTTAATCATCATTGGGGCTTCTGTAACCAATTTCTGACTGTACAGTACATACAATTTTGGGTACGTACATATTGCCCCCTCGGAGAAGCGTTTTAGCCATGAAGAGGCATAAAACGTTGGGTCCGAGTATGGCGGTCCCAAAATGGGGAGTTAGAGGCTATACCTGACATGCCCGTGTGTCGAAATGCCGCCAATTTTCACATGCTTTTCAGAATGTATGCAATGGATGACAAGTGATAACAAATGTTAAACAAAATGTTTTTACTTTATTTGCTTTTGCAATGCTGATATGTGATGACGAACATGTTGTAGTTTTGAACTTTTGGCCTCTTTAGACAATGTCTGTGATTTCTTCTCATGTTGGCAAAACGTGATGAATGTATAGCGATAAAGAGATGAACTTGCCCCAATCCCAAATCCACGCAACTAGTAAGATGCGAGGGCTCAACACCAAGAATTGGGAAGGGCACAAGTTGTATGAGTTTGATTTGAGTGGAATGATGAGAGACAGACAAAACAAGAACAAGAACCAAATTTGGACCTACACACCCACCCTACTCAGAACTACTACCAAGCTTAGAAGGCCACTTACTTTTCAGTTTATCTAGACTTAGATTCATAAATGGCAACCTGGTTGACAAAATCTGGTTTTGAGGATTTGATCTCTTTGGAATTTGGATGTTTGGATATTTTCCTTCTTTTAACAGAATTTGACTTGTGTTTTTTTTAGCATACCAAGATTTGTTAGTTTGTGTGACTAGACCCCCCACACCTTGCCTCACGCCACTAGTAAGAAGCATGGGTTTGTCACCAAAGGCAAGATACAGGTGAGTAAGGGCACTTCTTTCCTTTCCCAACCTCACATCACCAGTAAGAGATGTGGGCTTATCACCGAAGGTTGATGGGGCAAAGAAGTGTGTAAAATAAAATATTTTGTTTGCTTGGTGCTTTTGATTGCATTTGATTTTGACATTTTTGATCTATGACTTTGGGATATCCTTTCATTCCAAGAGATTTTAAGAGGGATAGATGTGACACCAAGAAGCTTCTAGAACAGACCGTAGGCAAGGACAACTTTACCTAGTAGAAAGAAAGAGCAAAGCCAAGTATGCAGGTCTTGGTATGGTTTCCATCAATGTTTGTCTGTCAAACTTGATGAGAAGATTTGAAAATACTTGATGATGTTTGAAGAGATGTGATTTGAATAATTTTGCCAATATCTTCAGAAATTTGTAACAGATTACTTAAGAGTAAGTTCATGGACTACAATATTTATGAAACGAGTGAACAAAATGAACCTATCTAAATGAATATGTAATGCAACTGTAACCATGTACATATGAAAATGCAGGTGGAACTATATGTCATGATGTCTAAGGTGAAGAAAGTTGACGAATATCAAATTCTTCACCCCTAGAAGTACACAGCGGAGAACCATTATCCTCAAATTTTTCATTTTCTTGACGAGGGCCTACCATTCTGGGTTTGAACTTACAACCCTTGCCCAGAGGTGTATATGTCCCATTATTAAAAACATTTTTCTGAAAGAGGCATTCGCATGCCTCTTTGTCATGTTTTTGAGAGATGGCATGTGGGTGAGCATGACTATGCTTGCTCGACCTTCTCTCTCATAGTGAGCATTGTGTTAATGATGAGGTCTTGCCCCATGGATAGGGAAAACTTAGCTTTAGACACGCATGGGTCGAAGCTAGACTTTAGAATAGGGTAGTGCCTAGAGATGGTTTTGATAGGCATCGTTTCAATTTTAAATTGCCCTTCTTCGTTTGTTAATTCTATCATGTTTATATCTAGATTTAGGTCATCGGAGGGAAGAGGTGCTATACCGAGAAGACTACCCATTCCTTGTGGTTCGAATGGGAGAAAGATTGGCTCATCATTCTCCAAGAGTTTCATAATTCCTGTTGTGGTTTTAGTGGAGACTGTTTCCACAGAAATTGACTTATCTTTATTTGTCTTTGCCACCTCGTATATTTTTGGGTCAACAAATTCAACCTTTGGAATGTTTGGGGTGACCGGGACTAACTCTTTTGTTAGAGGCGGCTTGTTTAATTGATTCATGGGAAGTTCATGCTCTGTATGGAATCCTTTCTTTTTCTTGAGGTTTTCTAAGTGTATATCAAAGGGTTTAGGATCCCCTTTAGCGATGAAGACCTTTCCTAGGTGTAAAAACCTTACTTCTTGAAATAGCGTAGAAGGAATTGCCTTCATGCGGTGTATCCATGGATGACCGAGAATCATATTATAGTTGGTTTCCCGATCTATAATATAAAATTCAGTGAGGATTGTTTTGGGTCCTAAGGTGACTGGTAGTATTATAGTCCCAATCGAAGTGGCCTTAAGGCTATCATAGCCTCTCAATGTATTTCGAGTCGTGGAACAATTTGTTTCCCCATATCCTAGTTTTTGAAGGAAAGAGAAGGGGACTATGTTAACTGCTGCCCCATTGTCCACCATTGCACGTTTAACGTAATTGTTGTAAACCCACACCTATAAATGCAAGGCCGGATCGCCTCTACGTGTAATTTCAGCATCTGTTGGCATTTTGTTTATGTCGAATATAAACTCGGTATCCCTATCTGGCTGCCCCGGAGGGTGGATATCAAAGTCTACATGGTTCACTTGTGTTTCGGGTGGTGGTGTAATGTTGATTAGATGACCAAGACCTAATTCATTGAGCAACGCAAAGCGATGCGTGGGTGAATTTTTCAGCAAATCTAGGAATGAAATGTGGGAAAAGGTCTTGTTCAAATCTGATATTAAATCATAGGATCCTACCGGTTTAGCATTTGTAGGAACTTCATCTCGTGTGGAGAAAATATCGGGTAGGGGTTGTGAAACATACTCCTTTGTCCGAGTTGTTGCATTAATTTCACACTCAACCTCTAGCTCAACTAATCCCAAGATTTTTGTATTACCATTTGAACCTAGGTTAGGAGCAATCTGAGAGTTGTCAGGAGTTGAGGCATCTTGATTGTTATTTCTTATTATGATACCTTTGTTTTTCCCATTTGGATCTAACCTGTTATTGTTAGAATGATTTGGGAGAGGATCATTGAAGATCTTGAGAGGTGCATTTTGAGTGGAAACTGATCCCATACCAAGTGGCAGTGTAGGATTTTCCAGAAACATATCTACAAAGTTGTTTTTTTTGCTCTTCTGGTAGACGTTGTAAGAATTTGTTGTAGTCATGGCAAGTCCTAGTATCATGACCCCTAATTTTGTGGAAACCACAATATAGATTGGGATTATAGTTCCGTGGTCGTCGGTTTGAATCCTGTTGTGGCCCAAAGTTCTGATTGGGCTGTTGGTTGTTATAGTTGAAATTTCGAGGTTGTGGCCTTTGGCTTTGGTTTTGATATCCATCTGGGCCCCGAGCAAGGCCTTGTGGCTGGATTTTCTGTTGTGGAGGATGATTAGAATCCACCATATTGATCGCTGGAGTGAAGTTATTATTGCGTTGATTGTTAGCAGGTGCCGGGTGTTCACAACATTTGGTCCTTTGACTTGATCAGTGACTCCATCTATTGTAACCCCACGGTTTTCATTAAGGATCTTGGGTCCTTGATCGGTATTCCCAAAGATTAGGATAGGTCATAGTGTTTTGATTAGGAGTGATTAATTTCCCATTTGTTCCATATGTCTTACGACCACTATCTATCGCTGCTTGATCTATTCGAAGAGCGCTCTCAAGTACTTCATCGTAAGTTCTTAGTGGGAACTTCTGGACTTCTTCCTTCACCTCTCTGCTGAGAGAATGAAGGAATAAATCACATAGTTCCATTTGATCCATATTTGGAGCACTTGCTGAAGAATAAAGAACTGTACGCCACCTTTGGATGAAATGGGTGACAGATTCATTGTGTTCTTGTTTGATGTGTAAGAACTCCCTGATTCCTGTTCTTAACAATTTGTTCATGTCAAATGCCTTAATGAACTCTGATACGAGTTGTTTAAATGAATGGATGGAAGCCTCAGGTATTCTATAATACCAATCGAGAGCAATGCCTTCCAAGGTTTTGGGGAATATTTTAGCAACAACCCCATCCCAAGGGAGTAGTTCTCGTATGGCTGTAGCGTAAGC
The DNA here is from genome assembly GCA_018340775.1 of Taxus wallichiana var. yunnanensis. Taxonomy (NCBI): domain Eukaryota; kingdom Viridiplantae; phylum Streptophyta; class Pinopsida; order Cupressales; family Taxaceae; genus Taxus; species Taxus wallichiana. The sequence continues at coordinate 462,442,885 of CM031242.1, read as the reverse complement.
TTTGATATGCGCATTTGGATCTCCCTCACCTTTGTACTTGGGTAAATCGGGAAGGGGTCTTGGAAGCATGACGCTTCGTATGGTGAAGTCTAAGGGCTCTTTCAAATATTCTGAATAAGTCCCTATCGCATAGGTTTCGACCATTGATGGTGGTTCTTTGAGGAGTGGTGGTGGGATGGGTTGTTGATATGGCGCATAGCGTATGTGTGCGTTGGTAGGGGCATAGGGAAGTCCCTGTGTTTGAGAAAACATGCCGGGAGAGGAGAACATATCTCCTTGTGGTGATTTGGAGTACATGTTTAAGTATGACGGGGTATTGTCTAGGAATGGATTGTTTGATACTAGACCGGGAGGAATGGTGTTAGAGATGATGGGCCTTGTTGGCATTTGTTGTGGATACTGAGGAGGCATGCCTAACGTGCCTACTCCTGTGAGGAGATCTACTTGGCCAGGGTGGTATGGAGGATTGGAACTTCCTGCTTGCATGAACTGAGAATTTTGACTTGCTTGAGCAAGTTCTAACCCTCTCACTTTTTCTACTAACGTTGAAATGACTTCATTTGGTGAAGTCACGGTGCTTTGCCTTAGCGGCGTTTGTTGTATACCCTGGTGTTGTATAGGCATGTGATATCCTGCTATGAACTGATCATTATCTTGCCAAGTTTCTCCGAGAGTATTTCCTATATGTAGTGGCATAGAGGTATTTTCTTGAAAAGAGACCTCGGGTTGTATTTGTAAACCTCCTATAGGTGGGTACATACCCCGAGAGCGTTGTTCACTCCTAGGATAACGTATTGACTGTTCATCATCTAAGACCAGGTATGGGTCTGATTGTCTACTAATTTGTGGTCTAAGTAGCATCTGAGGAGATGAACCAGATTCTCCGGTGAACGTCATATTATTCGAGCCTGAAGGCTCTGTTTGTTGTTTTTGAGGGGGTTGATCTAACTCCTCAGTTTGAAAAGATGAATTATATCTGATTCTTGGAGTTTGTGTTGACAACTGATTAGTTGAGTAGTTGTCACCCCATACCGAGAGTGAGGGTGATGATTGTCTATTCTGTTGGGCGTAGTATGCCTCAAGACCCAAGAGGGGTCTGCCATATGCATCGAATCCCGACATATTCGGGGGGTATATGAATACCCGCAGAAATAATGGGAAGGAGCGAAGGTGATGAATAAGATGAAACTGAGAAAGAGAAGGTGAAATGAAAAGTAAACTCAACGTTGGAAGAAGGTTGGTGAAAACGGTTCACCAATTTTGTTGGTGAAGTTCACGTGAAGGCTAATGAGGTATCTAAAGGTTTGTTTGTTTCACGTCGGGTTCACCAATTTTGTATGATGGAAAAGTGACATGCGAGGATGATAATCGACAAGTGACCTTCCCCGTACCCGACCTCCCGAGGTCGTGCTGAGACAGCCGGTGGTTTGAAATGCGGGTGACTTAGATGAAGTCACAACCGGGATTATGGTCAATTTTCTATGATAGAAAAGCTACAAGCGAGGATGAGAATCGGCAAGCAACTTTCTTATGGCTAACCATGGGAGGATCAGTGACTAAGATCTAGTAGTGTGATCTCCTGGTAGCTAAAATGACAAAGGGGAGATTTAGAGGCTATGAGCGGGTAGCATAAATTCCCTAGTGATTTATTCTCCTAACTAGAATTTAAGTGTTAATCTAGTTATGAAGTCTCCAAATTAACTTAAACTGAAAATAACAATTTATACTACTATTGAAAGGGAAACTAATCTAAACAAAATATACGATTGAAACATTATAATTACAAGCAACAATTAAACTACTTTTATACTAAAACTAAACAAGCGAGATAACCCGGTGTGGTTATTCACCTGTGCAGATGTGTGAATCTAAATAAAAGACAACTAATTAACTTAATTGAAAACCTTCAATCCTACCTCAGAAGTGAGGAACAAATCATAGTTTCTCAGAAACTATCATTCCCACAGCTTCCTGGCAATATTGAAAGTAAGCTTAACTGAAAATAAAATGATTCACTACTCTATTTGATAATAACTTTGACAATTTAAACCTGGAGTTTACTGAGCAGAGGCAAATCCAGTTTTGTTGTAGCTTGTCCCCTCAGAGTGATCTCTTCGTTCTTGCATGTTCACGTGAATCCAGAAAGAGTAGGAGTATGGCAGCATCAGCAAGAGAAGGCACTGGGACGGTAGTCACTTTGAAGTAAAAATGGCACGAAGCACAAGTAGGAGAGGGATAGCGCAAGTGAACTGGCTTGGCCTATGCAATTCCTAGCAGGGTCGTTGCAGCAATGATGAAATAAAATGATAAACAACAGGTACTCAAACAATGAATAATAGCAGCTTCAGAGAAATACAACGAAGTACAAGTAGGAGAGGGATGGCACAAGAGAACAGAGCTTGGCCTATACGATTCCTAGCAGGATCGTTGTCGGTGTACAGTGAGGCATAACTAAATACTCAAAATTCTAATCCATGCTAAAGATAAAATGATTCATAAAATAAATCTAGGACTGAGTATTGAAGACTGAAACTCAAGAATGAAGACTCCAGACCAAAGAACCAAGACCATTTACTTGTAAACAAGCTACATATTTATAGCATTTGCAATGACTAGAAGGCAAGTTCAAATTGAACTCTCCCACCATTAAACAAAGATAAATCACTGTTTCGGTCGGCAAAAACATAAATACAAGCTTTAGTGGTTGAGAAATGCGGGTGAAAATTGAATTTTCACGCTTGACGCGATCGTCAGAACATTCTGGAAAGCGCGTGCGGGACAGCCTGCCGCAGCCGCCCGCCCTGCAGGGCGGCGGTTACAGGACCGCCGCCGCGGGGTGGTGGCGGTTACAGACCGCCGCCCTAGGCCGGGTGGCGGTTACTGAGGACCGCCGCCCTCTGCCAGGTTGGGTGATGACCGGCTGGACCACCACCTGGCGGGGAGGCGGTCCATGTAATAACAACAAAACACCAAGGAAAAAGAGAAAAAAGGCTAGGACAAAACATGTAGAGGCTAGACAAGGATTTTTGGGATGCATGTATACTCAACTCAAAGCTTTCTTGGGATTGATTCCGAACACCTTGTCATTGAAGAGATCTTAGATCTTAATCATCCCTTGTCGGGTTGTATGGGGAAAAGAAAATGTTGCATCTTATTGAGGATCCCAACAATGCATCCTATGAGGTATTGTACACAAGTGTTGATGTAGATAACTTTGTGGGATTTGTTGATGGAAAGGAGCACAAGATTGAAGAATGAAAATTCCTTGAACAAATGGGCTCTCCTTGGACTCTATTGTTTGATGGAGCTTGCTCCAAGTTTGGGAATGGTGTTAGTGTTGTTCTGCTTTCTCTAGGTTAGGAATTTTTTTTTTTCTTTCAAACTCAACTTTGAGTGCACTAACAACATTATTGAGTATGAGGCACTATTGTTGGGTTTAAGAATTGCGTGGAAATATGCTATCAAGGACATCATTATCAAAGGAGACTCAAAATTAATTGTAAAACAAGTCAAAAAGTTGTATGCCACAAAGAATCAGCAAATGAAATAGTATAAACATGTAGTTTGGGATCTTATTGAGATGTTTGATTCATTCAACATAGTGCACCATGATAGAAAATTCAATGACTTGGTAGACAAGCTTGTAGTGTTGGGGTCTTGGTTTGACAAATGTACAATGTCCCCATATTGTGAATATGAGGTTGAGTTATTGACAAGACCTTTCATCCCTGATAACATTAAGCTTTGGTAGGCTTTTGATTCTCAAATCAAAAGATTTCTGTTGAACAAGGAAGAGTTTGTTTATCAATGAATTAATTTGGAGCTAATGGTATGTACAACAGAGGGAAAGGAAGCCTTTTTTGGTAAGGGCATCATATAGCTAAAGACCAATACCATACCTAGAGGGCTGGTTGCTCTTGAGTCCAATTTTGATAATGTTATTAATATCATTAATAGATGCATGATAGCCTCAAGGGATATTCAAGAGCATGACCTTGGCACAGATGAGAAGAAAAGGAAAATTTTGTTAGGCAACAATCTCAGCAAGGAGGAGAAGCATTCATACATCCAATTGTTGAAGAAATACCAAGATTACATGGCTTGGACCTGATCTGAACTAAAAGAATATAGAGAGGACATGTTTCAACATGAGATCCCCTTGGAGTCTAATGCAAAGCCTTTCAGGAAGAAAAAGAGGCCCATCAATCCACTCTTATCCCTCAAAATGCAAGAAGAACTAAAAAATCTAAGAGATGGAGGAATTATCCATCCCACAAGGTATTCTTCTTGGGTTGCAAACCTACTACCAGTTAGAAAGAAAAATGGTGAAATCGGGATGTGTGTGGATTTTGGTAATCTAAACAGAGCATCAATGAAGGATAGTTATCCTCTACCAAATATGGAGAACATGTTGTAGTTAGTGATTGGTTCTGAGTTGCTTTCCACCTTGGATGGTATCTCTGGTTAGAACCAAGTTGTGGTGAAGGAATCGAAAGGATCTAGACAACCTTTACTACTCCTTGGGGAACATATGTGTATGTGAGGATACCCTTTTGTCTAATGAATTTTGGAGTCACCTTCCAAAGGGAAATGGATGTTACTTTTGTTGATTACATAAATGATTTTATTGTTGTCTACCAGGATGATGTGACTCTTTTTCTAGAAAGAGAAATGACTAGTTCTTTGCACTTGGAGAAGATGCTAATAAGATGTAGATAATAGGGCATCTCACTCAATCTAAAGAAATGTCATTTTGGAGTGCGAGAAGGAAAAGTTTCTTGGTCACATTGTGTCACAAGGAGTGATGACTGATCCAAAAGAGTAGAGGCCATCAACAAGGTCCCAATCCCAAGAACCAAGAAGGGAATTCAGTCCTTGTTTGGGAAGATAAAATTCCTCAGAAGATTCATATCAAACTTTGCTGAGTTGACCATCCCAATCACTTCCATGCTAAAGAAAGACCAGGACATCAAATGGGAGGAGGCTGTCATCCAAGCTTTCAGTGAAATCAAGGAGGCATTAAAACATGCCTCTATTTTAGTAGATCCCGATTAGAAGAAGCCCTTCAATTGTTCTCTTTTACTTTAGAGAACACTATTGCTTATGTCCTGCTATAGAAGCATGATGAAGGGGTTAAGAGGCCAATTGCCTTCTTCAGTAAGGCCTTGCAAGGGGCTGAGCTGAAGTACACTATTATGGAAAAGCAGGCATTTTCCTTGGTAAAAGAAACAAATGTTTTTAGACCTTACATTCTAAGTTCTAAAGTGGTTTCTTATGTTCCCCACACCATGGTGAAGGACATCTTATCAGAGATGAAAGTCTCAAGAAAAATATGCAGTACATGAACAAGTTGCAAGAATATGATATGGATATCCAGACCATGAAGTTGGTGAGAGGTTTGAGCTTGGCTAAGCTTATGGCTGAGAGAAACTTGCAAACTATTGAGGAAAATGAGGTAGAAGAAGAAAGGGTAGGTGTATTCGAAAGCATTATAAATTCTAAGTGGTACAAAGAGTTAATTTTCTATCTCATACACTTATACTTTGCCATGAGTATTTAAGTAAGAACTAGAAAAGGGACCTTAAGTTGGCTTCCAAAAATATGTCATCACTGATTATGGGTTAACTTGGAAGAACGCAGAGGAAGTCCTCTTAAGGTGCATTACTAAAGAAGAATCCCCCAATATAATTTTTGATTTCCATGGAGGATTTTTTGGGGGATTTTGCTGCGGAGTCATAACACACAAGATACCGAGGGCTAGTTATTGGTGGAAAAATCTCTTCAAGGATAAAAATATTTTGGTTAGAAGATGTGAGAGTTGTTAGCGCTTCTCTAGAAGACCCAAAGGTTCGGGATCCCTTCCTTTGTAGCCTATATCAATTGAAGCCCCATTCAAACAATGAGGAATGGATTTCATTGGTGAGATTTCAGACCCTTCAAGTGCTGGCCACAAGTGGATTCTTGTAGCCACTAATTACTTCACCAAGTGGGTGGAGGCAATCCCGCCAAAAGAGCAACACACCAAATTGTCATGGATTTTCTGTTGAACCATATCATCAGCCAGGTTTGGGGTGTCGGTCAAGATTGTTGCTTGACAATTCCATGAGATTTAGAGCTAAACCATTGGTGGAAATGTGTGGGGAGTATGGAATGAACTTGACATATGCCTCCAATTACAACCCCAAGGAAATGGAAAAGTTTAGTCCAAGAATAAAAATTTGATGAAGATCATGAGAAGAACATTAGAGAAGAACAAGAGAAAGTGGGGTGAATAGTTGAATGGGGCTTGAATTGATACGAGGGCTGGTTATTGGTTGCAAAATCTCTTCAAGGACACAAATATTTTGGTTAGAAGATGTGAGAGTTTACACTTCTCTGGAAGACCCAAAGGTTTAGGATCCCTTCCTTTATATCCTATCAGATTGAAGAAGACCCATTCAAACAATGGGGAATGGATTTCATTGGTGATATTTCAGACCCTTCAAGTGTTGGCCACAAGTGGATTCTTGTAGCCACTAATTACTTCACCAAGTGGGTGGAGGCAATCCTCGCCAAAAGAGCAACACACCAAATTGTCATGGATTTTCTATTGAACCATATCATTTGCGAGTTTGGGGTACCAGTCAAGATTGTTGCTGATAGTGCCATGAGATTTAGAGCTAGACCATTGCTAGAAATGTGTAGGGAGTGGGGAATAAACTTGACATATGCCTCTAATTACAACCCACAAGGAAATGGAAAAGTTGAGTCCAGTAATAAAAATTTGATGAAGATCATGATAAGAACATTGCAGAGAACAAGAGATAGTGGGGTGAATAGTTGAAGTTTACTATTTGCGTAGATAGGATCACTTTGTCAAGAGGGTCACCGGAAAGAGCCCATTTGAGTTAGTATATAGGACTCGAGCCCTATTTCCCTTCATATGCAATTGTCTTCATATCAATTTATACAATAGCTGGAAGATCAAGATGTAGGTCCTTATGATGCTTGCATTAACTAGATTGTTGAGCTTGATGAAGAGAGGAGGGCATCCCACCAGAGGCATGTAAAGTTCAGAGAGAAAATGAAGAAGTTATTTGACAAGAAGGTCACTCCTAGAGCTTTCAATATTGGAGATATTGTCCTACTATGGGATAGCAGACATGAGGATAAGGGCAAGCATGGAAAGTTTGACTCATTATGGATGGGCCCTTACTCCATTGATATCAGGATTGGTGAGCATACCTTCTTCCTCAAGGACTTAGATGGTGAACTGCTCAAGTTGCCTATTAATGGTAGGAATTTAAAGAATTTCTTGGATTGATTCCCTGAATCAAGGAAAAATATTGTGTACAGTGTATAGTTTGTTGTTTGTTCCCTGTCTTTTGTGTTTTTGCTCATTCTGGTCCTCAATGACCTGTTTTTGTTGGTTTCTCTATTTGTTTTTGAAGATGGCTCTATTTCTTCACTCTACAAGATGAATTTTCTGCCCAATGGCTATTCTTGGCACTTGGTCTACCTTTTTCATGTGGCACTCGTAGGAGTGCCCATCCCCGAGTCGAGCTAGTGTTGGTCCTAAAAATAGTGTAGCACCAATTTGCCTTTGAAAATCTATCGATTTGCAACTTCATCACTTTATTTTTCCCCATGTTGTGTTTGTTTAATATTTATTTCCATTTTTAATTTACTCCTTGTTTCTTTGTTCCTCTTGAAAAGGTCTATAATTTGGGTCTCTTGTTCTCTGTTTGTCTAAAAACTCGGGTTCTCCCATATTTTTCATTCTCCATGGTTTGGATTTTTCTTCGTTGTCATTTTTTCCCTAAATACTTGAAGAAAAATGAATGGATGTATCTTTGAGAAACATGTTTGAGCCTTGTAACATTTCTAAATTCTCTATCCTTGGAGAAATTTTCATTTTCGAGCTCAAATGATCATTTTTCTATATTTTATAGTTTGAGGTGTTTCTCCCAGGTCAAATTTACATCCTTGCATTGATAGGGGATGTGGCACCTTTTGGTTGGATGTAGCTCAACTAGGTACTTCAAAAATTTCATGGAAAGCCTCAACTCAAAATTTGTCCACGTGGAGGAGCGGCACTCGTTTGAAGATCTACTTTTTGGTTTGGCCTTGGAGTAGCACCGGGAGGACACATGGAGGTTTCCACTACTTTTCTCGAGACTTAGAAAAATTTTATGTAGCTAGTACAGTTTGGTGGAATAGGGACACATGGTGAGCTCGCACTCATTCAGGGTCTCAGCTTTGGGCACCATCTTGAAATTGCACCATGGAGACATGTGGAGGAACCACACATATTTGGGGGCCAACCCTTGAGTTTCATTTTAAAGATGTGTCGTTAGGATGACACGTCAAGGTCTCCGCTTGCTTTGCATTTTAATTAGACTTTTCAATGGCCAAAGGAGATTGCCTCAAAGCATGACACATGGCACCTTCTGCTAAGCTTCAAGCATCCAAAAAACTTTGTTGGGCGAGACACGTGGTGAGTCGCGCTCGTTTAAGGTATCAAATATTTGGGACCATCTTAAGGTGAACCATGGTGACACATGTCGGTTATAAAATTGAAAGGGGCATGGAGGTGGACCATCAAGGGTAATTTGGTTTTTTTTTCCCTTGACATGTAAATGAATAAATACATCAAAATGGCCTACGGGCTGATAAAGGAAAGGTCAAAGCTTGCTCCGATCAATGGTGGAGGTGCGGACTCTCGGGGAAATTTGGAAAAAGTTCCTTTTAGGGAGAAAAAGTCAAAAGTAAAAGGGAAGTGCTTGTTCCACCGAAAAAATTGGGACATGTGTCGCGCCCTTCTTTTAAGGATGGAGTGGCGGGGAAAATTTGGAAATTTTTCCATTTTTCAAAGGGAGGTGAAATGGTAGAATTCGACCACTGTTCTACTAGAGCCCACTTAGGACATGTGTTAGGCTCATTTCACAAGGGCGAGGTGTGGAGAAAATGTGAATTTTTTCCATTTTTCCAAAAGTTCTTAAAAGTCGAGAGAAGCCCCAGGTCTCTGTTTTAAGTTTGAATCTTCCACATGGATGGCCTAAATTCAAAGTAAAGATCAACGACAGCTGAGAGCATAAATCTGATTTTCCCCGCATTTTATTGAAACATGCCTGAAAGTGCGAGTTTTCATAATTTCTTGGTATTTCCTACACGCCAAGCAAAGAGGGGAGTTAATGTTGATATTTAAGTTTGGTGGGAAGATTTGGAAGACATCTTTCCTCGTTAATATGATCGACTATCATGCTAGATCAGGTTTTCTCTTTTTCTTCTCTCGAGCACGCAAGAAGCTAGATTTGACAAATTTGGGGTGGAAGTGGTTAGGAAATTGAGTAAAGAGTGATCTACTAGATGAGGGAGTTGAATGCGGGAGATATTTGATGAGAACTTCCCCTCGAGAACCTAGTGACTTTTTCCAGATCGATTCTGAGAATCATGATCAAAATCATGGCGAGCACTAATGCATTAAACATTTTTATCTTTTGGGGAAGAAGGGGCTCTGTGTAAATGTTATAAATGGCACAAATTTATCATGCAAATGGTTGGAGGTTGGAGTGTTAGGGGTCGGGATGTTTTTCTAATAGAAAAATCTTTATAGAACTCATCATTTTTAGAAGTCATTTGAGAAACTTTTATAACTCTTTTGTATTAAATCTTATCATGTCAAGGTGGTTGCAAGTGTACATCCATTGACAAGGTTTGAGAATATTCAAGAAACTTTCCCTACCGATAGATTTAATAAAATTCAAGTTATTCTGTGTTATCTTGAGCAAAATGTTTTTGTTTATTTATGAATGTATGTAAGTAGTTTTTCTTGTTTCATTGCAATATTGTATTTAATCTAATTCACCACACACATGCCTCAATACTTGCGATACGTTAATGGCATCCGCAATTTCATTTCTCAAAGGAGCTTTCATCTAGGATTGGAATAAAAGATTTAAAATCACTTTTCTTTCATTTGTTGATAGAGATTATTTGTAAGCCTCTGGGTGTACCTTAGGCATGATTTTTATTAGATCTTGATGCTTTACTAGAATTTATAACTCAAGCCTTCATCATAGAATCTCAAATATTGTGTGAACAAGTGCTAATCTGGGCCTCCATTGAAGCACATATTCTATTTAAAGAAACATTTTAGCTATTATGTGGCATTCTATTGGTTTAACCTTCCATTTTGTAATATTTCTCAAGGATTTGGTGAATCAAGTTCATCTTGCCCCACCTCCCACCAAAAATTCATTTAAAACAACCAATCCTACCCATACTACCCTTGTTTGTTCTGTGTGTGGAAAAATGCATAATTTCCATTACCAAAGCATGTAGAAGCAATCAGGGTCCCAAATGTCTTTAGTAACCTTTCTCTTGTTGTGAAAATATCTCCATGATCTTGAAGTGACAACTCGTGAGAATCAAATCTAGTGTGTTGATCATATTTTCCCAAGGTCTTCTCTATAAAATTTATGCAAAAGAAGGATTTATCATTTTTCTTCAATAAACAGAGGTTACAAAGTAGGTTCTCTTACCTTGGTTGAAAGGAACAACCTAAAATATTTAGGATCAGATCACATCCTTTTAAGGTGCTACCCACTCCTTTCAAAACCCGAGTGCCAACAAGTCGATATATTGCTTCCCCAGACTACAAAAAAATAAATGATTATCTATCTTCCTCTCGAGTGTCTGTTAAATCAATGAAGCTTCTCGGCCTTTGAAGGAGGTTAAATTTGGGTAGCAAAAGGTTTTATAAAGGATTTTGGTCACAAATAATCGTTCACATAATCCCATGTAATTTGACAATATCGTATAGGCATACTCGTGCCACTACACTAGATATGTAGGTGGTCTTCACAAGAGAAAAATTAGCCACTTTCATCAATCTATCCAATTTTATAATGATGACATCATGGCAATATCTTGACGTTGGTAGCCCTACTACGAAATCCATGGAAATGGTGTCCCATTTCCACTCTAGTATATCATGTGGGTGGAGAAGGCCAGATGGATGTTGATGCTCGACCTTCACCCTCTAACACTCTAAAAAATGTGACACAAACCGAGCTCCATATATTCATAGACCTCTCCAATGGTATAGGCTGTCTCATGGTGACATGCATCTTCTTCACCCTTGGATGAGATGAATAAAGGGCATGATGAACTTTGCTAAGATATCCTATCTAAAACCTCCATCCCTAGGAATATTTATTTGACCTCTATGCCAAAAAAGACCATCTACCTATAATGAAAATCCATCAACCTTTCCCTAATGAGGTCTCTGAGACTCGATGTATGCTCTGACTGAAAGGTATAAGTTTTCATGAGGAAAATATTGCAAAATACTAGTCCTCAAGTGTGTACCAACTACTGTAGCCATAACCAAATGTCTTTTTTGACTAAAGGAATCAAACAACATTCTACTTCCCTTTCACATGCTTTATCTCCATTTCATACTCACAAAGAAACTCCTCCAACGCTACTGATGAGCATTGAGATTGGGTTGAGTGAAGAGGTGATGAAGACTAAAATGATCAGTCCTAACAATGAATCTCCCGCCCCATCAAACCAAAGCATACAAAATTGCTACAAGATCAACTTCGTGAGTCAAATAATTGATCTCATAATCCTTAATTTTTTAGACTCAAAGGCTACTACAAGTCCTTCCTACATCAAGACACCTCCTAATCCCACCAAAGAAGTATCTCGTGCAAACGAAGAACTCTCCTTGTACATATTGCACCGCAAGAATGGGTGTTGTTGTAAGGCATTTCCTTAGTGTCCTGAAGGCCTTCTCGCATCTATCTATCCAAATCAAATTATTCCCTTTCCACTTAAGGAAGTGAAGGGATGCGTAGTATAAGAGAATTCCTTAATAAATCTCTTGTAGTAACCTACGAACCCCATAAAACTAGGCACCTCGATCACACTAGTGGGTTTTGTCCAATCCATAATGGCTCTAATCATAAAAGGATCAACTATGATACCTTCCCCGAAATAAGTTTGCCCAAATCACTGCACTTTTGACTTGAAAATTGAACACTTGTCCATGTTCCCATATAGCTTGCTGCTCACGAAGACATTGTAAAACCTTAAGAACATGCTAGTTTTTCTCCTCACGTGTCTGTGAGTAGATAAAAATGTATTCAAGAAACATGAGCACAAATCGGTCTACAAAATTCTTGAACATCTCGTTCATCAAACTTCTGAGTAGATCAAGAGTATTCATCGACCAAATGGAATGACTGTGAACTCATAGTGGCCATATCATGTACAAAAATTTGTCTTGTGGACATCTACTTTTAAAATGCAGAGTACCTAGAATTAATATCTATCTTACGAGAATATTGTGGTCATATTCATTTGATCAAAAATTCATCAATGAGAGGAAGGGGGTAATGATTCTGATCGTTACTTTGTTCGATATCTATGGCCAACACACAACCACAAGGATCCATCCTTATTCTTCAAAAAATCATTGGCACACCCTAAGGGGATACACTAGGATAAATTAGGCCTTTCTCAAGAAGACCCTCAAGCTACAAATTCAGCTCACATAGCTCAGGGGTGGTCATCCTATATGGAGCATGTTAGATAGGTTATGCTCCTAAAAAATATCAATGTGAAAGTCTATCTCATGTGGGAAGGCATCCTTGACACTCACTAGGAAAAACATCAAAAAATCCTGCAAAATGGGGTGATCATCTAGCAAAGGTCCACTATGCCCATCCTCTAACCTATCACTAAATGTAATAGAATAGAACCGACACCCATGCCGGGCACACTACTTAAGCTACATAGTTGAAATAGTGTAAATAGAGATGAGTCTCATAACTTGAGCTATCACCAACTTAACACCAAAATTATCTACACAAAATATAACCTTACTATAACAATCAATATTGGCTCTATGTGTAGATTACAAATGCATGGCGAAGATCACTCCATCATAATCCAAAAGAAGGATATGAAGATCCAGGTAGTGGTAAAGGGTCCTAGGTCCACTATGCACTCCTTGACTAAGGATTCTACTGAGATCTTGGTTGAAGAATCCATCTTGACATCCCAACTAAGGCCCTACCTAACTCGCCAACATCCTACAATGCTCTACTAATGATGGAGAAATGAAAGAATCTAAAGATCTTGAATCAAATAAGATAGGGGTAGAAATACAACCAATGCTACCTGTGGTCTCAATCACCATGCCATAGTGCTCTACATGGTGGTTCTTAAGCTGCTAAATAAATCCTACGACTCCTAGCCATTTCACCAACCATAGGCTCAGAAATAAGTTCCTTACCCTGATTAATAGGGTTATGAGGGCACTCTCTCCAATGATGTCCATGCACACCACATCCATAACAACTACCTAGTCCTCTCTAGTAAGGAGATAGTCCTTTAGGTGGCCTAGTAGTCCATATTGTAGAACTTGATGATCCTACCATAGATCTATGTGGGTGTTGTGGTGGACGAACTCATGTCTACTATGCTTGACATGGATCTCATTTCCTATTGGGCCCCTTAGCTGGAGGTTCCATACTACACCATCATTGAGCATCATGGCACTATGGAGGTCAAAAGGGTGGTCAAGTCAATTGTTGCTTCTACTAAGGAGGAGGCTAGAATGAAAATTGTGCTAAAGTGTGTCTACCATGAGGACAAGGAATTGATTCCCTTAACCTACTATCTTACATCTGCTAAATATGAATCCTCACTATGTATCAATCCTTCCGAGTCTTCACCCTAGTTTCCTCTAAAATTTAGGCCTTCTCCATGGCCTTGGATAATATCTTTGGACAAAGAATGTGCACTATCCCTCTAAATTCTAAGTTCACGTCCCATATGAGCCTGTGAACCCTAACCTACTCATGCTACATGTAGTCTACATATTGAAGTAGATCTAAAAACTGACCCTCATACTTTGTTACCATCATGGAGGCCTATCACAGATCATGAAACTCATCAATCCGTTGTTGGATGAATCTCTTGGATATGTATCTACTCCTGAAAATGCTCCTCGAAGAGCTCCCAAGTAATTGTCTCTGAATCCACATGGAGCTTTTTCTCCTCATTCCTCCACCAAAATCCATCTCCATCTCTCAAAAGGTGGATGGAAACATGAGCTTTCATGTTGCTAGAACAAGGGCATAGCTTGAAGCATCCACTCAAGCTAACCAACCATGCCTCTACCTGAAATCCCCTTGTGTCTCTAGTAAAATGAGGAGGGTGTAACTTCGTGTCTCTCTACTATGATATACTGCAATCAACCGTTGGCCCCTAGGTCTCTGTATGATCATCTCTTGGCCTAAGGCTCGTAAACCTATCTCTCGTGACCCATACATAGCTCTATCTTTGTGCTCTCTAGGTGGTGACCCATGTCTAACCAACTCCATGTGGGAGTTATCTTCCCTATCCTCAGAATTGTGACATGAAGGTGCATGAGCCTCCACTGATGGCTCTTTGTCCTATCTACTAGGTCACCCTTGTTAATATCCTCCGGATATAGTAGCATTAACGTCCTGTAGTGTCTAAAGTATATGAAGAAAATAACTGTTACAACCATATCCGGGGTGGTAGGTCTTGGTCAACATGTAGGAATCCCTCATCTCGATCCATGCCTCTGTAGTTTTGATATTATTGGTTAATTTTTTTAAAAAGTTGAATTAATTAATGATTAAGTGAAATTTGCATAGCTATGTGTGTTGTTACAAAATGTAACAGATCACATAGTCTACAATTTCATGTTATCTTTAACAAAAGAACACAAGGCCCCAAAGGACAGCTTGTGTTGTCTTGATGAAGACACCAAATTACAGAATAGGTGAAATGTTGAGTTTTGGGACAACAAACATAAGTGCAGATTGCAAAAATCAGAGTTCATTACTTGAATGTTACAGTTCTCATTAATGTTCTTTCCTTCATGATTAAGACATTCAATTATATGACTGAGTTGTTTAGTTCATCATACAATCCATACAAAAAGCTGAAATGTAGAAAGAAATATACAACTCATTTACAGAATTCAATGTTTTATTCATAAGGAAATTTCAAATGTTCCCACACAAGCCATGGGATGTAACTAGAAAGTAAAGTACAACTACTGAAATAAGAGGTACACATGCATGAAAAAAAAGAAAGTAAGGAGTATGAGTGAACCCATCATTTCCTTGGGGTTTTCTTCATTGTTCGAGAGTAGCTCCATTCCAAATTTTTCCTTCTTCATCTTCATTGTAGAAGTCACTATACCTAAAAAGAAGAAAATGAACTATCAGTTACGAGCTCAGAGATCAATTCATATTCCTTACTATCCTAGTTCATGCATATGAATCTCTTCAAAATAGGAGATATAATTTACTTGAAGAATATACTACATACATGCTCTACTCATTCAAAAAGAAAGAGAAAAGAAAAGAAGAAACATGGACACAAGAGAGGCCAAAAATCCTAAGTATTTTCTAACTATTTTCTTAAGTGTGTAGGTACAAGTTGTAGCCAAGAAGAAATAGACAAGTCATAAGTACAAGTGCTGGAAAGAAGGATTAATGTAACTCAAACTCAATATTTTCTACAAATGGAAGAAGTTACATATAGAAAAAAAAGAGACTGAAAATAGAAGTACATGTTTCAGTTTGCAACTAAAAAGGAAGAATCAAATTTCAAGAAGTTGAAGTTAACTAGAAAGAAAGGTTACAACTGAAACAAAAAAAAAAGAAGATTCTGGAAAAATTTGATAGGGCTTCACCATGTAAAATGGACATTTACAAATTTTCATCATGTTTTTTTCAACTACTACATGCTTTAAAAGAATTATTTAAATCAAGTAAGTGATACAAAAAAGTAGAAAAGCATGCCATGATCAAGATAAATAGTTATGATGTTTCAATTTTAAACTACCAAATCAGCTTCAACATGAAGTGTTATATTTCTATATTCTTAATCAAAAATACAACTACTATAGCTAGAAATGGAAGGAAGAAAGAATTCTTGAAAAAAATTTGCTAGGGCTTCGCCATGAAAAATCAACATTTCAGATTTTCCAGCATGCATAAAAATGTTACTATAAAGGAAATAAAGCATCTATGTAAAAGAAAAAAGTTAAAGATCTTAACAAGCATTTAAATCAAGGCTTATGCCTAAAATAGTATCAAAAATAGATAATAATAACATGAAATTCAAGAAAGAAAAATTTCAAGATACAAATATCTTTTGTACAAAATATCATAAAATACATTTATAGTGTAGTTGAATCTCAGTTCAATATTCAATCAAATAATCATCAATTTCAAAAAATCAAAGAGTGCAAATGCAACTAAGAATACAAGATTCAAATCATTAAAATTTTCAAAAAAATAAAATTGAAAACCACAAGTGAAGAATCAATAATTGAAGTTTACAAAATCTCAAGGAAAATTTGAAAAATAAAGCTAAAGATCTTGAATGAAATAAAGAAAATAATCCAAAGGACTAATAAAAAGTTCATGAATTATATTTAATAAGAAATAAAGAAAAATTAAAGAATCAAAGATCTCAATATATTTCTTCAAAGTTTTAGATGAAACCCAATGAAAAAGTTCCTAATTTTCACAATCAAATTCATGACCCAATTTAAAAGAAACAAAGACCATTAAGATGAAATGTAAATATGATATTGAGTCAAAAAGAAATGCAAGATTCATGGTTAAATAGAACTAAAAAACAAAAATCAAAGGAGAATCTTATGAAAAAAAGCATAATCAAAAAGAAAATCAAAGGTTTCAAAAAGGCTCAAGTTTGAAATGAAATAAGAAAAAATCAAAATCAAATATCAAAACACAAAGTAACTAAAATAAAATAAGTAAAGGAATCTAAAGGATGAAATGTGGAATAAGGGAAAAAAAATCATAAACCCAGTTTTAAAATAAAAATTGAAATCTCAATATTTCAAATCAAAAAATATTCCTAAAACAAATTTCAAATCACAAAAATGAAAAGTCCAAATACCCATATCAAATAAAAAATATACACAAATATCAAGTTATTGTCTCAAATACCAAGTATTTAAAAAATGTGCATAGCCATTAAACAGTTCCATTCATAGACATTTTGAGTTTTGAAAAGAAGATCCAAGGAAGGAAGTTACATTTTCTAGATTTAATCGACAAACGTTAAATGGGTATCCATAAATCAGGAAAGGAAGTAAAAAATTACTGGTTAAAATCGAAGCTTTCAAAACCCTCGAGAGATCATTGAGTTCAAATCCAAAAGGAGCAACCTAGAACAAATGAGTTTTCAAATCTAAATCCCAAAGGAAACACGAAAACATGAAGATATGCAAAGAAGGAATGAAATATCAATATATTGAAATCAAAAAAAATGATGAACATAAGAAAACTCAAAGATCAAAGCTTACCATTTGTTATCAAAAAAATGATGATAGAAGAAGAATTCTTTCAAAGCTCAAAAAAATTAAATGAAAACATAACATTTTGAAAGAAAAGATCAAGCTCAACAGAGGAATGATCACAAAATACAAAAAATCAAAGACTTTAGATAGAATCTCAATAGAAACTCCCAAAAAGGGAAGAAACTCAAACACCAAAGAATAGCCAAATCTCAAGCTCGAAACTGCCAATGACGAAACCAAAAGCTCACAAACTTTGAGAAAAAAAGAAAATGACAAGGCATAAGATCAAAAACTCAAAAACAAAGTGAAAAAACAAGAAAAAAAAAAAACCAAATAAGTTAAAAGCTCAACAATTAGATTACCATCAGAAAAAAAAAAAAGTAAGATATTTTAAAGAGAAAAAAGGTGGATTTTTGCAAAAAAACCAAAGCTCGAAGAAAAAAAATAACAAAGCAATTGAGAAATAATAAAAATAATACGAAGATGAGTTCAAGATGAACCATGAAGTTTTCAACGAAGTAACAAAAGAGTAAATAAGGTCAAAGAAATGAGAAATTTTAAAAACCATTTTTGAAAAAAGCACAAAAATTGAAATCTCAAAAATAATGGCATCGAACAAAAATTTTTCCAGGCTTCACCCGCATAGTGAAAAATCAAATGAAATGTGCATTAGGGTCAAGCTTTCCTTTAACATGCAAAACTCAAGAGGTGAGTTCAACCTAACTCAACCAGGGTCAATAATCAATGGCTCCAGATCAGAAGGAAAAGATCAAAGGCTGGGATCAAGCTCCAAGATCAAAGCAAGTAACTACGGTCAATTCCCACCTGACCAACTTTAATTACAGGGGTGAAACCCTAACCACAGTTTCGAGATCAATGATTCATGATCAAATCAAGATAGAAATCAATGGCCCAAGATCATCACCAAATTTCAAAACAAACTCAAACCAAGTTAGGTTTCCACCAAAAAACATGCCAAGGGGTGAGTCATCATGCAAAAGGGGGCCAACCCATGATTAAAAAAAAAAAAAGGCTCATTACATTTCAAATGTCAAAAGATCAACTATAGTCCGAGTTCCCAATATACCAAAAGTTGCCGACCAAATCATTTATGCAATGATCAAATAAAAGGTATTTCCAACCTTTTTCTTCAATAATGCCAAGGCCGAAAAACTATAAAGTGAAAACTATATATTATAGCATATTTACAAAGTGAACCCCATGTACATCTAGACACAACAATATGCTAAGTCCACAAAGGTGGTCCCCAAACCAAATGGAGGCTATAGTGGCATGTGCCATATAAGATGGTCAACCCTTTTATATTGCTAAGTCCACCAAGGTGGCCAAACCAAGCAAATTGGAGGTGGTCCCCACTTCAAGGAGCTAGAGTTGATTTGTAGAGTGTCACTCATGTGACCACTTAGAAAGAGATGTCAATGTCAGAGCATGTGCACATGGATAAGTGGTCCCCACATTGGATGTTTATTTTTGCAAATATTACAAGTATTGAATTATTTACTCATAGGAAGAGAATTGATTTGTTGCATGCTTCACAAGAGGACAAAATAGAGAAGAAGACAAGTTGCATGTTCAAAGGAGAAAGACTTGCATAGCAAGCAAGCTTATTATTAGCAAATTATTTACCCTTGCTTTCTTAAAAATAGAATAATCAACTTCAATTTGACTATATTGTAATCAAGGCTATTAATGCCTATTTGTAATTGCATGCTCTATTTTTATTCCTTTATCTATTATTAAATAAAGGATAAAAATAAGATGCATGGGCGAGTACAAGCCTTAGGCTATTTTTAGGAAGAGGGTAAATTTTTATTTTGCTATATATTGTGTGCCTTTGCAAAGCACAAGGAGGACTTTTTGGATATAGGAGTACTGAAGCAATTTTTGCCAGTTTTTCCTTCTAAGTGTGAAGTATTTTCTACCTTCCCAATTATTTGCTTGTCTTTGTGTATGTTTCTATTAGTCTTGTGAATGTAAATTCCCTATTAATCATCTTACCCTATTGCAAAATTTAGTAATTTCTGCATGATATTAATGTGCATGTTTAGCTTAGCAGTATTGTTGTGATAATCTCCCTCAATACCTCAAAGTGTTTTTCCCTTAACATTCTGAGAAAAACTATTGGTTCGTGCATCAAGAATCCTTTCACATATCAATTGTGCATATACTCAGTCAAATCCCTCATACAAATTTGGTGTATCACCTTAGTTTTAATTATTTTACAGTCATCTTTTCCCTTAAACCCCAAGAAATCAATTTAGGATACATCAATAAGGAACCGGCCTTGATACCGAGACTCACCTCAAAATAGGTATACCCACAGACCTGAGGTGTTTCCATTGTATCTACGAAAGAGAGAGATCAAATTTTGCAAGCTTAGAAAACTCAGCAGCCATCTCTCTACAGGGTGCACTTTCGAGATAATAGTTTTTGGCACACCGGTGGGACAATGAATCAGATCTATGCGTGCAAGTTATGATAGATCCACAACAGATTTACAACATTTACAAAAGTTACTTTTGGAGCAAGCTGCAACAATTTTATTCTAAAGATTTTAAGATCTTTTGGTGACTCCGTAAAGCTGATTTCAGACTAGTATTGTAGCATGTTCCATGCCTAAAGTGACTACAAGATCATCGGTAAGAGGAATTCCTCCTAAGTTTGTTTCTTTACCTTTGAATTCTGCTAGAAGGAGAAGAGTTGGTAATACTTTACCTTATAATAGACCTGGTTTTGATAACCCTCCTCCTAATATTCCTTCACCACGTATCAATTTCTCTATTAACATCCCAATTTTTCAAATGGCTATTCAACCACCAAGGAATTTTGTGACCTTTACTAATGGCAGCCCATTAGTAATCCTAGTTTACCATGACATCCCTAATGCTGCCATGAAAATTTTTCCATCATTCACGGTGAAAATCAGGTTACACCTACAGAACATATTAAAGATGTTGCAACCATATATGCAGTCCATAATATTACTCATGAAGATGTAGCTTTAAGACTTTTAGCTATCTTTTAAAGGACAAGCCTTGCAATGGTATAGAAACCTAGAAATTGGGAGCATAAGAACTTGGGATGACTTAGGTGAAAAATTGCTAAAACAATTTCAAGATAATTCAGATCATTTATCTCTCATTGAACAATTATCTACTATTAAAAGAGCCCCTCATGAATTTATGTCCAGCTTCAATATCCATTTTTCTAGAACTTGGGAAAGAATCCCAAAGTGTTAAGCCTCAAGCTGACCACGCTTTCCTTTATTATCTCAGAGCATTAATAGTGATATTTCAACTATGATTCAATCTATGGGAGAGAATACTCTTCCAGATGCTTATGATATTGCTATAAAATCTGAAAATAGTCTTATTCAAGCTGAAAAATTGGCACCAAGGCCTTCAATGCCTTTTTTGGCAGATTTAGCACCTATTCCTCAACCTATTACAATCATAGAACCTTGTTGTTGTAGCCCCATCAGATGATGTATTTAAAGCTTTGCAGACTATGGGAAATAAGTTGACTTCAATTGAAAATAGGCTTGCATTACCTAGTAGACCCTATCAGGCTCCTTATCAGCAAAATCAATAAATCAGCAAAACAGTAGCCTTATCAACAGAATCAAAATTATAGGCAAGCCTTACTAGCAAAGGAAATTTGACCCAAAGGCTCCTAGTTCATCTAACACTTTAGTCCTAGTTAATATGGCTACAAAAGAGTGGTGTCAACCTTGCAATCAACCTCATTCAGCTGCAAGTTGCCCAAATGCTTTTCTGAATCTAATCTTGTTGCACAACCTCAATCTAAACATTGTTCATGCCTCAAATGGAGAGTGGGCAGCAAGAAACTCATGTTCAAAAAGCACCTGAACATAAATTTAGTCAGTTTCAATGAGGAGGATTTCATTGTGGTCACTACTAGGGCTCAAGGAAAAGTTATTGAAAGTCAAAAACAAAAAAATAGGCCTGTTCTACCTACTGTCACTGATAAGACAACATCTACAGTCCCAAAATCAGCCAACAACCTTGTTGTTCCTCAAAAAAGCAAGTGTTCCAGTTGATAAAGGCCATCAAAAAAACTACATCCTGACCCAAGAAGATTGTTTATACCTCAGATATCAAAGGCAACTTGAAGCAGAATCAATTTTTGCTAAGGCCTACGCTAAGACAAGTTGAATCTGTCTCTAAAATTTTTTCTTCTTTTAACATTGTTGATGTAATGAAAAAGCATAACGTTAACATCTCAATGTGGGACACTCTAAGTATTCTGACAACAAGATTTACTTTCTCATGAACTAGCTAAGCTACAATTTCTTCAAAAATAACAGAAAAGGAAGTTCAAAGGCAAGACATGGTCCTTGGAACATTTTGAACAAGACCACATTAAAGAAGTTAAATGGATGGTTCAGAAAGTTTTGAATGCTCATGACATCAAGAAGCCACCACCATTTTATTTATCACTGATTATTGGAGAACATCTAGTTCATAATTGCATGGTGGACAATGGCACAAGTAGCATAGTTATGCCAAAAGCAATTGCAGAAAAATTGGGTCTACAGTATGAGCCTACAGAAAGGAGTGTCTTACAGCTTGATGGAACTGCAACTAATATAGTTGGTGTAATCAGAAATTTAGAGGTACGTTACATGCTTGCCCAAATGTTTCTATTCTACAAGATGTTACTTGTTGTGGATTTACCTCCATACTTTGCTTTATGCTTATCTAGAGACTTCACAACAAAAATAGGAGGTTATCTCTCTTCAGATTGGTCCTTATTTTTCACTACTCATTACGGCACCAAAGTTACTATCAATTCAGAACCATTGGCCAGATTTCACATTGAGCCTCACTCTCCAAATGTGGTGGCTAATTATTCAGCCTTAGATCAGTCTGACTTTTGATGAGGTAGCTCATGTTTCAACATTAGATGGTGTTTCTAACATGTTTATGGATGAAAAGATAGTGGAAGAACATGCTCATGATCCTTTTAAGGAAGTTGAAGAACACTTGTTTGGTGTGTATTATATGCATGAAGAAAATACACCACTTCCCTTGTTGTCCAAAATAGAAGATTCAATAGAAGGGATTTGGAAGCTTCATTTTGATGGAGCTAAGAACAAGAAAGGACAGGGAGTAGGTTTGATGCTCACTTCCCCAATGAATGAAAGGTATTTCTCAGCTTTGAGTCTCCAATTTTCATGCACTTACAATGTAGCTGAATACGAAGCATTAATTCATGGCTTACTTTGGGCCAAAAAGAGAGGTATTAACATGCTACATATTTTTTGGTGATTCTTGAGTTGGTTATCAATCAAGTAAGAAATTTCAATGTTTGTAAGAATCCATTAATGAAGTCTTACAGACATAGAGTTTTAGACTTAATGGAAGATTTCAATGCTATTAATATTCAGTCCATTCCTAGAGCTGAAAATAAGCATGCAGATAGACTTGCAGCAGTTGGGGCTAGTTTTGAGTGCTGGAACAAATTGAAAATAATAAAATTCAGCCTCATATAAAGCTAATTGTCAGGCCCTCAATACCTGATAATGATTCAAATTGGAAATTTTTGAAAGTGATGATCAAATCTGTAGGTTTTTAGCAAAGAAGCTGAGTTTTCTATAGTTAATCAAGATAAATTACAACACTTATATGGTGACCAAATTGTTTAGTGAAGACAAATAAACTACCTCGAGGTCTGGTCACATTAGAAGACATCTTCAACACTGACGATCAGTTAAGAAAGGTCAAGACTAAGATGTCAACCCATGCTGATAATTACGAAGAGATCTCAGTTGATGAAGGGAAAAAGTTGTTTCTTGGAAAGGTATGTTCCTTAACTAAAAAAATAGTCATTTATTAATCTTTGCAAGGAATTTAAAGATGTTTTCACTTGGAAATACCAAGACCTGAAAGGATTTGATCCCATTTAGCACAACATACAATCAAGAGTTGCATTCAAAAATTCTAAACTTTAGATAGAAAAAAAGAGGCCTAAATCCCAAAATAGAGCCTCTAATGAGGAAAGAATTATCTAAGTTGATTGAATCAGGTATTATCTTTCCAGTTAAGCATTCAAGTTGGGTAGCCAATCTTGTTCCTATTAGGAAGAAGAATGGTGAAATCAGACTATGTGTAGATTTCAGAGATCTTAATAAAGCTTCATTAAAAGATCATTACCCACTCCCAAATATGGATCAGATTTTAAGAATAGTTTCTAGTGTAGATAGATTATCTCTCCTGATGGTTATAGTGGATATAATCAAGATTTTAGTCCGGAAGAGGATAGATATAAAACAACTTTTACCACCAAGTGGGGTACTTATGCTTACAAAAGGATGCCTTTTGGTCTTTCAAATGTCGGTGCAACATTTCAACGTGCAATGGACATGGCTTTCCGGAGCTTGTTAAATAAATGCATTCTAGTTTATTTAGATGACATTACCATGTTCTCAAAAAATCTAGAAGAACACCTAATACATCTAAGGAGACCTTTCAGTTATGCAGACAATTTGGGATATCTTTGAATCCACTTAAGTCTATCTTTTCAGTACATCAAGGTAAATTACTTGGTCATATTGTTTCCAAGCAAGGATTAGCAATTGATCCTTTTAGATCAAGCCATATCACAACTATCATTACCTCATCATAAGAAGGCATTACAAAGTTTTCTTGGAAAAATCAACTTTGTTAGAAGATTTGTTCCAGATTTTTGCAGCATTGGTTAAACCACTGATAACTATGCTAAAGAAAGAGAAAATTTCTCTTGGACCAGTGAAGGGAGAGAAGGATTTGAATCAATCAAAGCAGCTATCTCTCAAGCTCCTACTCTTGCAAATCCAAATTTTGATAAAGATTTTACAATGTATGCACTTGCAGGAGCTGAAACAATCTCAGCTATATTAACTCAAGTCAATGATGAAAATATTGAGCAACCTATTGCTTTCTTTGGATAGAGCTTGCATGATTATGAAACAAGGTACACATTCCTTGAAAAAAAGTACTTTTAGTAGTCAGAGGACTAAATAATTTCAAGTACATGCTTTCAAACAATAAAATCCATGTTCTTGTTTCTCATCCAAGTGTGAAAGCATTCTTACTAAATAAAGAATTGAATGAGAAAAGAGAAAACTGGATAACGAAGGTCATGGAATATGATGTTGATATCCGGGTTGCTAAGATGGTTTGAGGGAAAGGCTTATGTGAACATCTAATTGCTGATATGGAAAAACAACAAGCTACAAAACCAGATGATTCAAAACAACATGCTGAAATTGTGTATCAACAATCAAAAATCATGGTTCAACCAGAAAATCAGCAACCTGAGCCCACTCATGAGATTCAGAATCAAGATGGATGACTGATTTGGTTAACTATCTACAACATGGCACCTATCCGAAGGTATGTATGGACAAGAATAAATGAAGATATTTCAGATTACAAGTTGTACCTTATATCTTCATTGATAATGTGTTGTTCAAAAGAGATATAAATGGAATCTTGTTGTGGTGTGTTGACTATGATAAAATTTAGAAAATATTGTCAGAATTCCATGAAGGACCCACAGGAGGTCATTTTTCAGCACGTACTACGGCCTTAAAAATTATGAAAGTGGTTACTATTGGCCTAGCATATTCAAGGACTATTTTGAATGGATCAGAAAGTGTAAAAAATGTGCTTTCTTTGTTGGAAAAGAATGTTTAGCTTCACTTCCCTTACAGCCTATCTCAGTTGATCAACCTTTTATGCAGTGGGGTCTTGATTTTATTGGCATGATAAACCCACCTTCATCACAAGGACATAAGTGGATCTTAACTGCTATAGATTATTTTACATGATGGACTGAAGCAATAGCCTTGAAGGATGCTAATGAAGCTTCGATACTATCCTTTTATGAAGGAATAGTTTACAGATTTTGTGTTCCAAAAACTATCATATCAGATAATGCTTTAGCATTTCTTGGTGCAAAAGATAATAGATTGGGTTGTCAACCATGGAATTTACTTAAGTTCTTCATCTAATTATTATCCACAAGGTAATGGCTTAGTTGAAAGTACTAACAAGAACCTTTTAAGGATCATCAGAAGAACACTCAAAGATAATCAAAGAGCTTGGCATCTGATGTTGAATTCAACACTTTGGGCTGATAGGGTGACTCCTAAAAGATCAGTTGGCAATTCACCATACAAACTTGTGTATGGAAAAGAAGCAAGAATGCCTATTTCAGTTGAGTTACCCACATTGGATTTGCTGCATCAAATGGAGCTACTTGAGAATGAACCATTACAGGTTCATTATGCAGAGTTAATGGAATTACAAGAGCTAAGAGATAAAGCCCATTTGAATATGGAAAAGAATCAAAAAAAAATGAAGAAGACTTTTGACAAGAAAGCCAAATTCAGAATCTTCAATGAAGGAGATATTGTGTTAAAGTGGGATGTTGATCATGCAAAGCCAGGAAGACACACAAAGTTTGATACAATCTGAGTGGCCCTTACATGATTTCAGCTTGCAAAGAACACAATGCTTTTCAAGCTTTCAAGCTGAATGGAGAGGAACTTCCCATTCCTATGAATGGTATGTTTCTCAAACACTATTATTGAAAATCTTACAGTGATTGTTAGAGTAGGATTTCCCTTCAATAAGTGTAGTCTCTGCACATTGCATTGTTTTTCAATTCAATAAGTGCATTCATGCACGTGATCTAGTTTACCAGATCCTTTCCCAATTTTAGTTCCATTTTGGAAGGGTTGGACCTTTTAAAAGGAGGAAAATTTTGGTTACATGTTTGGACTCCATGCCCAATGGACAAGAGCAAGGCACTAATCTATAAGCTAGCAGAAGCTTTCCCCATAGATCACTAGAAATGTTGACAAT
The DNA here is from genome assembly GCA_018340775.1 of Taxus wallichiana var. yunnanensis. NCBI lineage: Eukaryota > Viridiplantae > Streptophyta > Pinopsida > Cupressales > Taxaceae > Taxus > Taxus wallichiana. The sequence goes on along the minus strand of CM031242.1, from coordinate 462,416,620 downwards.
TTTTGCACTTGTGCAAAAATGGGCAACTCAAAACTTCATCATTACGATGAAAGGCATTGGTGAAGTATACCTAAGCTAAGGGAGTTTTGATATTATTGGTTACTGCTGAATTAGTTAATGATTAAGTGAAATCTGTAGCTATGTGTGTTGTTACAAAATGTAATAGATCACATAGTCTACAATTTCATGATATCTTCAAAAAAAGAACACAAGGGCCCCAAGGACAACTTTGTGTTGTCTTGATGAAGACACCAAATTACAGAATAGGTGAAGTGTTGAGTTTTGGGACAGAAAACATAAGTGCAGATTGAAGAAATCAGAGTTCATTACTGAATGTTACAGGTTCTCATTAATGTTCTTTCCTTCATGATTAAGACATTCAATTATATGACTGAGTTGTTTAGTTCATCATACAATCCATACAAAAAGCTGAAATGCAAAAAGAAATATACAACTCATTTACAAAATTCAATGTTTTATTCATAAGGAAATTTCAAATGTTCCCACACAAGCCATGGGATGTAACTAGAAAGTAAAGTACAACTACTGAAATAAGAGGTACACATGCATGAAAAAGAAAGTAAGGAGTATGAGTGAACCCATCATTTCCTTGGGGTTTTCTTCATTTTTTGGAGTAGCTCCATTCCATATTTTGTTCCTTCTTCATCTTCATTGTAGAAGTCATTGTACCTAAAAAGAAGAAAAGATGAACTATCAGTTACGAGCTCAGAGATCAATTCATATTCCTTACTATCCTAGTTCATGCATATGAATCTCTTCAAAACAGAGATATAATTTACTTGAAGAACAGATTGCATACATGCTCTACTCATTCAAAAAGAAGAAAGAGAAAAGAAAAGAAGAAACATGGACACAAGAGAGGCCAAAAATCCTAAGTATTTTCTAACTATTTTCTTAAGTGTGTAGGTATAGGTTGCCAAAGAAGAAATAGACAAGTCATAAGTATAGGCTGGAAAGAAGAATTAATGTAACTCAAACTCAATATTTTCTGCAAATGGAAGAAGTTACAAGTATAGAAAAAAGAGACTAGAAAATAGAAGTACATGTTTCAGTTTGTAACTAAAAAGAAGAATCAGATTTCAAGAAGTTGAAGTTAACTAGAAAGAAAGGGTTACAAACAAAACATGAAAAAAAAAAGATTCTATAAAATTTTGATAGGGCTTCACCATGTAAAATGGACATTTACAACTTTTCATCATGTTGCTTTCAACTACTACATGCTTTAAAATAATTATTTAAATCAAGTAAGTGATACAGAAAAGCAGTAAAGCATGCCATGATCAAGATAAACATATTATGATGTCTCAGTTTTATTTACCAAATCAGCTTCAAAATGAAGTGTTATGTTCTATATTTTGAATCAAAAATACAACTACTATAGCTGGAAATGGAAGGAAGAGAGAATTCTAGAAAAAAATTCCAGGGCTTCACCATGAAAAATCAACTTTTTGGATTCACCATGAAAAATCAACATTTCAAATTTTTAAAAATGCCAAATGTTACTATAAAGGAAATAAAGCATCTATGAAAGAAAACAAGTTACAAAGATCTTTAAAAGCATCTGAATCAAGGCTTATGCTAAAATAGTATAAAAAAAAAATGCTTTTGTAATTTCTAGAAAATGAATTTTACGACAAAAACATCATAAGTAAAAAAAATCAAATACATTTCTATTGTAGAAATTACAACATTTTCAAAATAATAAGAAGTAAATCATAATTTCAGCATCAAATCAGTAAATGCTTGAGCTCTAAGATTTTAGGAATCAATTAAAAGGTGAACAAAAAAAAATAGAAATCAAAATTATGTAAATGAAGAATCATATATTGATGCAAAATCTCCAAGAAAAACACAGAACACATTTTGCTTGAAATGTTCAAAAAATAGCCAAAGGAACTTCCATAATGATAAAAGGTTAATAATAGATTAAATTCAAAGGATAGAAAGAAGTTACAAGAAATAGAACTTGAAAAAGAAATCTTCATGAGTTTCAAGAATGATAAGCCAATACCTATCAGAGTTTAAAGACTAATTATTCACAAATCAAATTCATGGCCCATATTTAAAGAAACAAAGAGTGCAAGATCAAAATATCAATTGATTAAGCAAGTTCATAGAAAAGTCTTTTAACAAGTACAAAGAAGATGGAATGCAAGGAAAAATTAAGAATATTCAGGGTTTCATAAAAGGCTCAAAGATTGACAAAGAATTTTTTTTTGAATCAGAGACACATGTAACCCCATGAAGATATAATGGTCGTCAATAGAAACATAAATCAGAATAGAAGGGAACTCCTAAAAGAGAAAAGAAAAATACCCACATAAATAAACATTCAGATTTTGAGAGTTTCTAGCAAATAGGGATACCCATTTAGTTTTAAAAAAATAATCAAAAAAAAAATGAAGAAAATCAAAAATCAAAAAGGGATACACAAAATCTGAGTTAAATAAATATTCAAGTATTTCAAGTCAATGTCATTCCATTAAAACCATCCATTTCAAGATATTCAGTTTAAAGAAAAAGGGAAAAGTTAATTCTAGTTTAATATCAAAAAATGTTAATGGGTATCAAAATCGAAAGAAGTAAAAAATCTTCTTAGAACTCACCAATTAAAATCGAAGTTAGAAAAAACCCTTGAGAGATCATCAAGTTCAGAGAAAAAGAAAAAACTCAAAATGAGTTTTCAACTCAAAATCCCAAAGGAAACATGAAAACATGAGATATGCAAAGAAAATGGAAAAAATATCAATATATTGAAATCAAAAAAAAACTGATGAAGATTTTCATAAGAAAACTCAAATAACAATCAAAGCTTGAAATTTTTATCGAATAAAAATTGATACAAGAGCCAATTCAAGAGCTCAGTTAAAACAATTTTAATGAATCCAAAAAGAATGCTTTCAAAGAGTTGAAATGCCAATCTCAACAATGAGGAATGATCATAGAATAAAAAAGAATCAAGACTAAAAATCAAAGAGGCAAAAAAGAGGAAAAAACTCAAAACACCAAAGAATAGCCAAATCCAAGCTCAAATGCCAATGAAGAGTGTCTACCCCTAAAGCTCACATAATCAAATTTTCTAAAGGAAGAAATGACCAAATTCCAGCTCAAGAAACCAAAATGATGGCCATGAAAATAAAAACACCAAAGAAGAAGAAAATTCAAAAAAATTAGATGACTAGAATAATAAAGAAAATGAGATATTTCAAAAGCCACAAAGTGCATTTGCATCAAGAAAGTAAGCTCAAAAAAAAAAATGGCTCATCAAGAGAGAAAAATACAAAATGAGCTCCAAGCTCTTACCACCATACGGTTTTCATCATAAGTAAAAATAAGGTCAAATGAGCATAGCACAAAGAAAAAAAAAAATGAAAGAGATCAAATTTTTAACAAAGGCACAACTGAAAAAAAATCTTCAAACAATGGCATTGAAGAAATTATTTTCTAGGGCTTTGCCCAGATAATGAAAAAAATCAAATGAAATGTGCATTAGGGTCGAGCTTTCCTTTAACATGCAAACTCAAGAGGTGATTTCAACCTAACTAACCAAACCACGGTCAATAATCAATGGCTCGAGATCAGAAGGACAAAGATCAAAGGCCATGAAGATCAAGCTCCAAGATCAAAGCAAGTAACTACAATGGTTCCCACCAACCACCATTAATTAATTGTAGGGGTAAAACCCTAACTCACAGGGTTCGAGATCAACGACATTCAATGATCAAATCAATACAAAAATCAATGGCCCAAGATCATCACCAATTTCAAAACAAACTCAAACCGAGTTAGGTTTCCACCAAAAAACATGCCGAGGGGTGAGTCATCATGCAAAAGGGGCCAACCCATGATTAAAAAAAAAATTTACTTTTCAAAATGTCAAAAGATCAACTATAGTCCGAGTTCAAATATTACCAAAAGATGACCAAATCATTATGCAATGATCAAATAAAAGGTATTTCCAACCTTTTTCATTCAAATAATGCCAAGGCCAAAACTATAAAGTGAAAACTATATATTATAGCATATTTACAAAAGTGAACCCCATGTACATCTAGACACAATAATATGCTAAGTCCACAAAGGTGGTCCCCAAACCAAATGGGCTATAGTGGCATGTGCAAAATGGTCAACCTTTTATATTGTCTAAGTCCACCAAGGTGGCCAAACCAAGAAAATTGAGGTGGTCCCCACTTCAAGGAGCTAGAGTTGATTTGCAGAGTGTCACTCATGTGACCACTTAGAAAGAGATGTCAATGTCAGAACATGTGCACATGGAAAGTGGTCCCCACATTGGATGTTTATTTTTGCAAATATTACAAATATTGAATTATTTACTCACATGAAGAGAATTGATTTGTTGCATGCTTTCAAGAGGACAAAAAAAGAAAGAAGACAAGTTGCATGTTCAAAGGAGAAAGACTTGCATAGCAAGCAAGCTTATTATTAGCAAATTATTTACCCTTGCTTTCTTAAAAATAGAATAGTCAACTTCAGTTTGACTGTATTGTAATCAAGGCTATTAATGCCTATTTGTAATTGCATGCTCTATTTTTATTCCTTTATCTATTATTAAATAAAGGATAAAAATAAGATGCATGGGTGAGTACAAGCCTTATATTTTTAGGAAGAGGGTAAATTTTTATTTTTCTATATATTGTGTGCCTTTGCAAAAGCACAAGGAGGAATTTTGGATATAGGAGTACTGAAGCAATTTTTGCCAATTTTTCCTTCTGAGTGTGAAGTATTTTCTACCTTCCCAATTATTTGCAGTCTTGTGTATGTTTCTATTAGTCTTGTGAATGCAAATTCCCTGATTAATCATCTTACCCTTGTTGCAAAAATTCAGTAATTTCTGCATGATATTAATGTGCATGTTTAGCTTAGCAGTATTGTTGTGATAATCTCCCTCAATACCTCAAAGTGTTTTTCCCTTAACATTCTAGAAAACTGTTGGTTCATGCATCAAGAATCCTTTCACATATCAATTGTGCATATACTCAGTCAAATCCCTCATACAAATTTGGTGTATCACCTTAGTTCCTTAATATCGAGAATCACCTCAAAATAGGTATACCCACAGGACTTGAGTTGTTTTCATTGTATCTATGAAAGAGAGAGATGAATTTTTGCAAGCTTAGAAAACAATAAAGCCAAAATACACACACACACACACACACACTATATATACTATATATATTAATTAAATCCCAATGGTCATGGCTAAAAAAATTACGAGAATGCGTTATTTAAGTTTCTTAAATGATTGTTGAAAAGATAGGGTTTAAAATGTTGGTGCTCAAAATAGTATCACCCCATTTTGCGTTTAAAAATCCATTGATTTACGACCTCTGTCACATTTTATCCCCCTGTGTCATGCCTGAGAAGTCTCTACTTTCCTTTGTTGCCAGAATTAATCTTTCCTTGGGTAGAAGATCACGTATGGATCTATATTTGTGTCCTTGTTTCTCTGTTTCTCTGAAGGGGTCTATAATTTGGGTCTCCTGTTCTCTATTCATTCAAAAACTCGGGCTTTCCTATTCTTTCCTTTTTCCACAGTCAGGATTTGCTGCCCTTGTCACTTTTCCCTAAATAATTGAAGAAAATGAATGGATGTTGCTCTGAAGAACATATTTGAGCCTTGTAACATCTTTGAATTCTCTTTCCTTAAAGAAAATTTCATCTCTAGGCTCGAATGATTGTTTTTCTACGTTTTATGGTTTTACTGAGACATTTATCCCGGTGAAATTTGCATCCTTGCATCATCAAAAAAATTTCCTCTTTTGGTTGGATGCGGCTTAGCTGGTACTTCAAAAATTCTATGAAAAGCATTAACTTAAATATTTGTCTACGTGGAGGCATCTGCGGTCTTCCCATACTTAGTCTTTTTCAAAAAAATCACGAGATCTAAGACACGTGGTGAGCTCGCACTCATTCGAGTCTTTTATTGAAGTGCCAAGAGGACACTTGGAGGCCTCTGCTCACTTTGCATTTTTCTTACACTTTTTAGCGGCCAAAAGAGACTGCCTCGGATCCTAACACATGGCGCCTTCCACTAAGCTTCAAGCCTTCAAACAAACTTTGCTAAGCCAGGACATGTGGTGAGCCCGCACTCTTTCAAGGTCTCAAATTTTGGGGACCATCTCAAGGTGTGCCATTGTGACGCGTGGCAGTTTGAAAAGTCAAAAGGGGTGGGGAAGTGGACCATCAAGGGCAACTTATATTTTTTCCTCTTTTTCTCAAAAGGGTTAAAATATCAAAAAATGGCCCACAAGCCCAACAAAGGATCAGTCAAAGTTTGTTTCAAGTCAAAAGGGTGGGGAGGCGAACCATTGGGGTAACTTGCATTTTTTCCCATGATATTCAAAATATTAAAACATCAAAATGGCCCGCATCCCGATAGAGGAAAGGTCAAAGCTTGCTCCAGTCAACGATAGGTGCGGACTCTTGGGGAAATTTGGAAAAAATTCCTTTTGGGAGAAAAGAGTTAAAAGTGAAAAAGGAAGCACGGTTCTGCTGGGACCCACATTGGGACACGTGTTAGGCCCATTTTTCAAGGGCGGAGCTGTGGGGAAAACTTGGAAAAATTTCCAATTTCCAAAAATGAGATAAAATAATATAATTTCATCATAGTTCTATTGGGACCGACCTTAGGACATGTGTCAGGCTCATTTCTCAAGGCGGAGGTGCGAAACAAAATGTGGTATTTTCCATTTCTTCAAAAGTTTGTAAAAGGTCAAAGGAAACACTTGGGCCCATTTTAAATTGAATCTTCGATGTGGAAAACCCAAATTCAAAGGAAAGATCAATGACAGCTATAAGTCTGAATCTTATTTTCCCTCCATTTCTTGAAACACACCCGAAGTGCGACTCTTCAAGATTTTTGGTATTTCCTACACGCCAAATAGAGGGGAGTTAATGTTGATATCTGAGTTTGGTGGGGAAAATATGGAGACGTCTTTCACCATTAAAATGGTCTGACTCTCGGGCTCGATATGATTTTCTGTTTTTCTTCTCCCAAGAATGCAAGGAACCATATTTGATAGATTAAGGACATTAGCGGTGGTTGGCGAGTTCAAGGAGTGATATAGCAGAAAGATGAGTTGAATGTGGTAGATATTCAAAGAGATTTTCCCCGTGAGCACCTAGCGACTTTTTGCAGATCTTATTCTGGAAATTGTGATCATGATCATGGTGAGCACTGGTAGAACTCAATGTCGAGATTTTTTGGGGGCAAAGGAGCTCTATTGTAAATGTTATAAATGGCACAAATTTTTCATGCAAATGATTGGAGGTTAGAGTGTTAGAGGTCGAAGAAAATTCCTAAGAGGAAAAATTAACAAATATTGTCTTTTGAGAAGCCATTTGAGAAGCATGTATATCTCTTTTGTATTAAGTTTGATCATGTCAAGGTGGTTGCAAGTGTACATCCATTGACAAGCTCTGAGATTGTTCTAGAAAATTTCCCCTATTGATAAATTTAATCAAACTCGAGTTATTCTATGTTGATCTTGAGTAAAATGTGTTTGTTTCATTTTTGAATGTCTAAATAGTTTTTCTTGTTCCTATTGCAATCTTGTATCAAAATATGTCTTAATCACATAGGTCTCAATCCTTGTGACAATTTAGTGGCATCTACAATTTCATTTCCTAGAAGATCTTTCATCTGGGAATGAAATAAACGATTTAAAATCACTTTTCTTTCATTTGTTGATAAAGATTGTTTGTAAGCCTCTGGGTGTACCTTAGGCATGATTGGGTTTGGATCTCAATACTTTGTTGGGTTTTCTAACTCGATCCTTCGTGTTAAAATCTCATAGATTGTGTGAAAAAGTGCTAATCTAGGCCTCCATTGAAGCACATATTCTAGTTAAAGGAACATTTTAGCTATTCTGAAGCATTTTGTTGTCTAGACTTTCCATTTTGTAAGAGTTCTCAGAGATCTAGCAAATCAAGTTCATTCTACCTCACCTCCCACCAAAAATTCATTTAAAACAACTAATCCTACCCATACTACCCTTGTTTGTCTTGTGTGTGCAAAAAAGCATAATTTCCATTACCAAATCATGCAGAAACAATTAAGATTTCAAATGTCTTTAGTAGCCTAAACCTTGCCCAGAAAATATCTTCACTATCTAAAGTGACAACTCGTGAGAGTTAGATTTTGTTACATTGATCATATTTTCTCCAAGGTCTCCTTAAAAAATTCATTAGGAAGGATATCCCCATCTCTTCCATAAAAAATAGGCTACAAAAGGGTCCTCTTACCCTAGTTGAAAGGCACAACTTAAAATAGTGAGGATAGATCAAATCCTCTTAAACTGCTACCCACTCCTTTTCAAAGCCTAAGTGCTAAAAAGTCAGATAGATTGATTCCCTGGCTGCAAAATGACATACATAATCATATATCTACCTCTGAGTGTCATGTTAAATCCATGATGTTGCTCAGCCTTTGAAGGAGATTAAATTTGGCTACAATAAAAACCAAATCAAATAACAACCATGGCTGCACTTGGTCCTCAAACAAAACAATACAATGATTTTTTATTTATTTAAATTTTTTAGTTTTATTTAAAATCAATGGAATATATATATATATAAATATATATATATATATATATAATGAATTTTCAAAATAACGATTTTATAATATTTTTAATATTAAATATGTATAGGTATGACTATATAAACTAATCTATTAAATTTTATAATAGTATATACAAATAGATATACATTTAGCCTTACACTATTGTATAAAAGACATTAAATTATTCATTTAAGATCATTAAACTATGTTTTTTTTTGTAAGGCAAGGTGACAATAAAACTTAATTACAATCCATTCATTTAAAAATCTAGAAGATAACTCTAATAAAAGTTCTCATTCCTTCTAATATAACGTGTAAAGAGGAGAAAATGTATTTCTCAATCTAGAGTTTTAAGAAACTATTTTTATTTTTAACAACTTAATAATAAATGTAGCAAAACTTCCCTACTTTCCAATACACGTTCTTTTCAATAAGGATCAATAAACAATTTTCTTCTTTTCTTATTACAATAATTAATAGTCAACCATTTTAAACAACAAGCACATTATAACAAAGTTTCTCAATACTTTTAAAATGAAACCTATCACACTTTGGAGATAATGAAAAAAATTAAATTTAAAAGGGATGCACATCCATTTCAATTTATTTCTTGATCTTTGTACTTTACAAAAACAAGGTGAAATCTGATAGTTTCCTTTCACAAAACTAACACATTTTAAAATGCAAATTTCTCATTCAAACACTCTTAGAAGAGTTTACAAGTTATATGGATTTTCAAGTAATAAAAGCAACTTTCTTACAAGCATACAAGGTTACAATCTTCCACTCAAAGTGGGAATAATAGAATGATCAAATTACAACATAAGGACTTTCAACAAGGCCAAAACACAAGTATTCATTGCATGTCTTCTACCAATTTGAAGATTCAATCTTTCACTCTTCAATCTTTCACAATCTTGGATTACAATACAAGGAATAAGGGGTATAGGTGACGCTCTCTGCCTAACCTATCATCCAATAAGGATAAAATAAATCCCCTTATTGTCCCCAGAGACACAACCAAAAGAACAATGAGGGGTCTTGAGCAACATTTGACAACTTTTTACAAAAATGGCTTCCACAAAAAAAACATACAATCAAAAACATTTAACACATTTAAATGGAAATACACACAAAATTTACAACTTTCTAAAACAACAAATAGACTTAATATCAAACCAAAAAGGAACATGGAATATGGGACCACCACATTTTCCACTTAAGTGAAGTAGGAGTTTCACCCAAAGCCTCCATGTGGACAATATAACAAAAAAACATTCTTATCTCTCCCATTTCAAGTATGCAAAAATATGCCCATTTTTTCATTTTCAGTCCCCATACGTGAAACTCCCAATCACACCCCCTCAAAATGCATACCTCACATCTCTGTTTTCCCTCCCAATGGTCCATAAATGCATATCCCAAACCCAACCTAAGGAAACTACCCAACCACACAAAAACAAACACATTCACAACACTCATACAAACTTTACAAGAACAATTTATTTTCACATCTACAAATATAGTAAGAAAATAACAAAGGTGGAAATCCTACCTCTCCATCAAGCTTCCAGGATAATTCACTCCACAATCTCTTTTGACACCTTCAAGCCAAGCACACTCCAAAATTAACTCCAATAAGCTCCCAATTCAAAATGTGTAAAATAAATAAAATGAATAAGTATACCCAAATCCATGAAATTCCATCAATAAATAGAAATGGGATGTGAGGAAGATGATTTCGCTACATTTAGGATGTCACTTCATCATTCCCTCATTCCAGAAAACAAGTCAAACACCATTCCTAAGACAATAAATGAACATGTAAGACTTATGACAAGCCCACATGACACTCAAACTTGCACACCAAGTCTACCAAGGACAAATTAATTGTGGTAAGTAGGAAAGTGTAATTATTTTAACCTTTTAACACTCCAAAATGCATAAATAAGTCTAAACTTAACTCCCCATACCATAGGTAGGGTTGTTGGGTAAATTTAAGAGGCATGGGACAAGCTTAGCTTGTCCCAAAAGCCTCAAAAAGGCCTCCCAAGTCAAAATTCGAATTTTGAAGTTGGGGAAGGGTACACAACACAAAATTCAACACAATCTAATCTACATCCATAAGATTTCAAGGACCACCTACCCTAACAACTATCATATTGTCACATCCCTATTTTAGTTTAAAAATTAAGTTGGATTAGCTAATTAAGAAACATTAATAATTGCTAATAAAGTGACAACAATTTCCAATACTTAAAAACATAACACAAAACAAAACACACACAAAATTAAAAGAAGAGAAATAGTACCCCCGTGGCCACACATGTGAGTTCACCCCCTATGGGAAACCTCATAACTAGGCTTGCAATAACATAACACAACATTACACAAGTTGTCAAACTTTGGCCATGTTGCACAACACCCGATATCCTTCCATAGTTGGCAACCTATCCCCCTTTCAATGCATGTGATGAATGTCCCGCAACACAAACAAAATACCTCTTTGAGTTAGAGCTATATCAACAACATCGAGACTAATATACATATAAAAATCAATAATCATCATCCAAAATTAGAAATTCTATCATCTATCATCATATAATTAATTCAATTTTGGCATCCATAAAATCATAATTCTACTCAAAACATCTAACATACGCTATATCTGATAAGAATATGACATGTTAGTAGAAAATTAGAATAGTTCAATCGACATATATATCTGTCTATCATCGCCATCTAGTGCATCATAATAAAAATGTAAATCACAACATGTCAATAGTCCAAATATCTACATAGTTCATCATCTACTCATGAAATATAATTCTCAAAATGCCTAATTATCAATCCGTCGAGAAGGAATAACATCCTAATGAAACAATGTGGAAGAGGATTGGGCACTACACATTAATTATCCTAGCCATGTGACAAAGAAATATAGACAATATTTATTGAATGGCCATGTAATACTGAGAGACACAATCATACATTTATCTCAAGCTAAAAGAATTCAAGATAACACAATGCCAATTTCTTATTTGTCATATGATTGCATTTAAATATGCATGGTATAAGAGTAACACACACAAGCACACAAAACCAACATATATAGGCAACCACATTAGATTGCCAAAAATAAAGTTTCCAAAATAACCCTTTCAAGATCCAAATAGACCCCAGTTGTGAATTTTTAATGTTGCAAGGCATAATCTTAAAGCATCCATATCGGGCATGTAATTAAAAGTTGTAAAGAAACAAAAATCTAGATCTAATGGTTGTAGCACTCTCACTCATCTCACTACAAATAAGGTTGTACATTTTAAAACCTTCTCATCATTACTTGATAAGTTATATTATGAATTGAAATATGCAATCTAAAATAAGTCCATCTATACTATGAATATTTTGTAAGTTCCCTATGGAACCATTTCTTATTGGCAATTCTTCAATAAACATGCAGAAGAAAATAGAGATGATTTAAGCTACTAGTAATCATCAATGTAATGGATATTGAATGCTCATGAAACTAAAGGGTCTATGAGTGCAAATGTTCAGCCATCTAATCCTCAACATTTTTAACAAGACAACATGCTTTGAAAGGAGATGGCACATACCCAAGACAGGAGAGATTGAAATTCTATTGGTAGAGATTTATCAGTTGGATTTCTTCCAATAATTAGGTGCAATAGAGAAATAGAAAATGCATAAAATTCACTTTTCTCTATTACTTTACCTGCAGATGAAATTTCTCATAAGGCACATAGAAGAGTGAATCAAATAAAGGAATCCTAATATTGCAAAAAGGAATACCTGCATAGAAATAGTTCACAATAGACTATGCCTAAAGAATCTCCAATCTAGAAATAGTCTAGTATAACTTAAGCAAAATATAGACAAACAAAAAATGAAGCATTTGAAAGCTTTTCAATGTAATAAGAAATGATGACTAATTTCAACTATTTTAAAAAATAGAAGAGGAAACTGAAAATACGTAGAGGATTACTATGTTGGTTATTATACCCAGATCCAAGATCTTTGTCATACCCATGGCGGGATATTAAAAAATCGAGAAGGAATTTTTTTTAAAATAAAAGAGTAAACTTAAAATACATAGAGGATTATTATTTTGGTTATTATACCCATATATGATAGCATCATACGCATGGCGGGGAGATTTAAAGGTCTTGAGAAATTTTTTTACGCCAAACTCTACTTCTGGTTAATTTCTTTTATGTGTAATACAATTATATAAATGCAATTTTTGTTCTATCCCCACATTTTACGGAAATTTTGGTTGGCATTTGTTTTCAAATTTATTATTGCAAGCACATCCGACATCTATTATTGCAAGGCCAAAGTCTAAAAGCTACATGGGAAACATTTTTTTTTTTATATGGTAAACACTCTTGATCGGGAGCTATGAACTAGGGGGTTCTTAGGTCCGCTCCCTTTAAAGTTTGTATAAAAGATTAGATAACGATAGGTTGGTTTAAAAAAGTAGCCATAAAAACCTAACATCCTGATACAAAAAACTAGTATTTATAAAAAAATAGGGTGATAAGAAATGACATTGTGAAATTATCTCACCCTAGTCCAAAAATAAAAAAACTATATATAATAACTATATTGATAGGCCTTGCTACCATTAGCTAAATACATCAACAATCTCAATCTTGGGGCATAAGATTTCCCCTTCCACAGGAGCAATTTGGTGAAGCCTAGAGCTACAACGATAGAAATGAGTGTGTTCTTTGGAAAACTCAAGTATAATAGTGTATGCCGATACATCATGCTCTTGAAGAAAAGTCACACGCGAGGGAATCAAACCTATAGGCCTATCTAGCTCCTCCAAATCGAGCTAAGAGATGGAAGCACCTTCCGTCACCTTGGATCTGCATTTCATATGTACTGCTATAGCAAACCTCCATAGTACCTTGTTTCTCCTCTGCAATTCTTGAACCAACTCCCTATCCACCCCTTTCGAGCTCACATCTACCCCATCGAGCATGAAGTAGGAAGGAAAACAGAACCCCCAAACCGCCTCTTCTAGCCTCGACCAAGTGGGGAGGAAGAATGAAATGGCGGGTGATATTAATTCCCTCATATTTGTCTTCACTAATCAATAACATGTGGGTGAGAAAAAGAGAAGTGATTTCCTCATTGATTCGAGGGTTTCCTAAGTTCTAAAGATAATTAGTCCCGTTAATGGCCTCAATGGCCTTGTGAACCTCGATGGAATCATGCTGAAACACTTTTTTCAACCGATTTTGCATGACAGGCCCGTATAATGTCATTTCTTGTGTTTCAACCCTAAACAAAAGTCCATTAAATGGTCCAAATTCCATATTGAGAGAGAAAATTTCACTGAAGCTAGAGACAGGTAGCTAGATTGAAGCAAAAGGGAAAAAGAGAAATTAAATAGATTGTCATACGAGTCACTGACGTTTACCTTGCCACATGAGAGACTGCATCATTCTCCAAAATGGCAGCAATATCTCCACTAACATCAATCGGTGGATGAAAGTGAAAGGGGGCTTTGAAATACACCAAAATTGGAAAGGAAATCCACAACTTTATTTCCTTCTCGCTAAATGTGATTAATTTCCCATGAAGCCAATTCGGAAAGCCAAAAAAATGCAATGCAATATTTCATTAGCCATAAATAAAACATATTTTTCTCATGGAATATTATCCTTTAAACCAATGAGTCAATACTTCATCCTAGACAAGTATTAATCGATGTTCAATTTATATACAATTGCAAAATATAAGGCACGATTAAGGGGGCCAAACAAAATCCCTACTAGAGCACGTTACGAAGGCCTAAAGACAACCCTGCCTTCACCTTAGCATTGAAGTTAGTATCAAGAAAGATAATTGATTATTTTCAATTGCAATGAATCGATGAAGGATGACAATTCTCGTGCAAATGTTCCAGACCTCTACATAAGTTTAAAGTTCTTTGAGTAAAAAAACATGTTGATGTGGTTGAGCATCTCAAGGAAATAAAGACAGGGAGAAATAAAGTCAAATGTTCTCAATAGTAAGGGGTTGGTTCAAAAATTCCAAAGCCCAACAAAGGGAAAAGAGGAAGAAAGAGAAGTCTTTCCTTTGCAAAGGGAAAAGAGGGTGTAAAAAACAAGGGATAACAGAGAACCGAATTCTTGAAGAAACCCTCCAGATGAAAGGATACTAACCTCAACACAGTCCTCTAAACACAACGCATCATCCTTCAAGAGCAAACCCAGCAAAGGGAAAAATAAGAGAAAAGAGAAGCTTTCCCTTCGCAGCTTCACCCACAGGAAGAAACCAGACCACAGAAAAAAATGACAAACAAAGAGGGCCGACCAACTCCATCACAAATCATGGGAGAATCTGATCTTGCGGACAAAGTGAAATTGTTTTATTACTGAAAATGAAACAACATACGTCTGAACATGAGCCGACTCTACTCTGCAATGCTCTCCAAGCATCAATGAACTATGCCTCGTAAGAGGAAAATGCCAGTTTAAGTGGTATAAAATTAGAAAATGAAGTTAGAACTTGGATCTTTTTTTTCCCCGGGAACAAATGATAAAACTTTCATTTTTGGCATTCAAAAGGAAGTGCCAGAATAAGCACAAGGAGCAGGGGAAGCTATATAACAAGCATGTCCAGACACTTTTATTCTCAAAACCCTAATCTGCATACATGTTGCATTTTTTGGCGGGGGTACCTGTAATGCTCGGAAAAACAAAACAACACCAGCAACAAAAAAGGAAAAATGTAAAATAGGGACATTAAACAACAGAAAAATGAATTCTCACCATACAAAAATCCTTGAATTGTACCTCATAGTCTTCAACATGCCAAAGCTATTCAACACACCTGAGCTATTTGTTGAATGCCGTTCATAGCAACTAATGTCAAAATTTAATCTAACAATGTACAGGTTCATTTCGACCACTAGCATCCACTACAATTGCAAATGAATGTTATTAGTAAGATATTTATGATATCTAATTTACAGTATAATATTTTCTAATGTTTAAACTATAGTAAAGCAACAATTTTGAAAAACATATTTTTAATGTGAAAAATCTAAAATGCTTATAAAAATAATTCAGCCAATGAGATAATTAAGTTAAATCTTTATATATATATATATATATATATATATATATATATATATATTTATGATAAACTATATAATAAACATATAGAATGTCACTTGGTATTTTGTAATTGGCTTCCCAAGACAAGCAAATTGATTTCTTGATGCCTATATGACTTGCCTACGACGGGATAATAACTACGTACGTAAAATAATCACGAAGAATAGTTTAATTTCATACAATCTGGCTTAACTAATTGAAAATAATCACTTTTGTTTGGGAAATAATATGTGGAGTTGTAAATGTAAAGTATAATATATTTGTTAGTAGAAAAGTATTGAAAAGGATTTGTAAAAGTAATAAAAGACAATTCGGGTTTAGTCAAGTTACCCAAATCAAATTCCTTCCATGCATATTCTATAAATATAATGTTACTTTTAAATTCCGTATTAGGGTGTCTACGCAATAATTAGTACAAGTGATACTAAAAACTCTATCTTAAATTCATTCCTTGCCAAAGAATTGTTGGTGTGCCTTATGTGTATCCATTTGAATAATTTTTCTCTTGATGTCCCCATATAATGTAGTAGCTAGAGTCTATATGAATGTAAGGAAAATATACATTTTTCCCTTTTTGTGATTTGAGATGAATATTTAAAACATATATATTGAAATAATTGATGTAAAGTATTAAGTTGGTAGTATGTATGACATCATAAACTCATGTTGTGTGGGCTAGTGATACAACAAATGAAAATTCAATATGTAATGTCACATTTAAACTTAATGAATAAGCACTATAAGATAAGCACATAAATTTGTGTAAAATACATATGTACTCATGAAAGAGTGTGTATTCAAAAAAAAAAAACCTAGTGGTCACATGATACAAACAATATAATAGGAATGATATTTTCTCAATATCTAGACAGAGAAGATATATCATTGTCAAGAATGTGTGAATGGGGTTCTTTATCCTAAGAGATGTATGATAAAAAAACATTGAAATGTATGGAATAAAACGTGAAATTTGCATGATACAAATCATGGAAAATATGTGGACCATATAGGAATATGCTTCATAATTTTTTTAAATAAGTTTAAATAAAGTCAAATGACAATGTATTAACAACAAAACAAATATTATACTAAAAGAAATAAATTCTTGGGAATCAATGATTAGAATTGACCATAATCCAATCGAAAAATTTCCTCCATTCCCATGATATTATCCAATAATTCGAGATATGATATACACAAATCTACCTTGTGGTGTTTCTTAAAACATCACATGTACTTCAATACATCCTTACTCATGCATTACAAGATAAAATTGTTCTTAAAAATATCAATATCCAACATTTTTATGCATTGATAAGAAATATTTCTCTCAATAGCCCTATCTTATCATTTGGTCCTCATGACCTTTTAAATCCAAACATTCCAAATAATAGTTCCTTATATGTCAAAGCATTCATTACTCATCATAAGATCAAAAGAGTGCTTATAGACAATGGATCCATGGTAAATATTTGTTCCATGAAACTATTACGATGTGTTGGCTATACTGAGGAGATTCTTACTATTGATATCATAACCATTCATGGGTATGATAATCATGAGAGAAAATTTGTGGGAACAACTATGGTATCACTTATGATTGAAATATAATCACCTTGGAGACCTTATACAATGTTTTGGAATTAGAGGTTGCACAAAAATCTTCTCTATACGTCTATAGATCTATGCCATGCAAGTTGTCCCATTAACATTCCTTGAATACATCAAATTCCCTTATCAAGAAAAAACCACGTTCTCACGGATACAAAGCCATTGGAATATTGTAAAATTATGGAAGAGAGGTATCGACAAGCCCAATGTTTTTTATCCATAAAAATGTACTCCCTCTCATATCATAACATTTTATAAAACATCAAATAATGCTCCGATACACTCTCAAAGCTTCTTCCAGGGAATATCACCAAGAATCTTGATTTTAAAACATGTTGTCACTAAAATTTTCACTTATTACTATTACATTATTCCTATACTATTATTTTATATACATGATTTCGAGTATTCAAACTAAGCACTTTGGTGACACGTATTTTGTTTTTTTCTTTGTTTTTTTCGTTATTCAATTATCTATCAATTGTAAATTTTTGGCCAATTAACAAGGATCTTTGTTCCTATCTTTCATTTTTTTTTGCTACATGATAGTACCATCTGGATAGGATAGTAGGGCATAAATGCTAATGTCGTTCTCAATGGTTTTTTCTTATTTTCTTTGTTTTCTCCTTTGTCAATTTTCTCTAGCTTTGGTTATTTTCATATATCTTTTTCACAACCTAGGTAAGATTTTTGTGTCACTATGTGCGAAATTAAAAAAAAAATCATATCTATACATATAGATAACCTACTTAAAAATTTATGGTGTAATTTGGGCTATAGTTTTTATACCTACCACATACACAAAAGTAACACAAGGGACTAAATTTTAAGATCCGTTTTTTATTAGGTAAATAGATTGGATTTTAACGGAAACCAAAAACCCAGAGTAAAAATCCATACAAAAAGGAGTTAGGAAAACAAAACAACCCACAAAGGAACCAATGGAAGACCGGTTAAAAATATTGGCGAAGACTCAAGCCCAAAGAGAAACCAAGTACAAAATCCCTTAAATTTTTAAGATAGTATTGATAATATGAAAAAGGATCGAATTAAAAGAAAAACAAAACAAAACAAAGAATCTATCAGCTAACATTTATTCTACATTTTACTTCTAGTTATAGATCTAGTTCAAAGGTTATGTAAATCCTTGTTCTTTCTACTCCCTTGGTTGTCACCCTCCTTGCTAACCATGACCTACTAAGGAATAGACGCATACTTTTTCTGGGACATCCATAATTCTAAAGTCTATAGACTCGATCCTAAATTATGGAAACCCTTTTCTCATGCATAATGAGTTCTTCTTTTAGGCCATTAATTCTATTTTCCTACATGGACTCTTTCCTTTGATACTCATTTATTTATTTCAATAAATATTTAGCAACTTTAAGAAGGGTTTCGATAGTTACATGTTTTTGAAGGATCCTTTATGTTGATGTCCCTAGTTTTGTCTTTGGTGATACTCTTCCCCTTAAATTAGTCTCCATTTTTCAAATTGGAAAGGACTCTCTATTTTTCATTTTGTGATGCGTTATTCACCGTATAGGTGGAGGTTATTATGAATTCCATAGATCACATTCTTGAATTAGGGTAAGTTATTTATAGCCTGCAATTCTTTGAGTGACTTGCACTAGGGAATCTTATCTCAAGGAAAATTATTTCAATCACATACCACTAGATATACATGGAATGTAAAATCTACAACATCAATCGACAAGTAAGATCACATTGGGGTGACCATTGGGGTCAGTCTCACTCTCTCATATAAATTTTTATTTTATTCTAATGTGTGCTTGAGTATGGTGCTTATATACGGGGTTTTTTATTGGGTACAATTTCGATAGAACAAAAGTGAAATAAACTTGAGGTTACCTAAATTTGGATAAAGGTGATAAGAAGTGACATAGAAATAATTAGATCCTTATTTTTCTTTCATACACTAGCACCTAAAATAGATGGTATTGTTCGGAACCCCGTCCCTAGGATTGTACATGTTTTCTTCTAAATCATATCTTACACATCCAAGAATATTCCTACTCAAATCATTCATCAGTATAGAATCAATACAAACATATGATGGAAAGCTAAGGCATTCTAACAACCCTATATACCACTCTTATTCATACTTCTATTAGATAGATCTTATTTGTTACTATTATTTTATCTAATCATAAGTGTTGTTATCTTAGATTTAACTTTATTAAATCATTTGGTGATCCCATTTATTTATTGAACCGTATCATTTTCTAGAATCCTTTTATTTTTATATATTATTCATGGTATACCAAAATATGGTGCGAAAGCATTACTCGAATTCTAGTTCTCATAAGTATGAATCCATTCCTATGAATGGTATTCAACCTTATTTAACAAATGTTGAGGACGAAATAATATTTTTACAAGAATGATCATATTACACCTATGTCAAAATCTTACCATACCTCACATGTTTACCAATATTTATAACCCCGGTCCTAATGTTTTATTGTTACCCCCAGCAGTAGAGGCCACTAGAGTTTGTGATTTTTATTGTCATCTTATCACTACTAATGATACATGTATTGAGGATCTAGTTTAGATTTAAATCAATAAGGTTTTTCTATTGATACTTTCCTTTCTCCTTAATGTCTTGATGTTTTCAATTTTATTCTCTATTGACCTAGCTCTCCTCCTCCTCCTTCTCTTCCCCTTACATACACACAAATCCTTGGGACCAATCATGTTTAGCTTGATATTCTTATTTCAGATTCTTCCCCTCCACCTTCTACTTATCCATTGACCATTGTTCCTAAATAAATTTCTATTTCTTCTTCTCTTGCATGTATGGATCCTTCTATAACTTGTGCTCTTATTGTTGATGTTACCATTACTAATCATATTGTCTCACAATATTATTTTACTCATGATGCATGTATTACTAATCTTGATGTTTCTAAAGATAATGTATAAAATAATGATAATGTTAATGAAAATTTAAAATTGTTTTTCTTCTCGCCGTAGTTGAGCTTGCACGATAAATTTATGCAAACATCCTTTTGTATTAAGATCCCTTCCATCCATAGTAATATTTTCCCTTTCATTTATCATAAAATTTACTTCCAACCTAATAGTATCGATATGGCTACTTACAATGGTAAAATCCAACCCATTAATGAGCCCCTAAATGTGTATGCCATCCTGCCCAAGAAGTTCTTTATTTAATGTATGATGTTTATGATTTAAAAAATGAGCTCCAGATCTTAAACTTGAAAGTAGGGCGTACTCTACTAGTACTGATAATAATTCCCTTCATATAAATCCCATTCCGAAGAACACTTACAAATGAGACTTTTCTAAGATTTTTAGTATGCCCTATTTTTAAATTTTTGATTGGGACATGTAATCCTTATATACATCTTTAGGATTTAAGGCTATCTATGGCTTCATTTTCTATATATAGATTATCACTAAATTTTTTTCCTAATAGACTTACATACATTGGTTCTCTTTTGTCTATTGATTTTTTCTATTGGATCTATTACTACTTATATTGATATGGAAGAGATGTTTCTTTGAGGCTTTACTTATAATAATGATCCTAAAGTCACATTTGATGTTTTAGATTCTTTGCATCAAGGAAATAATGAACCAACTTGGGATTATATTTTTACATTTTAAGTCTTATATGCATCATTTAATTTTTCATGATATTGATCTAGAAATGCAATATATCTTTTTTGGTTCATAATTCATCCTTTACAAGAAAATTTTCTGTATGATACATGTGAATCTTTTACAATTCTTTTGTTTAAAGATATAGCATTAGAAAAAGAATAAATTAATGACCATACTAGTGTACATGCTTCTACTTCTTCTAATCCTATCCTACATAGCACTTCTTCCATTCCTACTGCACATAGCACTTCTTCTTCTCTTCCACCTATTTCACCAACTTCACAATCCATAAATATACACATGAACACTCTCTACCCTTGTGTAGGCCTCCATGAGAGGTTGTTTTTTTACTTTCTAATGAGTATTATCCTCTTTATCAATTATGGTGTAATTGTAACCATCCATTCTGTAATTTTCATAGGATCAATGTTCATTGTGACAATGATTTCTACACACTTCAATTTTTTTGAGGATTGAGGTGTCATTTTCTATCTTGCATGTGATGAGGATATATCCCATTTTCTTGTCTCATGACATTTCTCACTGAATGTTGTGAGTATGGACACCTCTCATCAATCTTTTTCATATTGTCTCTTTCTACAAATATGCATAATCCATCTTCACCAGTTCTTTTTTACCCCCATTGTGGGTCTAAAGGAGCAACCGTCATCATTCCTAATTCACATCATTCTAGGGCTGTTGTAATCACTCTGAACTTTTCCTTTGGCACCTATATGTCTGATATCACATCCATTGAGTCAATTGGTTTGGATATTTGTTTCCTTCTCTCTCCATGGAGGTCATACATTCATTTCCCAATATATGATTTCATGGTTATCATCCACTAATATGAGTATTTACACATGATCAATTATTTATTACCTATATTTGTCAAAGTGTCAATCCATATGCAACATATATGCCTATCTATATTGTTTTATCTAGCCTCACATTTGTAATGAAATTTTAACATCTATGGTACTATTATCATCACTAATTATAACATCAAAATAGATCACATAAGAAAAATAACTCATTATAACTCAAGACTACACCATCCACAAAAGTATCACACACACACACACACACACACACACACACACAGATATATGTGTGTGTGTGTGTGTGTGTGTGTGATTCACAATATAAAATATTGTGATCTAAGGTTTCTATACAAATCATACATTCTCAAGTATTGCTAGAGGCTACAACTATAATAGAATTATATGCTTCCCCACATGGTATCTTACATTGATATAATAAATTTTATTCCTCAAATATTTCTCATAACTCAATCTCCTTAGAAACAACCACTACATATCAACCTTGGAGATCCACATATCTATCAAACACACTCTCTGTGAAAGGCCACCTCTTCCAGCTACCTCCCACACTCGTGTTAATTTTGTCTTCACCGATCTTTCTCAAACTCTAACACAATTCATGTAGAGGTTGTTATGGTTAGTGGATTTAAAAATAGGCATGATCGTTTGAACTATGATTAACCATCTCAAACATACTTCCCCACCAAGCACATCCATGGGCACTTTATGAGTCAATGTGTGCATTAATGAATTTACAATGAGTTTCTAATACTTGTCACTTGTAATCATATAATATTAATTACTAGTATCCTATCCTTAGAAACACCAAAATTAACAACTATAAATAAAAAAATTATACAAATCAAATATACTTATGTTGTGTAATAATCATTTCCATGACATCATCCTTGATGGTATCTAGTCGTGTTGTTTCTACCCACCAATGTATATAATCTAGGGTACACCACACACCATCGGTTATACTCCTCACTATCCTTATATCCCTCTCCTCTATACAAGGAAACTTTAATTGAGCTATAGTAGGCCAAGTCCTAGCTCGTAATCTCCTCACTTCTCATATAGATCTCTTCCATATAGATTTATCTATGAGAATATCATGTATAAAGATAAACAATCTAAATACTTACTCATACTTTGAAATAATTTTTCTCCACAATAAACCTTTACTCTAATCACATGGTGTGGAAAACGTACCAAAGCTCTATATTATCCTTTACCAATCATCCATAGTCCATATAAAAGCTCTAAATAATGGATTTGTGACCCATCATATCTAAAATTAACCTATAGGTCCTCAAATAAAACCATTGGCTCGTCACGCCAAATATTTGAGATGTAAAGATCTTTGACCAACCAATATCATCCCTCGGCCCACACACCACTCATAGTATAGAAATATGATCATATTCCTAAACATGTAATAATGTAATAGATCTTATGCCACTATAATGGTCCTCCTCTATAAAGTGATATAAATCCATGTGTTAGTGTACTAACACACATACCACGTGTTATACTCCTCAATACTCTAACAGATTTCATTGATTTTATATGAAACAAAATCCTCATCTCAATGCACTACCACACTAGATTCAAGTATCACTACAATAAAATTCCGTAATTATGGAACATCTAATCTCACATTGTCATCTAAAGCGATCGATGACTCAATATGCGCTCTTGACCACTGAAAAATAATGTCTCAAAGGTTTCCTCCATGTATTTCCTTGGACCATCACATGTACCCTCTCTTCCATAACTAATAACCAAAGAGTTCTATATATATCCTATAATGTCACCGTCATCTCACCAATGGGTAAAAAAATGTTCAAGTATTTGCATACCACTTGTCACACAACATAGTCATCAGATTCATATTATGGGGTATCTCCCTAATATAACAATGTGTTATATCCCAAAATTGTCTAAAACATCCCAATCCTACTCCTACAAGCATAATTTAATAAATTTAGATAAGTATCTACCTCCACATAACTACCTCGAATATATATCTTCTTGTGCAGCACAAACAACAAAACCAAAAATTATTACTCATAAAATGGTCAAGACTCAACATACAAGCTACCACACACACTTGGATATGACCACCAAAAAAATGGATACTAGCATCAATAATTAGGACACTAGTAACTAGATCCATATGGTACTATCTAAATAAAATAATCGGCCCATTCAACACTGTTTTTTTGGACATACACGCCTAACAATATTAACATAAGAAAAGAAAAAAATACTCAAAATACCTATATTATCCTAATTTCATATGCAAAATAAGTCACTTTCCATCTTATCCATAGTCCATGTGGAAACAACCTCTAACACCCTCTAGAACCTCGTTGGAATGGCATCTCATGCATGGGGAATTTTCCGTGCTCATAGCTCAATTCTCTATTGTCAAAGTTACGAATGAAGTACATTTTCACTTTTCCACCTTACTATTTATAGTAAAATCTCAAAACCTACTTATTCCTGTAATTCCTATACTATCATCTACCCCAATTAATTCTTAATTACTATTTTTTTCATATATTTGGCATCATTTGTCCAGATAAAGCATCATCATTGGCATTAGGCCTGTATTTTATTACCCTTCGTAAAAATTATTTTCTAGCATGCCTCATCAAACTTGGTCCTATGATACTCTCATATTTCACTCCTTCCTATATTAATCCTATATTTACTTTGCATTTATGAGCAATACAATTTATCCAATTTCTTTCGTCTCAATGCTCGATGATTGTCCTCTTCCATCTTTTCAAAAAGTGGGGAATATTTGTGTTATTGTATTACATATTATTTGGAAAATCCAAGGAATTTTTCAAATATGATATACATAATATTCTTATATTCCAAGCAGTCATAGCAAATATTCAAATGCTGCGACGGTTATGTTAAATAATGAAAAATATGAAGTAGCAATGAATCCACATTTTTATAGATTCTCAAAACTTTTCCCTGAAATGAAGTAATCTATGGGAAAACCCATCCTTAAAATATGTTTCATTTACAATTAAGATTAAGAAAATACTTTTTTAAACCAATTCTAACAATTTCAAATTAAGTATAATTTTTTTCTCCTAGATAACCGTACTTGGGAGGAGATCCAATATATCAAACAATGTGGTTTAAATTTAAAACAAAGTTTCACCCTTACATCGTAAAGTTGGGGAAAAGAGATGTGATTTCCTTTCATATACCACTTTACAGGACTTTTCAATACCTATTAGGAAAGTTACATAAAGGGTTCATATTACCATCTGCAGCAGTCGAACCTATTTTTGAGAAAGTACCATGTTTGAAAGTAAAAATAACGCTCTCCCAACACTCTTTCTCTAGTACAAGGATTATTAAATCCTTAGTTAGCACCATCAAACTCAAATCCTTAGAAGATATGTTGGTTTGCGAACTAATCTCTCCTTCAATCTCAAATTTTTAAAGTATCATATATATCTTTGTAACTTTCGTATCTATAAGGGATTCATAATCCATAGTATTGTTAGTGCAAGGAAAAACCAAGCGAAAGGTGTTAGGAACTTTTTTTTCATCTGTAGTGATTAAAATGATTCCATCTCTTAAAACATGAACATTGCGGAGTCATCGAAGTAAAGCAACCATAAAGGAGTGGTGTTAAGGAACATGAGATATTCATTGAGAATATAAAAATGTAGTGGTTATATTCAACGAGAGATGTAATGTGGCAAGGCGATCTGTAAGGGTGTGTCCGTGTAGACATAAAATCATGAAGCTTAGAAATTATTTAGTTTCGGTCTCATATTACTACTTAGAAGTTTTTTGAGTGAAGAAAGTACTAATTAACCCCGTCTTTTGGCCATCTTAATTTGTTTTCTTTCATCATTCCCGACCTCTTACACCTACATGCCTAGTCCGATTGCATCATTTTGTGTCATTTTAGCTTTGACTCGGTGTCTTTGAATCTAGCACTAGGCGCACATAGGCTCCCTAGTCCAACGAAGAGCACCCTTATTATTTTTGAACTTTCCCGCTAGCTTTTAAACGTTTTAGAGTCATTTCAACTTCTTATCGTTTTGGTGGTTACACATTTTAGGGTTAATTACAAAATTAGATCAAGATATCCTTATAAATATAAAGTTATGAGACCATAATAAGGGACCAAGCACTCGTCACTACTATCATCCACCTAGAGTTGCATCTGTTTGGAGATCATTTGCATCAATTAGCTCCATCAGAAGGGACATGGTTGGGTCAATTTACATCACACAAGTATAGGAGGGGATTCTATTCTATTTCATGAACCATTCTACTACATTATACATCTAGTTATTGCTCGTTACTTCACAAAGTGTGATTAGCATAAGAGTACCTAGGAAAGATAATGTACACACACACGAGAACTAAATTTGGGTACGAAATGTAGTGCATCACTCATTTAGTAAGCCCACTATTATCACATCTGAGGTTAGTCTTACCCATTCATTTACATTAATTTTTTAGGGTTTTGATACTTATTGTGGTCTTTTGCATGTCTTTCCTCCATCTTGAATTATCAAGGACACCGGTGTGTAGTGTAGTGAACCCGATGTGACACACAACAAGGGTTTTACATGACCTGTAGAACTGTGAAACTCATTTTGAGACCTTTTGCACGAATAGGGTGCCCATTTTGCGAGTAGAGTGCCGAAATATGCCCCAGACCTCTTAGGATGCTCTAGTCTAGATAGATAGCTCATATCCTTCCTTTTGGGGCTTCTTAACAAGATTTCTTGCTTCCCCTTGCTTCTCAAGTCGTTTACGTGAAATTGATCCCAAAAGTTCATCAAATCAACTAAGTCACTTCCATACTTCTCTTGCATATAATTCTTTCTACTCTCATTAGATTAGTTGTTTGGGTCATTTTCCATACTTGTTTATTACATTCATTTACTATATTTACATGCCATTCTAGATTAGATTAACTACACATATTGGCCTCATTTTTACCTAATCATTTTTGTGAACCCCACTCAATAATTCACGCTTGTAATTTCTTCATTGACTACTTGTCATCCTAGGTTTTAGTCATCATGAGTATCTGAATCAATGATTATTTTCTTGTAAATATTTATTTACTACATAGAGTCCAACATTTTATTACTACTTCTCATTTTGTTAAGCATTTGATGATGCATTCTCGTCACACAAAGTATTAAAGTGTAACCTTCCCACCGATGTTCACGTTTTTATAATGACTTGCCTCTACATATCATATGTTGTATTTATGATGTAGTTGTTAAGCATACTTTTATTGACAATAGATACTAACTTAACTTATGTCCTCTGTCATTCCTTGATGTTTTAGGTCATCACTGCTTGTGACATTATTCCATCTAGTATTTCACTATATGTTTATGATTGTTTCTTCCCTCTATTTCTTGGTCACATTACATTTCCCATCACTATTGGTCCTAACATTGTCCACATTGTATTTTTCATTGGTTATTTCCTGTCTCCTACAACTATCTACTTTGTAAGCCATGGCTTCATGCCATGCCCGTTGTTCCCCTCTACTATACACTATGTAAAATTCTTACATGAAAGAATTGACTACAACATTTTTCGTCACCACAATTCATTCGAGTATTGCATCGGACTCCTAATACTAGTCTTCCTATTCAATAAACAAGTATTACATATAAGCCTCGACCTATCAAATAACCACCTCACTTACCACCACTAGATGTTACCATTTGTGTGATAGATGAATCCTCGTCTATGCCACCTACTACTGCTATGCTATGATTCCATATCGGGGTCTATCCACTCCATGGATGTTGCTCTCTAACCCACACTTTCACCTACACAAGCTAAATCAACCCATCAACCATTTACTTCCACACTCTTCATAAATGAATCCTATTGGGAACATATTCCATTTGATCCTAGATGCTACAACACCATATGTACACTTAAGGGTTTTACTCGCCTAGGTTTCAATTTTAAGGATCTCTATATTGTACCACAAGCTCCCAATATTTTTGTATGGCTTTCTTCATGTTACCATTGTTTATGGCTTACGTATATTTCACCTTATGGTCTATCTATTTTTACTCATTTATCTTCACCGCTCATATTAGGGAAATCATGGCTTGATTACATTGGGGGCACTCTTGATCCTGATCATACGGCACATATCTTTTGTCATACCCTTTCATCATGTCTTTATTTTCAATAGTTATTTTCTTGGCTATTCATAAAATTTCACTCATTAGTATGCACACAGTTTTCTACTTCCTCCATTCACTAATGAGGAATATGCCATGGGTATGTATAATTTATGTCACAATGGTTTGTTACTTGATCAACTAGACACCTTTTATTACCGATCATGATATCTATACTATATGACAACATTTTAATAGTTTTGATTTAGTATGGTGTTAGATGTCGAGATCTTGATTATTGTTGAATCTGATTATATATAATGCATGGTGATTATTAGAGACACTCATATGTGGATGATGATATACTATTGACATGGATGTTTAATGGAAGTTATTCGGATAGGTGATTTTTGGAGATTATGAGTAAACCTAGAAAGGGGAAATTATTTGATGATGATATAATTGCTGAATAAATTTACAAATGATATAGTTGTTACTTTGATGTTGCTTGATACATATTGTGAGTGATTTTGTTAAATTTCCTTGATGTTGTTGTGATTCACATACTTAGATGATTTTGTGATTATTTTATATATTCATTTTGGACGTTCTGATATGGCCACGAGGCCGAAGGAGGTATTTGTATTTTGATAGTTAAATATATCACAACAAAACATCGGGGATCGGAGACCAACCAAAATGGAATTCTAGGTGAATTCAACATGGTCACCATGGCAACGTGTTTTGTGTGTGTTGTTTTGTTAGGGATTTCCATGGGGGAATCACCTTTAAATGTGACCATGGGTTTGTATATTTTATTAATGTGGTTACTTTTTATTATTGTTGTATGTGTTTTATTAGTGATGTGTTTCTTTCTTTATTTAATTATGTTGTGGAAATTAATGTGAGAAAACATATGGTTAAAAGATAAATAAATCAAATTGGGATATGGGAAAATAATTATAGAAGTTGTTGTCTTAGTAATAAATTTGTAAGTGATGTGTAAGTTGTGTAAGAGCTTGTGTAAGTCTGATTTTGGAGTATGAAACACTCCACCTCGATGGAAATTCGAATTTGTCCTTGGGGCTGTTTTTTGAGGCTTGTGGGACAAGTAAAACTTGTCCCATACCTCTCAATTTAATTTACCAACTATGCCTATGGTTGGAGGACTGATTTTAGACATTTTTAATGTATTTTATTAATCATGTTGCATTGTTTTGATTGCACTCTCTTACATTTTATTTAATTTTCAGTCCTTTGGGGTGTGGGCTTTTTGGAGTGTGCAAGTAGATTGTCATATTTTGACCCACCTCTTTATTGTGCATTGGAGTTTGGAATTTGACTTTAGTGTTGGAATTGAGGATGTGTGATGTGGCATCCTACATGGATCCACATCATCCCCTTCTCTTCTCTTTTCTATATAATGAAAACTCTTGGCTTGTTTTTGGGGGTTGAAGCATTTTGTATGTAAGCTTGGGTGCATTTTTTTCTTGTGTTTGGAGCTCTTACCTTGGAGCAGCTTGGGTGAAGTTTTTGCTTGGTTGTTGAACCTTTTTGCATTCTTCCTTGGGGGTACATTTTCTTGTTGGAGCTCTTGTTTTTGGAGGAAGTTTTGGAGAAAGCTTTGCATGCTTGTGAGTTGTTGTTTTGGACTGTATTTTTGACATTCAAAGCTTGTTGTGTGGAGAAAATCCTTCCATGGGGAGGTAGGAGTTTATTCCTTCTTTTATTGTTGTCATTTCTTTCTTGTGTTGTTGTGAATGGTGAATGTTTTGCATGTTTTATGGGTTGTTTGGGTAGACTGCCATAGGAATGGTGTAGGAGAAGGCTATGGGGAATCCATGTGGGGGGGCATAAGGGAATGCCATTGGCATCAAAAAATTTTGTGGAGGGAGTTTTGGGTTTGGGATCCACCATGGAAAATAAATAGCTTGCATTTCTTACTCTTGGGGGGCATAAGGGATAAACTTTGGGGGGCATAAGGAGGGGTTGGGAGATATAAGGTTTATGGGGTATGATATGTTATATTGGTGGTATGATTATAGGTGGATGCCCAATTCCCAATTGGGAGGCATAAGTAGCTTCCCCCATAGTCCTTGCTCCTTTGGCTTGCAAGATCAAGCCCGAGTTCTGTTTTGAAATGATTTTAAATGCAGTTGTGAACTACTGTTTTTGTGTTGAATTGTGTTTTTTAAAAAGGAAATGTGTATGTGAAAGAATGTTGTGTGTGGGAGCCAATTTGTTGCCATGGTTGAATTGCACCTTCTATTATATCTTGGTTGGGGCTCGGGGCCAATGATGAAGGAAGGCTTCTCCTTTCATTGGATATCTTGGTTGGGTGGAGAGCATTGCCTTTCCCCTTCTTTTGTTGTGATCAAATTGGAAGAAAATGGAAGTTGCATGCTGTTATTTTTGCAAAGAGAAATGTACAGTTTGACAATCCCTTGTGGAAACCCATTCCTTTGTAATCCTTTCCCACATGATGTGGATGAAATTGTAATAGTTATGTTATGGAGAAATGATGTTGTAATTGATTATGAAGTTATATATTTGAAATGTGAAAGACACTTGCATTCTTTTATTATACATTGAGAAAGAAAGAGAATTTTGTTATTGTTTTCCAACATTGAAAGATGTAAGTTGTATAATTGAAGTCAATAGAGGATTGCAAATTCATCTCTCATTGCATTGTTGTTATTGTATTGGAACATCAAACTGTGATGAAATTGGAGTATCAAATTGTGATTGGAATCCTTGTTGTTTGGAAAATGGAAAAAGGATAAACACTTAAGTCTACCATGGATTGAATTCAATGTTTCTTTGTATGGAAAAATGAGATAATTAAATCTCTGGTTGAAAGGAAGAAATGGCAATTAAATCCCTCAAGAAATTGACCTCTGCCTTAAATTTAAAACTGGCAATAATTCATTTAAAATGCACATTCGGACTGCACTTGATAATCCACTGGAAAATGATATAATATAGCATGATAAGACATCAAGGAACTCAATCCGATAAAGGAAACACTTAGGGAAACAATTAAAACATTGTAGAATTGAGCTCAATCTCTTCCTCAACCGTTTTCTATCTTTTGTTGAGCAATTCAATTTTGAATCAATTGAACAAATCAACTTCTCTAAAACACTTTAAACCCTCCCTAGATCAATTATCCATGTCTTTTGGCATGTTGAGTGATGGAGGAGATCTAATTTAGTCAAATTGAAAAGTTGAAAATTGCCAGTTTGCCAATTAAAAGCTTGAAAGATCATTTTTGTAAAATTTGACCCTTTAAAACTTATCAAAAAGTAAAATTTATGCTTCTTGTGCAAAGAGGGCATCGAGATATTTCCAAAAAGTCCTCATTTTTCCCAAAACCAATCTTTCTAGCTCAAGTTATGGCACTTTGAAGTTTTTGTGCCTTGGCGGGAAAATTTGGAAAATTTTCCTAGTGGGCCCACAACCCAAAAATTTCCCATCGAATTGCCTTAGAAAATATTTTGAAAATTTCAACTTGGGAAAATTTTCATCTTTTCCTCCACTGCCCATAGCCAATCAGAGGTTGCCACGTGTCCTCCAGGGGCTGAGGCGGAGGTGCAGATTTTTCTTCACCCTTAAACCTTTTGAAAATTTTTGGAAAATTTTCACTTTTACCTCCGCCGGACCTGCAGCCAACCAAAGGGCACCACATGTCCCCTTGTGGCTACGGTGGGGGTACGTGCATTTCCTTTTGGACTTAAATTTTTAAAAAATTTGGGAAAATTTCCCATTTTGACCCCACCGGTGCCACGGGCCAATGAAAGCGTGCCACGTGGCACTCTCGGGTGGCGGCGGGTAGGGCGAAGACCCTTGACTTTTGTTTTATTTTTTTTTTTTTGGCCTTTGGGGAAAAATTCTCAATTTTCTCCCATGGCCCATTTCCTCACCTTCCTCTATGACTCTATCTCTTAGTGGGCGCACGGACCCGTGCACTTCTTTCTCCCTTTTTCCCTTCGTGGTGCAAAGCGCTAAATCCACCCACCGCCTTGCCCCTTCCCTTCTCCCTTCTCCGCTCGGCGCCAGGACTTGACACGTGTCCCCTAGGGACCTTTCGGGGTGTAGAGTGTTTTGTGCCTTTGAGCCATGCATTGGGAAAATTTCCCAATGCCCCCATGACCCACCAACCCGCCCTAGGCACATTCCCCTCCTCTTGCCATGTGTCCCTCTAGGGAAAATTTTCCCTAAAACTCCGCCCACTCATAACTTGAGTTTTGTAAGGAGTTAGAAGGACTTCTTTATATCACCGAAAAGGTGAGAAAATTTCCTATCCATTGGGAATGGTTTAGGGAAATTTTGGGAGTGTTATGTAGGAGAAAAATCTAGTTGAAGCTCTAAGCCTGTTTGAGAGCAGGCATGGGGGTAAGATTACTCCTTGAACCTAACTAAAACATGTAACCCTAAAATTTGAACCTTGTAAACTTGTTATAAGTTAATAAAGGAAACTTGTGTTTTGGTAAATAGGATTTGTTCACGGAACCTATTAGTGAAAACTAATGTCTTGCAACTTAGTTGTAGACACTTCAAATAAAAAAAAAATTATCCCATAATTTTCTAGCTAACCCTAGGTTGTTTCTTTGGTCTCAAGTGGTTGTTTAAATGGGCACTACTAGTTTGGTATCAGAGTAGTGGTTCAAAATCTTGGACCATTGGGCACACTAGAAAACCTGAGACATGAACTGTAAACCTAGCACACTCGTAAATCTAGAAAACAACCTTGTTGAAAATTGAAGAAGAAATAAGTATGAAGAAATATTACATTACTCTGTTCATTTGAACTACCAGAATTAAAATCATAATAAAAATGACAAGTTGTTTGAGTTGTTGTGCTTGCTTAGTAACATTTTGTCTGAACCTGGGGTAACTAAGAATGTTGGATTAAATTGATTTTTGGTGAACTTCTAGTATAATGGAAAAACTTGGTTCCCTTTTGAAAACGTGTTGTTTTACAAGTCCCAAAACGTGATTTAATTGTATGATACATTAAGCCCTTTGTTGAGACCCTTACTTATGGGAGTTGTTAGAATGATGAGTTGTATGATGTGATCCTTGTGGTTGGATAGTAGTGGTTGTGTTCTGGGTCGGGAAGAGCTAATTAGAAGTTGTTTAGAGCTTCCTTCCTTGAGTGGTTAAGAAAGAGGGTCTGGTTGTCAATTTTCCATGTTGTTACCCATATGAGAGGGTGGACACTAAGTCTGGGTGTCATCTAGGACCCAATCCTGTGTATGTGTTCTTGGAACTAACCTCGAGGAAGAGTACCCCTATTGGCAGCCATGAAGGGCTGCGAGTGAATGTGGTGTTTACTTTTGTGTTTTACATTCGTAATCTTGTGTATTTTATCAAGGACCAACATCTTATTTTATGATTGGATTGAAGAAGCTCGAGGATCTTTTATTTATTTATAATTTTTGCAAGAATTTTCAAACTTTGCAATGTGGCTACTTAGCCACTTTTATTGATTTCTGATATTTCTTGGACTTCATTTGATTGATGACTCGGAGCTCATGATGTTGTTGGCTACTTGGCTAAACGTTACGTGGTTTCCTTCTTGCATGTTGTTGAGCTGGTTCTATGCTTCATGTATGGTGACAATTTTCATATGGGGGTACACCCTAGGTGTCTCAAATGTCCTTTTAGATGCTTAAAATTCATGCCTTGGTTATGGATGCACGGAACCTTGAGTGTGTCTAAGGTCTTAGAGTGACCCTTTTTGTTGCTTGACCTTGCTAGAAAGAAAGTTTGATGTGTAGTGTGTTCTAGAGGGCGTCGACAAAGTGGTAGTGGTGATTCTATTTCAATCTAGTAAGGGCTTGACACTCATCGAGTAGAAGTGTTTAATTATGGGCTTTAGATTTTGTTAGGATCGGATTGCCTTTGGTTGACTGTAAATGCTACTAGAAAAGTGTTTGTTTTGATAGTGACTTTTCATCGATGGCATGTTAAATTGTATCTTGGGTTCTTGGTTGCATCATAGAAAGTTTTGACTCGTGGAATGTATGCATCTTGGTAATTATGGATAGATTTAAGCCTTTCAGGTAGTGTGTTTATTTAAGTGTACTTGTTTTTCTCTCTTGACTTATAAATAAGTTTACCCTTACCTTAAATTTCCTTTACTATGAATAACATTCTATGACCTATTAATCCTTGGGTTACTTGGAAACACTTATGGATGCTTTGGGTCTTTTGGATCTTTCTCTTAGAAATGTTAGTTTGGTAAATTATTTGGTTGCCCCATTGCATTGGATGCCTTTTAGTGTGGATGTGGTTCCTTGGAGTAAAGTTGCATTGTCATCTGGTTGCTTGGCTGGTGTTATCTTGTGGGGACATGAGTATTGATTGGAAAACCTTCTTTGGTTATTAGGGGAGTAAAATGTTACCATCCTAAACCACAAAAAAATTGTTAAACCTTAATAGATTCGTAAAAGTAAGATTATACCTCTTTAATGAGCCTTTCTTGAAAATTTCTTGTGAGACTTGTGGAGACCCACTATGAATGTTTGATGATGCTTGAAATTATTTGGTGAATTTTTGAAATCTTGGTGTGATTCATGTTGGTTCATTGTTTCCTAAGTTCTTACAGAAAATTAATAATGTGTTTTCTATGTTGAATGTCTCTTGTTCCTTTAGAATCAAAATGTGGTGTGTTGATTTGTATCTCCTTCCCATGAAAGTAATTTTGTGATGTGTTTGAA
The DNA here is from genome assembly GCA_018340775.1 of Taxus wallichiana var. yunnanensis. Taxonomy (NCBI): domain Eukaryota; kingdom Viridiplantae; phylum Streptophyta; class Pinopsida; order Cupressales; family Taxaceae; genus Taxus; species Taxus wallichiana. The sequence continues at coordinate 462,381,886 of CM031242.1, read as the reverse complement.
CCATCATTCTCATTAAAATTTGATTGATAAGATGACTCAACCAAAACACCATAAAACTATAATTAAGGAGATTTGACCTTGGAACTTAACTGGAGCATAGAAAAAGGGAAGTGATCCTTGTTATACCCTTGGTAGATTAATAGAAGAAATAAAAACCATGTAGAAGAATAGAAGGGAAATCTTGTCCATCCACCTTCCTTGCAAGTAAACTAAATGCTCTCTTCCTATACAAATGGTGAGACATCATGCCCACCTTAGTGGTGCTCCTTATAACGTAAACTGATGATGTCATAATAGAAGGAAGTTTGTAACTAAGGAAGTATGAAAGGAATGTTCTTATCAAGAAAAGCTATAACTTTTGACTTAATAAGTTGATTTATAAAATGGGTAAAATTTATGTGTATTGAGTGTAATACATAGTGGAACCTATAGTTTTATCACCTACCTAAAATTGTGAAACACCCGGTGGATAGTAATGTGTTCTAGTTGCTTATTACTCCTTGTCCATAGATGTATGTGTTGTTCTTGTGGGAGATTTGGGTCATCACACCCTTATCATCCCGTAGCTCGATGGATGTGAGTTGTGGTCCTTTTGGATTGAGACCTATCTGTTGTTTGAGAAGCAACCTCCTTGCGTGTTATCTTGTCCTTGGAGACCTAAGTATTGTAATATTAAGGCAACATATGTTAAGGATATAAAATAACTTTGGAAGTCTTCTTTTCTTCATATTTTCTTGGGTCACCTTGTTGTTGTAGCCCTTTTTCCCATTAAGATGGAAAGTGCAAGATGATGTTATTCACCCTTGGATTTGATTGGACCCCGTGTTACTTGCTCTTCTCCCTAGCAACCTTGAATGGTCCTTGGTGTTTCTTGTGCTCTCTTTATGGTTATTTCGAGCTTGAGTAGGAAATAAGATAAATAGTCCCCATTGTGATATAAGGTATGGTACTTGTATTGTTATGTTAGTTTCTAAGGGAGATATAAATATATGTACATGTTTTCTTTGGCTAGATGGATGACTTCTCTAGTTTGGTTGTTTGGTGTTCTCGATTCGTAAAACAAAAAAAAAAATCAGACTATAGGAAAACCTTGTGGTCTTGACTTCACTTGCATTACCATGAAAAGTTAATTGTGCCCTCTCAAGTTACATAAGTGATTTCCTTGAATAGTTCCTTGATTGTAAATGTTATTTTGATTTAGGTGTCCTTGTTGATTAACCTCATCTTGTATGACCTCAAATTGTGGACCTTGAGTAGACTTGTCCTCATGCAAATTTGGTCATAGTTGATTTCTCTAGCCTAGCCTTGTCTAGGCAAAACCTTGAAATCATGGCTTAATCATGTAGGAACCTTAACTTTTATTAATGTGGTAGGTGTATCAATGAGAAACTATGTGGTCATCTCGAGTTTATGTTAATTCTCCCTATAATTCTCTTACTTGGTGGTTACTCTTAATAGTCTTTTGGAACTCTTCTCGTCATATTGTTATGTGTTGTATCTTGTTTGATAGAGTAAAGTTACTCCTTAGATTTAAATACTCATAGCCTTGCATGTAGAAAGTTTAGAACTCATCCCTTACAATCTCCCTTCTTCTTGTTAAATTACATTGGGCCAAACTAGAGTTCGGTAGATCCACACTTGTTTGAAGCAAGAAATCCCATAATGGGAGTGATCCTTTTTCTGTTGTAGTTATTCCTATCTCTCTTTCCTGTGACTTCTAGGAGGAAGTCAAGTCTAAGGGGAGGGGGATGTAGTGCCCACTTCCCTTTGGCACCTTTTATTACTGATCATGATACTTGTAGACTATATGACGAACATTTTAATAGTTTTGATTTAGTATGGTGTTAGATGTCAGATCCTAGATTATTGTTGAATCTGATTATATATAATGCATGGTGATTATTAGAGACACTCATATGTGGATGATGATATACTATTGACATGGATGTTTAATGGAAGTTATTCGACAGTGATTTTTGGAGATTATGAGTAAACCTAGAAAAGGGAAATTATTTGATGATGATATAATTGCTTGAATAAATTTACAAATGATATAGTTGTTACTTTGATGTTGCTGATACATATTATGAGTGATTTTGTTAAATTTCCTTGATGTTGTTGTGATTCACATACTTAGATGATTTTGTGATTATTTTATATATTCATTTTGGATGTTCTGATATGGCCACGAGGCCGAAGGAGGTATTTGTATTTTGCAAGTTAAATATATCACAACAAAACATCGGGGATCGGAGACCAACCAAAATGGAATTCTAGGTGAATTCAACATGGTCACCATGGCAACGTGTTTTGTGTGTGTTGTTTTGTTAGGGATTTCCATGGGGGAATCACCTTTAAATGTGACCATGGGTTTGTATATTTTATTAATGTGGTTACTTTTTATTATTGTTGTATGTGTTTTATTAGTGATGTGTTTCCTTTCTTTATTTAATTATGTTGTGGAAAATTAATGTGAGAAAACATATGGTTAAAAGATAAATAAATCAAATTGGGATATGGGAAAATAATTATAGAAGTTGTTGTCTTTGTAATAAATTTGTAAGTGATGTGTAAGTTGTGTAAGAGCTTGTGTAAGTCTGATTTTGGAGTATGAAACACTCCACCTCCATGGAAATTCGAATTTGTCCTTGGGGGCTGTTTTTGGAGGCTTGTGGGACAAGTAAAACTTGTCCCATACCTCTCAATTTAATTTACCAACTATGCCTATGGTTGGAGGACTGATTTTAGACATTTTAATGTATTTTATTAATCATGTTGCATTGTTTTGATTGCACTCTCTTACATTTTATTTAATTTTCAGTCCTTTGGGGTGTGGGATTTTTGGAGTGTGCAAGTAGATTGTCATATTTTGACCCACCTCTTTATTGTGCATTGGAGTTTGGAATTTGACTTTAGTGTTGGAATTGAGGATGTGTGATGTGGCATCCTACATGGATCCACATCATCCCCTTCTCTTCTCTTTTCTATATAATGAAAACTCTTGGCTTTTTTTGGGGGTTAAAGAATTTTGTATGTAAGCTTGGGGCACTTTTTTTTCTTGTGTCTGGAGCTCTTACCTTGGAGTAGCTTGGGTGAAAAAATTTTCTTGGTTGTTGAACCTTTTTGCATTCTTCCTTGGGGCACATTTTCTTGTTGGAGCTCTTGTTTTTGGAGGAAGTTTTGGAGAAAGCTTTGCATGCTTGTGAGTTGCTGTTTTGGACTATATTTTTGACATTCAAAGCTTGTTGTGTGGAGAAAATCCTTCCATGGGGAGGTAGGAGTTTATTCCTTCTTTTATTGCTGTCATTTCTTTCTTGTGTTGTTGTGAATGGTGAATGTTTTGCATGTTTTATGGGCTGTTTGGGTAGACTACCATAGGAATGGTGTAGGAGAAGGCTATGGGGAATCCATGTGGGGGTGGGGGGGGGGGACATAAGGGAATGCCATTGGCATCATAAATTTTGTGGAGGGAGTTTTGGGTTTGGGATCCACCATGGAAAAGAAATAGCTTGCATTTCTTACTCTTGGGGGCATAAGGGATAAAATTTGGGGGGCATAAGGAGGGGTTGGGAGATATAAGGTTTATGGGGTATGATATGTTATATTGGTGGTATGATTATAGGTGGATGCCCAATTCCCAATTGGGAGGCATAAGTAGCTTCCCCCATAGTCCTTGCTCCTTTGGCTTGCAAGATCAAGCTTGAGTTCTGTTTTGAAATGATTTTAAATGCAGTTGTGAACTGTTGTTTTTGTGTTGAATTGTGTTTTTTTAAAGGAAATGTGTATGTGAAAGAATGTTGTGTGTGGGAGCCAGTTTGTTGCCATGGTTGAATTGCACCTTCTATTGTATCTTGGTTGGGGCTCGGGGCCAATGATGAAGGAAGGATTCTCCTTTCATTGGATATCTTGGTTGGGTGGAGAGTGTTGCCTTTCCCCTTCTTTTGTTGTGATCAAATTGGAAGAAAATGGAAGTTGCATGCTGCTATTTTTACACAAGAGAAATGTATAGTTTGAAAATCCCTTGTGGAAACCCATTCCTTTGTAATCCTTTCCCACATGATGTGGATGAAATTGTAATAGTTATGTTATGGAGAAATGATGTTGTAATTGATTATGAAGTTATATATTTGAAATGTGAAAGACACTTGCATTATGTTCTGTACATTGAGAAAGAAAGAGAATTCTGTTATTGTTTTCCAACATTGAAAGATGTAAGTTGTATAATTGAAGTCAATAGAGGATTTTAAATTCATCTCTCATTGCATTGTTGTTATTGTATTGGAACATCAAACTGTGATGAAATTGGAGTATCAAATTGTGATTGGAATCCTTGTTGTTTGGAAAATGGAAAAAGGATAAACACTTAAGTCTACCATGGATTGAATTCAATGTTTCTTTTTGTGGAAAAATGAGATAATTAAATCTCTGGTTGAAAGGAAGAAATGGAAATTAAATCCCTCAAGAAATTGACCTCTACCTTAAATTTAAAACTGGCAATAATTCATTTAAAATGCACAGTTCGGACCTGCACTTGATAATCCACTAGAAAATGATATAATATAGCATGCTAAGACATCAAGAAACTCAATCGAAAAGGAAACACTTAGGGAAACAATTAAAACATTGCAGAATTGAGCTTAATCTCTTCCTCAACCGTTTTCTATATTTTGTTGAGTAATTCAATTTTGAATCAATTGAACAAATCAATTTCTAAAACACTTTAAACCCTCCCTAGATCAATTCTCCATGTCTATTGGCATGTTGAGTGATGGAGGAGATCTAATTTAGTCAAATTGAAAAGTTAAAAATTGTCAGTTTTCCAATTAAAATCTTGTAGATCATTTTTGTAAAATTGAACCTTTAAACTTATCAAAAAGTAAAATTTATGCTTTTTTGGCAAAGAGGGCATTGAGAGATTTCCAAAAATTCTTTTTTTTCCCAAAACTGAGTTTTCTAGCTCAAGTTATGGCACTTTGAAGTTTTGTGCCTTCGAGGGAAAATTTTGGAAAATTTTCCCTCACGGGTCCGCAACCCAAAAATTTCGCCTTAGAAAATATTTTGAAAAATTTCTTGGGAAAATTTTCATCTTTTCCTCCACTAGCCCGACCAATCGAGAGGTTGTCACGTGTCCTCCAGGGGCTGAGGTGGAGGCGCACGGATTTTCTTCACCCTTAAACGTTTTTGAAATTTTTTGGATTTCACTTTTACCTCCGCCTGGCCCTGCACCCAACCAGAGTGTGCCACATGTCCCCTTGTGGCTATGGTGGGGTGCACATTTCCTTTTGGACTTATATTTTTAAAAAAATTTGGGAAAATTCTGATTTTGACCTTGTTGGTCCATGGCCAATGAAAAGTGTGCCACGTGGCACTCTGGGGTGGTCGGCGGGTAGGGGCGAAAGACCCTTGACTTTTGTTTTTTTTTTGGCCTTTGGGGAAAATTCTCAATTTTCTCCCATGCAGCCACTTCTTTTCCTTCCTATTGGACTTTGTCGCTTAGCAGATGCACAGACGCATGCACTTCTTTCTCCCTTTTTCCCCTTTGTGGTGCAAAGCGCTAAATCCACCCGCCGCCCCCCTTCCCTTCTCCCTTCTTCGCTCGGTGCTAGGACTCGACATGTGTCCCCTAGGGACATGCGGGGGCACAGAGTGTTTTGTGCCTTTGAGCCATGCATTGGGAAAATTTTCCAATGCCATCCCGATGACCTACCAACCCACCCTAGGTACATTCCCCCTCCTCTTGCCATGTGTCCCTCTAGGGAAAATTTTCCCTAGAAACTCCGCCCACTCATAACTTGAGTTCTGTAAGGAGTTAGAAGGACTTCTTTATATCACCAGAAACGTGAGAAAATTTCCTATCCATTGGAAATGGTTTAGGGTATTTTTTGGAGCATTATGTTGGAGAAAAATCTAGTCGAAACTCTAATCTATTTGAGAGCGAGGCATGGGGGTAAGATTACTCCTTGAACCTAACTAAAACATGTAACCTTAAAGTTTTAACCTTGTAAACTTGTTATAAGTTAGTAAAGGAAAATTTTGTTTTGGTAAACAGATTTGTTCCGAACCTATTAGTGAAAACTGATGTCTTGTAACTTAGTTGTAGACACTTCAAATCAAAAAAAAATTATCCCATAATTTTGTAGCTAACCCTAGGTTGTTTCTTTAGTCTCAGTGGTTGTTTAATACCATTTAAATATTTGCATATGTACACATCATTCTACATCATCTAAGTCATCATTATACATGTGTATCACACTTTTAGGGTCTACATTACATACTTGAATTGTGCATTTCTACACCACAAGTTCTCTATACATCGTACTAGTCTTCATCACACATGTTTCACACCACTATTTTCCTTACATCTAGCATCACATCTTGCTCAACCTACATACTACATGCTTTACGTATGCACGCATATCTACATTACTATTCTCCTATATAAATTACATTGCATAATATTCATCACGTATTACACATTTCTACATGTCATATGGTCATATATTATTATCACACATATTGCATCATCTTCTATATGTTACACTCGCTATCCTATGATGCACTTAAGTTTGTTGATCGATACTCGACTACCGAGGGTTTAAAAATCAAATGGACCTTACATTTATCATTCCAATTTTCATCATGTGACTTTTTAGGATAATGACACACGCTATAGGCTAAATTTTCACTTACTCTATTCATCTCATAGTGGTATACACTTTAGGCTACATCTCCACTCCCTAATATTCATCTTGTTTGGTATATGCTTCATGATACATAACCACTCCTTATTGTTCATCTCGTAGCGATACATTATTTTGAGATAAATCATCACTCATAATTTTTTTATTTTTTTAATATACACTTAGTCTATAAGGTTCATGCACATCTCTTCTATATGTCATATATTTTCATCACTAAAAATACTTCAAACTTTTCCCAATGAGACTCTCATTTACGGTTCATTCTTTACTACTAAGGGGGAAAACCAAATGAACCTCGCTGCATATATTTTCCATTCCCTTGAGGGGAACGCAACTCCTACCATCCATCTTGCATTCCATTCCATCCATCCACAACATATTTCATATTATGGTTGATTTTACTCTTTCTTACTTGTGCTTTTTCATGGTCAATTTATTACACATTATAGTTAGTTTAATTGCATTCCATTTATCGATATCATCCAAACATGCATGTTCATGTGTTTTTCTAGTTGTGATCATAGATATAGGACTTTTACACGCAACGTAGATGCTCACCTTCTACCCTTGCTACAATGGTTCTTTGGGGCATCCAAATTTTCTCCCACGGGTGTTATTGTTTCATTTTATACATAGCACTTTACATTATTTGATTATACACCCTTTTAACATACTAGTTATCTTTATAACATGCTAATTGGTGCTTCATGTGCATAGTTTGTTATGCTAGGATATTTACTTCCACACTGTTATGTTTCAATGTCTTTATTGCTTGTTTTGTATGCGGGCTTTTCCCTTTTTGGTGTGCACAATTTTTCTTTTTATGTTGCGATGATGGACTTGCATGTCTTACGACATCATGAGTGATGTCCCATGTGTGCATACCATTTTTGTGGATTAGTCATCTTCTTACGTGTTTACGTAGTATATTTCTTAGTAGCTTATACACATTTTGTGTAGCTTATACATTTTTTTCTATATGAATGATTGTTCATACTAAAATTTGTCTTTGGCTATGATCTTCTTTGTGCATTCCTTAGTTTCAACCAAGCGCATTCCTTTCCCTCTGCATGGAAGAATTACAAAGTTCATGCGGTTAGTCCTATTTTGGGGTTTCATTCTAAAATTAGCGATGTCTCATGTGGTCCTAAAGATGGGGGATAATTTGTTGTTTTCCATACTACGAGAAAAAAATTACACTTGTTCGGTTTAGTGCACTCTACTCCCTCGAAATTGTGGGTTATATACAATGAGTGGGTTCCTACAATTCTACGAACCTCGTAAAGAATAAATTTTACTTGAAATGGTAGTCCTTATCATTACGGGAAACAATTAAAGGTTGGAGGATGCGGTGGATATCCTCCTATACTTCTTCATCTAGTGGTGTATAATCGAGAAAAAAACCATACGTACAAGTATATGTTCATACAAATTTAGGGAAGTAGATAAAGGTTGGATAATACAGTGGAATTCCTCGCCATAATTCTTCGACCTATGGTGTCGGATCACCCAAAGAAAACCCTAAAATTAAAGGATGTACTTCTACACTCTCTTTCTCGACATGGATTGGGTTCACATGTTTCATTTATTTTTTTTTATTTTCCATTCACATGCTTTTTACATTTATATACATGTGTATTTTACATTGTGTTTTAACACATACATACATACATATGTGACTACTTGATCATTTTCTCCATGCAGGTTAAGTCATATGAGAAAAATTTAGTCAGATGAGGGAAAAAACAACAATGATGATGTCAAAAACAACACTTTGCAGTAGCACACACCATATTAACCATGCATGTACATCACACACATGAGAAATTACACGTTTTCTACCCTAGGTTAACTCTCATCACTTTTTGCACTTTATCATCTTTATTTTCCACGATCAATTACATTTTTGTCATAACATGCTTTGTCTAGTCCTTCAGTGGCTTTTTTACTATAATCTGCATGGACATTGGGTACACATATCTATCTACTTTATGTTACTAAGCTTTACTGTTCACCAACATAAAGTGAGGGCAAGTGTAGATAAAAAATCTTGTACTTTAGACATTATTTATTCTCGGTATCATACTACTATTTAGAAGGTTTTTGAGTGAATAAATTACTAATTCACTCCCATCTTTTTACCATATTACTTTATTTTATTTCAGAATTGCCGACCTCTTGCACTAGAATTCCCAGGTGATTTTCATCATTTTGTGTCATTTTAGCTTTGACTAGGGTGTCCATGGGTGCCACCTTTTGGGTAATTTCTATCCGTTTCAGCTTCCTATCTTTTTGATGGTCGGCCATTTCGGGGTTAGTTACAAGATTAGATCAAGAGAACCCTATAAATATAAAGTTATGATCTTTGTAATGAGGGACCAAACACTAGTCACTAATATCATCCACCTAGAGTTACATCCATTTAGAAGTAATTTATATCCATTATCTCCATCATAAGGGACAAGGTTGGTTCAATCGCATCACACAAGCATAGGAGGGGATTTTATTTTATTTCATGCACTATTCTACTACATTATATATCTATTTATTGTTTTCTACTTCAAAAAGTGTGATTGACTTAAGAGAACCTAGGGCACATGTTGTACACACACATGAGAACTATATTTGGGTATTAAATATAGTACAACACTCGAGTTAGTAAACTCATTATTTTTGCGGTAGAGGTTAGTCCTAACCATTCATTCATTTTTTCTTTTTTTTAGGGTTTTGATATTTCTTGTGGTCTCTTGTAGGTTTTTCTTGATAATGGATTATCGGCGACAATAGCATATTGTAAAAAACCTGATGTGACACATAGTGAGGGTTTTAGACCACTTACCGAACCTATAAAACTTAATTCTAGACATTTTTCATAGACCAGGGTGCCCATTTTGTAGACAAGAGTTCCCAAAGGTGCCCCCGATCTATCCCAGTGCTCTAGTCTTACTAGATAGCTCGGATCTATAATTTTCGGGACTTACGTACAATATTTCATGCTTCTTGTTTCTGTAGTGATTTACGTGACATGGTCCGAAATTTCATCAAATCGAGATAGTTCACTTGCATACTTCTCTTTCATGGTAAATTTTATACTTTAATTAGATTAGTTTCTTGCATTATTTTCCATTCTTGTTTATTGCATTCATTTACTATATTTACATGTCATTCTAGATTAGATTAATTACACATATTATCCCCATTTTTATCTAATTAGTCCCTTAATATACTTTTTATTAACAAACTCAATTCCAAATTCACTAAGGAGATAAATCCATCTATACATTTGTCTTATGAGAACATGAATGGAAAGAAGATGTCTGAGATGTTGATTTTTTTGATGAGTTTGATAGTTTAGTTTAGAAAATAGTTGTGTAATTTATAGAAAGAAAATTACATAGTCAAACATACTTTTCAAAATATGAATATTTGTAATCATGATTAATAACTTTTTTAAAGATAATAAACCGGTTTTTCATGTCTTTAATCATCGTGCGGTGTGGGAATTCTCTTATATGATAGTTTATGACTAATGTAAAGAGAAAAAATAAATTTTACAGAATAGGTGGCATGAGCACCAAAGAATTGGATAAATATGTTTTTATCTTATCAAATGAGTCTTGGAAATATTTATCCAATCAAAATAGAACAACCATTTTAATATGTTGGTTGAAATGATGGAAATTATCAGCTAGTTGTCATATAAAGCATCATATGGATTGGAGTTTTCCTTTGAGATTCATTAGTTTTCTTAGGATTTTGAGATGAGGCATTTCCAATATAGTGTAGACTTTTGCAGGGATCCACTTCCATACGTCTTCATGAAACAATGAACGCCATTAAAGTAATTTACATGATGTAATGTTGAAGACACATTTTTATTAATATATTATAACTTTGTAGAAATACATTCTTTTAAAGACTCGTTAGAAGGACATATGGATTTCCCTATCTAGTTGTTTATTTTCTTATGATGTCATTAACATAATATAACATTATTGTATGTAAGATAGCATGAAATATTACATTCATTTCTTATTGATAGGTAACACCCATATATTTTATGACAAAAGGAATGACCTTATAAAATATTTTCCCATTGTGTTGTAAAAATTGTGTTATGTTTGTCTTCTTATATGTTTTTATTTTATTTCGTGACCTATTTTTTTGTCGATATAATTATCAATATAAGATAATGGAAAGACATCTTTTGGACATGATTTATTGGTGTCACGAAATTCGGTGAAAATAGAAATCAAATATATCATATTACTTACTAGCACATAATGGATATCTAGTCTGAATAGTAGAGACTCGAAAGGTTTAATAAATCCTTCCAGTAGGAGTTCTTTGTAATTCCTCTTTTCCTGGTAAAGTGATTTTGGGATCAATTATTATTAACATTTACTTGATTGTCTTAGCTATAGGGTGAACCAAGAAGTGGTGTACAACTAAAGTGTGACCTTGTCCCAACATATCCTAATATGTCTATGCAAATATATCTTCAAATTCAATAAGAAGTGAGTTAAACACTTATATTTCCAATTGGGTTATGATGCGGGGAATTATTGAAATATCTCCAATGTACAATTTCTTTTATTATGGGATCAAGGTTAATGAGTTAGGAGGTCTACATTGATTCTAAAAATTTGAATTTACAAATTCATACCTTTCCATCCATTTTGTGTTAAAATGTCTTAAGGATGCAAATGATGAATTATGACTTGAAAAAATACTTTTGTAAGTTGGTTTTAAAGGATTAATGGTGTGTATGGGATGTCATAAATTAGTACATGGTTCAAGAGTCCTTAAAATGTATAAAAATGTTGTCAAGTTGCTATTTTGGATAATGGAGGCACTTATTGAGTCATTATGGGTTCGGTAAGGAATGTAAGGAGGATTCTTCTTCAAATAGAGTTACATAAAATGATGAAATTCGAATATTTGGATTAGGAAGTAAGATTTGTAGATTCATTCCTTTGAGAGGACAATCAAAGAGAAGGTAAGAAAGATGAGTTTGTATGAAATGGGTTAATATGCTAAGATTTTGGTTTGGATAACTATGACTTTGTATGTGCTCATACGTAGAGAGTTTACCATTTTAATATGAAAAGGATCCTTGCTGATAAGTCATAGTTATTAGAAGTATAAGAAGAAGATATTCAATTTTAATATTGTCAAGAAGAGAGAGAACCTCTTTTTTTAAGTGTCATGTTGAGTGCATATTTAATGCAATTTATAAGTGTGTATTTCTAATTTATTTCTATTCCATTCTTGTGATATGTTGTATGTAACATGACCTTTAATATGTTTCTTTCAGTTCAATAAGTTGAATCGAGAGGTAACATCAGAGGATCGTTGTATTTGATGCTTAGAGTTCTAAAGAAGACCATACTTTATTTTAGTTTGGGCTTGATAATTGTTCATAATAGTGATTAAGTGTACTTGAATGGTTCCCTAACATGAATAATTATACCTAGTATTGAATCAACTTCAAGTATATCCATGAGATGTGGAGAAAATGGAATGAGTCATTCCAATTATGCGGGTTGCTAAAATTTGTCATTATAGATGCATGCAAGGTTCAAACTTCAATATTATGAACGTGTTTGCATTAAGCTTCAATATACACGTGCTTTTAGGGCATAATAAGGAAACATCATAAAATTTATGTATTAGGTGCATAACATAAACAAGGAAACAAGTCTTATCCTTTGAAAAAACCTAAATATTTCATAGTTTCCTTGTTGGTTTCATACCTCATTTTCCACATGCATGCGGGACAATATTTTATTGTAGGATCCTCCTAAACTTATTGTTAGAGATAATGTAAATATATTTTAATGAAAAATTAATGAACACTCTAAAATCCAGAATCTAGCCACCCAATTCAAAATATAATAAAATTTATTGCTAAAAAAAGCTCCTTGGATTCACTATACACTAACTAGGGTATGAAAATGAAAACATGAGTTAAATATCTCCAATTGTGGAATATTAACCTAACTTTTTTTATAAATTATCTTAATGGATTTCTAAATATGATTCAAGAATAATTTTAGACTTTCATTGGTTGAGCTAGCATATTTCCTTGACAATCTTGTTAATGTTGGCCAAACATAATCAAAAGGCCAAAATGTTAGGGTGATTAAAAAAGGAAGTAACGTGTATCTATGGATATCAATATTGAAAATTTAGGGGGAGAGTAAGGGTTAATTTTTATCCCAAAAGGTGAGAGTTGTGTCATCTACATGTGTTGTTATGAGAAAAAGTTGAATGTCGCTGACCTAGTTAGGAGGTAATAAGCTACCGGGATGGAAAGTGGAATTGCAAAAGGAGCTTAAGTGATAAAATGATGAAATTTATGGTGCATATTGAGTGCTATGAGGGGCATATTAAGGAGTATAAATAATTTATTTGGTTTTTGTATATGTTTGTATGTATGAATGATCCAAACAACCTTTTCTCAAGGGCACAAATGGTTAGATAGAGATTTTTGTTAATTTGTTGTCTTGATTCATTTTGATGAATTAGTGTTTATATAACATAATTTTTTTGAATTTGAAATAGGGAACAATGAGATAAGGAAGCTTAAAAAGGCTAAAAATCCAAAATTACAATCTTGAGAAAAGAGTTAGTAAGCGAGAAGTTAAGAAAGAAATCACAAAGTGAAAATATATAAGACACTAATGATTTTTTGATAAAATGAGGGATTAAGTAGGAAATGAATGAAGATGTTAAAAGGGTTTACTTTGGGTAAGACCCTTCTAGGATATATTTTTCATTATTTACAAATTTTAAAGCCAATGTAGGCTTTCAAAGTATCCTCACCGTAGAGTAACTGAGATTATTGGCTTGAAGATTTGTTCTTGGTTGAATGCATGTTTGATTATAGTATTTCTCTACATTACTTGGTATAAAAGTGGGTTTAATGTCATTGAAATTCATATGTTTTGATAATATTGAAGTATTTTAGTTGCGGAGAGTGAAGGGATCGATTTTGTAGGAAAAATAGGTGAGAAGGAAATTGTTGAAGATGGTTGTAAATGCCTTTTAGGTAATGATACATGCTTCAAATATATGAAATTGCAGGTGACCAAACCTTGATGAATGGTTTTTTTATGTGATCCTTTAATATTGGATCCTTCTTGAACTTCAAGTGAAGAATGCCAAACTTGAAAGAGTGAATCCCTCTAGAAAGTATTATATATAAGTACTACATAACCTTGATATTTGAATATTTTGAGTGCTTTGATTCTTGAATATTTCTAGAGCATTGTTGAAAAATTAATTTTGATGAAGATTTCAGGCATGTATATACCTAACATATGGTGAATTATTGAATAGTTGATAGGTTTAGAAGCTAATAAAGAATTTTTTTGAAAGAGACAATCTTGGGTGTTGATAAATTTTGTGAAGTACATAAGGAGAGGTAGAAGACTTAAAAGAGTATATTGTAGTATTAAAAGAAATGGAAAATCCAAGAGCCTAGGGTGTAAAATAACTAGGTGACGACCTAAGGATATCAATAGACCAAAGTGAAAGAGATTTGGGTCAACATCTTATGAAGAAAGTAAGGACAGATATTGTAAGATAATTCAAGATCCTAGAAGAAGAAGAGAGCCAAGGAAAGAGAAGGAAACAACAAAAGGGAAAGATTTATTCTCGAGATAAATAATTAAAAGAAGCAAAGGAAAGGCTTGAGAATATGGAATAAATGATCAAGACCATGATGGAAGTAAAATACCAAATATTTTAATGGAGGTTGAAGAATAAGGTGAAGTGGCCTATCAAACTACTCATGAAGAGGAATAAGAGAAAAATATGATTTCTTTGGAAAGAGGAATGCTAAAACATATCCATGATAAAGTGAAGCAAAATTAAATGGTATACGACGAGGATGAGAAAAGAGAGAAAAAGAAAGAGGATGAAGTGGATATACGAAAAGAGAAGAGAGGACCTATGAAGAAGACTCTCATGTTTGCCATAAGGGATCTTGTTTTGTTATCTAACTCTCTATTTTTGTTGGTACTTGCAAGTATGAAGACAAAAATGATGAAAGTGAAAGAAATAATCTTAAGATGAATGAGAGTAAGGTCAAATGACAAATGTTTGGAAGAAGGTGAAGCTAAAATAGGACAAGTACATCTAGTACAAGGAAATGAAGATAAAATTGAATATCTTATAACTTAGCAAGATGAATATGAAGATCAAATGCACTCATATGAGGAGTGGGAAAGATATGGGAAGAAGAACAAAGTTACAAAGTGAAGCTACTAACCATGTAACATTGAAGACGATTCAGATTGTACATATTGGGAAAAGAGGAAAGAAGTTTATAAAATACTCCTAATGAAGAAAAAGAGAAGTGAAATGTAGTAAGAATAAGAGAAAAGTTACTCCTACAAAATAAATCATAAATCATGGGTGTATTTTTCCTATGTAGCTTAAGGATAATATAATGAAAGTGGAGCACAAAGAGAATGCAAGAAAAGAGAAAGTTGGAAAAGTCTTTGAGTTAAGTCTTTTGGTATCCAAATTGATTCTCCTTGGAAGTTGAGTAGAATCACAGATTTAGAAAGACACCGAGAGACAAAAATCATATTATGAGTCATTTCGTAGTCATGGAGGAGACTCATCTTCCTCTTTGTCACTCAGGCATTGGAGAAATGGATTACACCATATAAAAGGATTTGATCTATCGTCACTACTTTAGGTCTTACCTTTTGACCGGGGTGAGAGGACCCATTTTGTAACCTCTGTTTGGTGAAGGATAGGAAGGGATCCTTCTTCACAGAATTTTCAAGGGAACCTTGAGAAAATATAATCAATACGCCATAATTTAAATCTCACAAGTTGTCACTTCTAAAGAATGGTGATATTTTCTCGAGCATGGTTCAAGTTACTAAACACACTTAAAACTCCGCTTGCTTATACATGTATATTTTGCGGTAGAATTTGTTCATTTGTGGATACACATCACAAACAAGGGTAATTCTAGTAGGATTCATGGTTATTTCAAAATTTTGGTGGGGATTAAGCAAGATGAAGTTGATTTCACTAGATCTTTGAGAACCTTTACAAAAATTGGAAGACTAATAGACAATGCTTGATTAGCCAAAATATTCCTTCAACTAGAAGGAGTGCATAAATGGAGCCCCATATCTATATGGTTTCACACAATATTTGAGAATTAAACATAAATCCTCGAGCTAAATACTCAATTAGACGTTAATAACCCTTGGTTCCTCATGCCTAAGATACACTGAAAGGCTTACAGACAATCTTTATCGACAAAATGAAAGTAAAGTGATTTTAAATTATTTATCTCATTATAGGATTAAGGTTGTTCTCATAATGAAATTTCTAATGCCACTAAGCTATCACAAGGATGAGATCCTATGTGATTCGAAGGTATTTTAACACAAGATTACACCACGAACATAAAAACCATTTGAAAACATTAAAATAAAAAGACACAATTTTACATCCCCTACAGATAAATCTAATAGATCTCAAATTAATCTATCTTGAACAATATATGATCTTTTCAATCACTATACACTCGCAACCATCTTGATGTGATCAAATATAAAACATAAGAGATTAACGGGTTTCTCGGATGGTCTCTCAAGAAGATGGGATTTCTCAAATTTTCTCGAAAGAATTAAATTCTGACCCTTTACAAGAGTATTCTCATTGTATTTATACAATTCAATCACTCACTTATCCCAAATTTTCCCCAAAAGGAATAATATTCGAGGAATCCTTTGCTTGTTACCAATTTGTCTTAGAAAGTGATGTTTAACAAGTTTACACCCGAAGCTTCTAGGTGGAAAAATCATGAACTGATCACATTTCTCATACCTTCAACCATGACTGGGATGCCACACCATAGCTTTTTGACAATCCTTCTAATCATTCTTTTATTCTATCATGCGAGAAATCCTTGTTTAATCATTTTTAGGTAGCTCTGTATAGCTAGATCTTACAAGCAATCCTTTCACCCTTGAGAAAACACCTTGAGAAATGAGTTCCCTTGCATGGATGCCTACATTCGTGCCTCTTAGGAATGAATGTCTCGCACACAAATTATTCCACATACAGAGTTGTGAGTCTAAGTTTTCAAGTGTAAAGAGGAGTTAGTGGAAACCTCCACATGTTTCCTTGGTGCAACTACAAAGGTGAAGTATAGAGGAAAGTTCCCAAATGAGCGCGGTCCTTCCACATGTTTGTTTAGCGCAACTTCAAAGATGAAGTTTAGAGACGGGACCTCAAATGAGTGCAAGCTCTCCACGTGTCCTAGGCCCAAGAAAAATACCTTTTGTCCTTTGAAAAAAATTCATTATAAAAAGGAGCTAGGGGAATCCTCCACATGCATCTTTAACACACTTTTGATATGGTGCCCAAAAGTGGAGACACTAAACAAGTGCGTGCTAACCACGTGTTTCAACATGAAAAAATTGTTGAAAGAGTTTAAGGATCAACAGAATGTGCCATGTGCCTAGGGTACGAGAAATTTTCTTCAGTCGTTGAAAATTCTAAGTATGAGAAGACCTTGGAGAAACCTCCACATGTCCCTTTAGTGCTTCTTCAAGAGTAAAGTAAAGGGGCAGGTCCCAAATAGGAACAGGCCCTCCATGTGTCCCAAGCCTTACAAAGTTGCTTAAAAATATTAAGTATAGAGAGGAGCTAGCGGAAGCCTCTATGTGTCTCCTTGGTGCAAGCTAAGGTAGGACCCAAGGAAAATTTCAAATTAGCATCAGTCCTCCACCTTGACAAGCTTTGAATTGAAGTGGGCCATAAAGTTTCAAAATTTCCCAAAGACCCACCCTCTACTTCTAAATTTTTATGTCGGTGTCGGTGGAGTTACGAGTTATTTCATAACTTTTCTCCCTCATATAAAGAGGCAAAAAACATCAAAATGTTCTCGCAATGGCCTTCCCACTTGTAACATGAAAAACTACCATGTGTCCTTCTTTGGGGTCGAAGTAAGACTTTTTCCCTGCCACTTCATAATTTCCAAATAGCCAATCAGAGATTATCAGGGTTGCGGGGCCAATTTGGTATGTTTTACAAATTTTACAAAAGTGGTAAATTTCACCAAAAAGACCCATCGAGCCACATCCAATAAGAAAGGACCACGTTTCCATAGATGTTGGGACAAAACTTGATAGGGAAAACATGACTGTGGAAAAACAAAAGGAAGGGGAAAACCTGAATTCATGCCCAAATTACAAATTCTTTCTCATGGACAGAGAAATAGAAAACAATATCTGGTCTTACTATGATCCTCAACCAAAGGAAAGGACTGATCATGGAAAACAAATGAAATAATAATATTTTGTGCATCAATACGGGGAGACAGAAAAACTTTCAAACCATGCGGTACCGAGACGTATTTGAATGAGCAGGGAAAGATAAAATTGAGCACCAACATCAGCTCTAATTCGAGAGATGGGCACTCCTACAAATGCCACAAGAATAACAAACCATGTGCCAAAAATCCATTGGGAAACAGAGTCAAGAACGAGCTTATAGAGCTAAAAGACAATAACCAACTCCCCTAGACAAATCAAGAAACTAACAAAAACTGGTCACCAGGACCAGACAAACCAAAATAGGAAAACATGAAAGCAGAATGAAACCAAAAGACTATACACTATATAATGATGTGCATCCTGATTCAGAGAAAATAATCAAGGAAAATTTTCAAGTGCCTTCAATTATGGATATGACCATGCTAAGCATTTCTGATACATCTTTAACCACTGGTCATATGATTGTTTCTCTTTTCCATCCAAGTTGTTATCTGACCACATTTCTTTAGGCTTATCTGTTTTCCTATATCAAGTTTTTCAACATCTTTTGAGTCTTCATCACATATCAAAGTCCTAGGAAAATCAATCTGCTTAGGATATTTGCATTGATCAATTTCATACTCCTTGAAAACAACATATCTCACAAAGTTATGAACATCAATGTATGTATGCAATACATCATAAGAAGCATTATTGGGGTCCTCAATGAGATATAAAATTTTCTTTTCACCGGATAACTTCACAAGGCTTCCCTCAATTGGTATGGTGGGATAAGACATGTACATTTGCACACTTCCACCTATACTAGCTTCCCACTTTCTCGGATAATAACATTCCCCATTTAGCGGACAATCCATAATTACTACATTCAAAGTTAAGTACTTGCCTAGATAAGCTATCATTACACTATTAAACCCTTGACACATCCAACTACCTGCACCTCTCTTGAATCCATGGGAGTACATTTCCCATAAGTTTTTGTTACTTTGATATTCAACTCATTCATGACCTCAAGAGGCATTACAAAGTACATGAAACTTCCGAGTCAAACATGTAGTTATGTAACAACCTATCTTTAATAATCGGGGTAGTGAAAAATGGATCCAAATTCAGCTAAGAATCAACTAGAGAAGTTCCCAAATAAACCTTAGGTGGTTCACCCAATTCCAACAATGCTTTTGGTTTTTCTAATTCTATAATGGTGGGAGGAACCTCTACATTGTTTACATTTTTACCCTAGGTGAATTTTTCCTCCTTAAGCACTAAATACTCAAATGCCCTCTTCTTATGTTAAAGGGTTCAGTCAGAATTCAACAATAGGACATTAATCTTGATCGACTCAAGATTTGGGTTATGTCACAAGGAACATACTTGGGTAAGGCAAGATTAAGGAAGTTTTATAACTTCATCTGATGGCATGATATTTTTCATAGTTTGATCATGGGGAGGAACACAAGTCTTATTTGGGGTGACAAATCCTTTTCCAAATGCATCTTTCTTAGGAGTTTCCTTAGGGATATTGGTCAACACTTTGGAATTTTTCTTTAGCCTCAAGCCCTACCCCTTTAGGAAACTTACTCTTGGTATTGTATTCATTTTCTTGGGAAAAAATTTCATTCATTAACAATTTTTTTTCCTTGTAACACCCGTTAAAATAACCAACTTGAGACCTAAGAAAAACCTATGATTAGTTAGGAAAATTATGGAATAATTTTTTTAATTAAAAGAGTCTACAATCGGTTACAAGATAATAGTTGTCACTAACATGCTCCGAATATTTCTAATCTTTTAGAAAATACTTTCCTTTTACTAACAATTATTATAGGTCATAAGGTAAAAATTAGGGTTAGAAGGTTCAATTAGGTTCGAGGGTAATTCCTCACCATACCCACTCTCCAACAAGATTAAATTTTCAACTTTATTTTTCTCACACTTAATACATTAAAAAATTCCCTAAATCATTTCCATTGGATAGGAAATTTCCTCACATGTCCATTGATTTAAATAAGTCCTCCTAACTCCTCATATTTCTCAAGTTATGGGCCGGTGGGGATTGGGGTGAAAATTTTCCCAAGAGCGGGCTTGCGAGGCCCGGGGGTGAAAAGTTTCCATGAGGGCGCTTTTTTGGGTCAGTAGAGACTTTTAAGAAATTTCCCGCATGCATGGAGTGAAACACTAACTTTCCTCCAATGCACCAGTGGTCTGCAAGTCCATTAAGGACATGGGACGCCTCCCAAGCCGGTGTGGGGAGAGCGGGGTGGCGAGGAGACGTTTGAGACAAAATCCTCCGTGGGGTAAAAGCCAACATTGCACCCGAGAGTCCATAAGCCACAAGGGATACGTGGCATCACCTAAGCCAACGTGGGGAAAATGGAGTGGTGGGGAGAGAAAATTCACTTAATGCCCCAAAGGACTAAGAGGATAACAAGGACCCGTGCCTCTGCCGACACCTCGCGATGCCATGTGGCAACTCCGGATTCGCTGCGAGCCAGTGGGATGGTGGGGAAAACATGGAAAAATTTTCCAAAGCTTTTTAAAGCACAAATATGAAAAAGGGACTCGCTCCACTATCGATGCCTTGTCATGCCATGTGGCATCACACGATTGGTTGCATGAGCTAGCAGGGAAAATTTGGAAATTTTTCCCAAAATATTCTGGGAGCGCTAAGTAAAAAGGATATCCATCCCACTAATGACACCTCGTGGTGCCACTTGGCAGCCTCCGATTGGCTATGGGCCAGCGGGGAAAATTTGGAAAAAATTTCCAAATTTTTTTTTCCTAAGCTCTAAGAGAAAAATTCGGGCCCTCTGGCTCCGCTGGAAAATTTTCCCAATTGTTTTTATGCCAAGGAAGAAAAAATTTAGAAGGAAATAAATTTTGATAGAGATCTTAGTTTTGGGAAAACAAGGAATTTATAGAAATCTCTTGATGTCCTATTTACATAGAGATCATTAATTTTTAATTTTTCCAAAGTTTAAGGGGTCAATTATAAGAAAACGTCCTGCAGGATTTTACAGTGCAAACTGTTAAATTTTAACTTATGAGATTTATTCAATTTTACCTTCTTCCTATTACAACATGTCAAATAGACATGGGGACATGTTATTAGATGGATTTAAGGAAGGATTCAAGATTCAATTTGTCTAATAGATTTGCAATTTGAACATTTTCATTTCTTGATAGCAAAAATGACTGTAAAATAGTTGATCCCAATTTTGCTAAGCTTTTAAATATTTTCTTTAAGTATTTTTACTATTTGAATTTGTTTAGGGCATAATACTTCAATTTAATCATTTAATTTTTTATTTTATTATTGCAGGTTTGAAATGTACATTTTTGTTTTGATAATTACCAGTTTGAAATTACAAAAACAGGATCAAATTTTAATGGTTCTATTTGCCACTTTCTTCTTCCAAGTATTTAGAATACATTCCAATTCCAATCTAACACATTAGTTGATTTAATTCCAACCAATCAAAATCAAAAATACAAATAATATTTCCAACTTCACAAATTTTAGGGACATAGTTATGTAATTTCCTTCATACGCATTTACTTCATAAAAATAGAGATTTCAATACATTGAAATGATCAGATTCAATACAAAAATGCAATTTGAGAAAGTTATTGCAATTATATATAGATTAAAAAATGGAACATTACAAACTTTTTCTTTTATTCCTTCCAAAACATATATTATATATAGGACAAATTAATACATTTTCTTCTCACATGTTTCACATTTCCACTTTCTAAACAGGGACTTCATAGTGCATGATAAACACATATTTCCAATGGAATAAAAACATATGGAAAATAAAAACCACTTCAATTAATTTAAATGAACTCTTACAACTTCCTTTCCATTTGGTTTTAAAATGCAACATACAAAAACATGTATCATTCTTTCACATTCTCTCCAAAATAGAATATAGAGTATAAATATTTTACATTCCAAATTTCCACTTGCAATCAATACAACATATTTCCATTACAAACATTTAAAAGCTCATCCACTTCAAGTGGTAAAGGTTACAATGAGATTTCATTTCACAAGGGATTGTCCAATTGTCTTTTATCAGCTCCAGAACATCAACATGCAAACTCCTCATTCTACCAATTTGATCACAACAGAATTAGGGGAAAGGCAACACTTTCCACCCAACCAAGAAATAAAATGAAGAGGAGAAGCCATCCTTATTCATTGGCCCTCGAGCCCCAACCACAATGCAATAAAGGATGTGATCCAACTCATGACAACAATAGGCTTCCACAAACATACAAGCAACATTTTCACAAAGAAACATAGTCCCAAACAGAATGTAGTTTGCAACTACATTAAAACATGACAAACAATACAAAGGTTTCATCAAGCAAGCCAAAGGAGCAAGAGGCTAAGGTTATTGCTGCGTATGCCTCCCAAAGGGGAAAATAGGTATCACCACCGAGAACAACCCACCAAAAAGTCAAGCACAAGCATGCAACAATCTTCAAAAACTTCTCCAAGCAAGAGCTGTCAAAATAGCAATAAAATTCACCCCAAAATGAAGTCTCCAAAGTGAAGCAAACCAAAACAAGGAAAGAAATTCAAATTTTATAGAAGAGGGAAGAGAAGAGGATGAGGAGGATCCATGTAGGATGCCACATCACACATCCTCAACCCCAACCCCAAAATTCAACTTCATTCTCCAATGCATAATAAATAAGTGGGTGAATAATATGACATGTTTACTTACACACTCAAACAAGCCCATACCCCATAAGGACTGAAATTAAATTATGTAAGAAAAGTGCAATTACAACATTCAACTTGACTTGTAAAAATGCATAAAAAGGTCTAAGTTTAACCCTCTAACCATAGGAAAGGTTGGTATGTAAATTTAAGAGGTACGGGACAAGTTTGACTTGTCCCACAAACCTCCAAAACGAGCCTCCAAGGAGAAATTCGAATTTTTAAGAAGGTGGAGTGTTTCAAACTCAAAAGTTAACTTACACATCACTTACAAGGTCACTTACACATTCCTTACACATTCTTACAACACTTTAAAACATAGCCAACAACTCTATTAATTACATTCATATGAAATCTTTTAATTAATTAACTAAAAATATGATTAATCACAATATTAGCACCACATTATTTAAAGAATGTAATGGTAAATGCACCACATACAACACATGCAAAAATTAAACAAAAGAGACCAAATAAAAGAAAAACATAAAATCCCTTTGTCACATTTAAAGGTGATCCCCCATGGGAATCCATAACACACACAAACAAATACAATTGCCATGGTGACCTTGTTGAATTCATCTTGAATTCCAAAGCGGTTGTTCTCCAATCCCCCAATGTTTGTGGTGATTTTTTTAACCTACAAAAATACCAATACCTCCTTCAACCTCGTGGCCATATAATAATGTCCAAAATAATATAAATATAATTAAAAATGTAAAATCATCTAGATATATGAATCATAAAAAAATCAAAGCAATCTAACAATATCATTTATAGTTTTATCAACAACTATATCATCATCCAATAATTTTCTATTTCTAGGTCTACTCACAATATCCAAATATCACAAGTCCGAACAACATCCATCATATAACCATGTCCAACGGTATAATATCATCAACATATAAAATGTACGTAATAATCATCATGCATCATAACTAAATCAAGTCAACAATAATCCTTGATCCAAAATTTAACATCATACTATAATAAAGTCCATAATTATGTTAATAATATAATCAGCAGTATCATGATGAGTATCAAAAATGTGTCAAAGGGAAGTGGGCACTACATCCCCCTCCCCTTAGACTCAACTTCCTCCTAGAATTCACTAGGTCAAATGTTGAAATTGAACTCGTAACAAAGTAGCATCCTCCCATGTAGATGTAGTCTAATCATATCTTTCCCACGGCACCCGAACCCGATCAACCTCTTTGCATCAAAGGCTCGGGGTCATGCGATCTAGGATGTGAACAGGCTCCACCATCACTGCCCCGATCTTGCACTCTGCAATGATGATCAATCTAACACATGAGAAGGATCTATAACATATCTCCTAATAACTAAAACATGAAACACATCATGTACACAAGAAAAGCTAGGTGGCAATGGTAGATGGTAGGCCAAAGGGCTGATACGTTCCAAGATATCAAAAAGACCAAAAACTATAGGATCTAACTTAGAGCCTTTTCCATAATGGATAGGTCTCTTATGTGGCACGACATGAAGGAAAACCTTCATGCCTACATCAAAACTACGGTCGGTCTTATACTAATCTACGTACTTCTTCTACTGTCCTGTGCCTCCTATAGTCTATGTCGAGATCAAAATCACCTACTTCTCCATGTCTTGTAACAAAGATGGTCCAAGAGAAACCATGTCCTCTATCATGTCCCAGCAAAGAGGTGTCCTGCACTCTCTACCATACAAATCCTAAAAGGAACCATGCCTATATAAATATGAAAACTATTATTATAGGTAAACTCCACTAAGTACATGTACTCCTCCATCTAGACTAATGATGCATCATATACATCCTGAGCATGTCCTCTAAAATATGATTCACCCACTTTGTCTGTCCATCTATCTTGGGGTGATATGTTGTGCTGAAATTAATATTCATCCCAAGGCATGCTACATGGTAATCCAAAATGTGAAGTGTATAAGGGATCGTGGTCACTAATGATCTTCTCGAGAATCCCGTGTAACTTTGATGATATCATCCTAATATACCCGTGCCACTTCTCTAGTTGTATAAGTGGTCTTCACGGGAGAAAAGTGAGCCACTTTTGTCAATTTATCAATTGTGACCATGATGGCATCGTGGTGATATTTCGACATCGGTAGCCCAATAATGAAGTCCATCAAAATGATGTCCCATTTCCACTCTGGTATAGCATGAGGAAAGAGAAGGCCGATTAGGTGGTGATGCTCCACCTTCACTTTCTATCACTCTAAACATTGTGACAATAATTGGGCCATGTCTCTACAAATTCATCTCTAGTGATATAACTATCTCAAGGTGGGGTGCATCTTCTTCACCCCGGATGTCTTGAATAGGGCGCATGATGTGCCTATGCCAAGATGTCCTGCCTCAAGTCTCCATCTCTAGGAACATAAATCCATCCTCTGTGCCTGATAAGACCATCTCCCTCTAAAGAAAACCCATTAAAATTCCCTTCGAGGGGTCTCTTAGACTTGATCTATGCTCGAACTACTGCAATGTAGAAGCTATCAAGAGGAAGGCTGTTGAAGGATCTTGCTCCATAAATTTGTGCTCACCGAGATGGCCATAACCACATGTCTCCATCTACTAAGATCATCCACCACCACATTCTCCCACCCCTTCACATGCTCGATCTCCATATCATACTTATAAAGTAACTCCATCTAACATCGCTGACAAGTGTTGAGATTGGGCTACATGAAGAGATGGTGAAGACTCAAGTGATCTGTCCTAAGTGTGAATCTCTAACCAAGAAGAAAGTGTCTCCATCAAACCAAGGCATGCACAACTACCGCAAGCTCAAGATCATGAGTCAGATAATTAATCTCATAATATTTGAGTTTGTGAGACTCAAAAGCCACTACTCTACCCTCTTGCATCAACACACCTCTAAGCCCTACTAAAGAAGCATTCGTGTAAATGAAAAACTCACCATGTGGATTCGAAACGACAAGAATAGGTGTTTTAGTGAGGAATTACTTGATGTCTTGAAGGCATACTCAAACCTATCCAACTAAAAAAACTTCTTCCCTTTCCTCTATAGGGAAGTGATGGGGTGTGCAATCCGAGAGAATTCCTAAAAAAATATCTGTAGCACTTTGGTAATCACATGAAGCTACACACCTTAGTCACGGTAGTGGGTGTTGGCCAATCCATAATAGCTCTAATCTTGGAAGGATCGACAATGATACCTTCCCCAGAAATGATATGGCCCAAATATTACACCTTTGTTTGAAAGAATGCACACTTCTCCAAGTTCCTAAAAAGTTGTTGCTCCCAAAGACACTGAAGAACTTGGTGAAGGTGCCCCTCATGCTCCTCATGTGTATGTGAGTAAATCAAAATTTCATCAAGGAAGATGAGCATGAAGTGATCTAAGAAGGTCCTAAATACCCCATTCATCAAACTCATAAATACTTGTGGGGGCATTAGTCAAACTAAAAGGCACCACTGTGAACTCATAGTGGCCATATCTCGTATAGAAGGAAATCTTATGAATATATGCATCCAAAATCCTCAGCTGATGGTAACTTGACTTAAGATCAATCTTAGAGAAAACCATGGATCCTTTCATCTGATCAAACAAATCATCAATGCATGGAAGGGGATAACGATTCTTAATCATTACCTTATTCAGCTGGTGGTAATCAATACACAACCGCAAGGATCCATCCTTTTTCTTCACAAAATCACCAGTGCACCCCAAGGGGATACACTAGGATAGATAAGGCATTTCTCCAAAATCCCTACAAGCTGCAACTTGAGTTCACAGAGCTTGAGTGTGGTCATTTGATAAGGTAATCATAAGATAGGCTCTACTCCAAGAACTAGATCTATATGAAAATCAATCTCACGTGGGGGTGGTAGCCCCGGTAGCTCACATAGAAAGACATCTACAAACTCTCTCAAAATGGGGTGATCATCTAGTGATGGTCCACTATATTCATCCTCTGATTTGTCACTGACTATAATAGCATACACTTAACAAGCCCGTCACACACACCGATTAAGCTGCATAGCAGAGATGGTGTGAATAGAAATAGGTCTCCTAACCCCTAAAATCACCGACTCAACTCCCAAATCATCTACACAAGATATAATATTGTGGTAACAATCCACTCTGGCCTTGTGTGCAGACAACCAATCCATACCCAAGATGACTCCATATGAGCCCAAAAGAAAAATACGAAGATCTGAGGTAGTGGTGAAAGGTCTCGAATCCACTACACACTCCTTAACTAAGGAGTCTATAGATATCTTGGCTCCAGAAGCCATCTCAACATCCCAACTATGACCCTGCCTAACTCGCCACTAGCATGCATTGCTCTACTAAAGTTGGTGTAATAAAATAATCAAAATAACTAGAATCAAACAAGATGGAGGTGGGAATAGCACCAATGCTACATGTGGTCTCAATAACTGTACTCTGACATTCTTCTTAGCAGTTCTCGACCACTGCATACATCCTATGACTATGCCCCATATCACCTATAGGAGGCTCTGAGATCTGTGTCTTACCCTTGTTGTTAGGGTTATGTGGGAAGTCTCTCCAAAACCATCCAGTAACACCACAACCAAAACAACCATCTGATCCTCTCCCCTGTGTAGTAGGTGCCATCGGTACTTAGGAGGTCTACAGTGTGGATCTTGATGATATGGCTGTGGTCTTTTGAGGTCTCTAATGGTGAGACCCTGTTGAGTAAGCTCTCCAGGCATGCTATGTCCTGATGGGACCCCTAGGAGGAGGCCCCATACTCCATCCTCTCTATGCATCAAGCCTCTGTGGAGGTCTATAAGGTGGGTGGGACTACTGCTGCTATTGTAGCTGGGGTCTAAAGAATGACTGTGCTAAAACATGTCCACCACGAGGAAGAGGTACTGATCCCCTCGATTTGTTGTCTTACATATGATATATGCCACCTGCACTCGGTCTCTATCCCGGTGGGTCTTTCCCTAAGTCTCCTCTTTTATATAGGCCTTCTCGACGGAATCAGCTAATGTCTGTGGGAAATGGATCCGCACTACACCTCCAATGTCTAGATTCGGGCACCGAGATGAACTTATGGATCCACACCGCTCATCCCGCATGTAATCAACATACTAGAGTAGATCCACAAATCTACTCTTGTACTCAGCCACTGTAAGAGATGCCTATCGGAGGTCAAGGAACTTGTCTATCCACTAATGTATGAACCTCCGTGATAAATATCTACTCTGAAACATTCCTCAAAGAGATCCCGTAATAAGCGTATCTCGAATCAACATGGATCTTTTTCTCCGTATCCTCCACCAAACACCAGCTCCATCCCTTAGTAGATGGATCACAACACGAGATTTTATGTTTCTAGAACAAGGAAAGAGCTTGAAGCATCTGCTCAAGCTCACCAACTAGGCCTCTACCTAAAATCCACCTATGTCACTAGAATAATGTGATGGCTGAAGCTTCAGGATCTCCCTGATGTGATATGTAGTTGTGGTCTAATGGCCTCTAGGTCTCTCTTCATCCTCATCCCTAAGCCTAGGACTCCAAGACCTCTCCATGTGTCCTAAAACTCAGTCACCCTATCCCCTCTGTGGTGACTCTACTCTAGCTAACTCTGTATGGGAATTATCTCCTCCATTCTCCTCGCTGGGTTGAGGTGATACCTAACCATCAACGGAAGGGACACTGTCATGTTTGGTTGTATGCCCTCATACTCATCCTCAACGTAGAGTGGTATTAACATCCTAAAGAGTTTACAAAATTTGGGGTAGGATGGCTGTGATAACATGATCTAGCGGTGGTAAGTCTAGGTCTATGTGAAAATCCCCCTCATCTCGTTTGCACCTCCTGCATAAACCAAGGTGAGATTTAGTTCATCTTTCTATTTTTTGTTCAATTTCCATATTTACTAAAATATGTAATTTTTAAACTAAGTTGTTTTTTAGATTTTAAAATTGTTATAGGTTTAAGTTTCATGTCTCAAGTTTTCTAGTGTGCCTAATGGTCCAATATTTTGAACTACTACTTTAAATTCAACCGTAACGCCCACTAAAATAAACCACTTTAGAGCTAAGAACAACCTAGGATTAGTTAGGAAAATTATGGAATAATTTTTTTCTCGAATTAAAAGATTCTACAACTGGGTTACAAGATAGCAGCTTTTCATTACAAGGATCTAGAACAATTATAATCCATTAGAAAATACTTTTCTTTCACTAACAATTATTAGATGTCATAAGGTCCAAAATTAGGGTTAGAAGGTTCAATTAGGTTCAGAGGGTAATTCCTCACCATACCCACTCTCTAAAAGGCTCAAAGTTTCAACTTGATTTTTCTCATACTTAACACATTAAAAAACTCCCTAAATCATTCCCATTGGATAGGAAATTTCCTCACATTTTCATTGATATAAAGAATTCCTCCTAACTCCTCATATTTCTCAAGTTATGGGTGGCAGGCCTTGGGGTGAAAATTTTCCTCAAGAGCGGGCTTGCGGGCCCATGGGTGAAAATTTTCCCCTAGTGTGGTTTGGCAAGCCATGGCAAGAATTTTGGGAAATTTGCCACGTGGAGTGAAAAAATAACTTTGTGCCCGTGCACCTGCGGTTCCACAAGTCCACAAAGATACGTGGTGCCTCCCAAGCCAACGCAAGGAGAGTGGGGTGGTGGGATACGTTTGGGAAAAATTCCCATGTGGGGCGAAAATTCAACATTGCACCCGCGAGTCAACAAGCTACAAGGGAAATGTGGCATCACCTAATCCAACATAGGGAAAAGTGGAGTGGCAGGGAGAAAATTTCTTAACACCCCAAAGGGCTAAGAGGATAATAAGGACCCGTGCCTCCACCGACACCTCGCGATGCCAAGAGGAAGCTTTGGATTAGTGTGGGCCAACGGGACAGTGGGGAAAACATGGAAAATTTTCCCAAATTTTTTTGAAGCACAAAAAGGAAAAAGGGACTCACTCCGCCGCCGATGCCTCATGACACCACGTGGCATCACCTGATTAGTTGTGGGCCGGCGAGGAAAATTTGGAAATTTTTCCCAAAATTTTTAGGAGTGCTAAGTAAAAGGAGATCCATCCCACCACTAACACCTCATGGTGCCATGTGGAAACCTTTGATTGGCTATGGGCCAGCAGGGTAGTGGGGAAAATTTAGAAAAAATTTCCAAAAATTTTCCTAAGCTCTAAGGGAAAAATTTAGGCCCGCGGGCCCACCAAGGAAAATTTTCCCAATTTTTTTACGCCAAGGAAGAAAAACTTCAGAAGGCCATAAATTTTAATAGAGAGCTCAGTTTTGCAAAAAAAAAAGACTTTCTAGAAATATCTTGATGTCCTTTGTACCCATTGATCATTAATTTTTAATTTTGCCAAATTTTAAGGGGTCAATTTTAAGAAAAGCGGCTGCGGGATTTTTCATTATGAGCTGGTAAATTTTAACTTGTTAGATTTATGAAATTTTAGCTTCTTTGTCTCTCAACATGTCAAATAGACATGGGGACATGCTGTTATATGGATTTAAGAAAGGATTGAAGATTTAATTTGTCTAATAGATTTGCAATTTGAACATTTTCATTTCTTGAGAGGAAAAACGATCAGAAAAACAGTTGAGCCCAATTTTGCTAAGCTTTGAAATATTTCCTTTAAGTATTTTTGTCTATCTGAATTTGTTTAGGGCCTACTACTTCAATTTAATCATTTAATTTGTTATTTTATTGTTTCCTGTTCAAATTTTGTATTTTTTGTTTTGATAATTATTAGTTTGAGATTACAAAAAAAAGGGATAAAATTTTAATGGTTCTATTTGCCACTTTCTTCTTCCAAGTATTTAGAATACATTCCAATTCCAATCTAACACATTAGTTGATTTAATTCCAACCATTTGAAAGCCAAAATACAATTCTAATTTCCAACTTTACACATTTCAAAGACAGAGTTCTGCATTTTCCTTCATACGCATTTACTTCATTCAAACAGAGATTTCAATACATTGAAATGATCAGATTCAATACAACAATGCAATTTGAGAAAGGTATTGCAATCCTATATAGATTCCAAAATGCAACATTACAGACTTTCTTCTTTTATTCCTTCCAAAACATATATTATATGTAGGACAGAATAATACATTTTCTTCTCACGTGTTTCACATTTCCACTTTCTAAACAGGGACTTCATAGTGCATGATAAATGCAGATTTCAATGGAATAACAACATATGGACAAGAAAAAACCACTTCCATTAATTTAAATGAACTCTTACAACTTCCTTTCCATTTGGTTTCAAAATGCAACAGACAAAAACACGTATCATTCTTTTACATTCTTTCCAAAATAGAATATAGAGTATAACCCTTTTTCATTTTAAATTTCCACTTACAATCAATACAACAACTTTCCATTACAAACATTTACAAGCTCATCCACTTCAAGTGGTAAAGGTTACAATGAGATTTAATTTCGAAGGGACTCCCAACTATCTTTTCTTCTAGCTCCGAAACAACAACATGCAAACTCCTCATTCTTCCATTTTGATCACAATAGAAGCGGGGAAAGGCAACACTCTCCACCCAACCAAAACATCCAATGAAGAGGATAAGCCATCCTTCTTCATTAACCCCCAAGCCCCAACCAAAATGAAATAAAGTATGTAATCTAACTCATGGCAATAAAAGGCTTCCACAAATATACAAGCAACATTTTCACAAAGAAACACAGTCAAAAATGAATGTAGTTTTGCAACTACATTAAAACATGAAAAACAATACAAAGGCTTCATCAAGCAAGCCAAAGGAGCAAGAAGCTATGGGGGATGCTGCTTATGCCTCCCAAAGGGGAAAATGGGTATCACCACCTAAGAACAACCCACCAATATATATATATATATATATATATATATATATATATATATATATATATATATATATATATATAAACCCTATCATGCCCTTATGCCTCCCCCAAGTACCCCTTATTCCTCACATTTTCTTATGTCTCCCCAACCTCTTATGGCACCCCATAATGAGTAAATAAATGCAAGCTATTTCTTTGTAAGGTGGAACCCAAATCCCAACTCCCTCCACCCTTATACCTCCCTAAAACCTCTTGTGCTTCCCACAAAAAAAAAACCCAATAGTATTCTCCTACACCATTCCTAGGCTATATACCCAAAAACCCACAAATAAACCAAAACATTCACACAATAACATTCACATATATTAAAGAAGACCATTTCAAGAGCCAAGTTCCTACCTCTCCATGATGGAGTTATTCCAAGTTCCAAAATAGCAAGTGTTATCCCAATGCAAGTAATCAAAAATAGCCAAGCACAAGCATGCAACAATCTTCCAAAACTTCTCCAAGCAAGAGCTCTCAAAATAGCAAGACAATTATCCCCAAAATGGATTCTCCAAAGTGAAGCAAACCAAAACAAGGCAAGAAATTCAAATTTTATAGAAGAGGGAAGAGAAGAGAACAAGGAGGATCCATGTAGGATGCCACATCACACATCCTCAACCCCAACCCCTAAAAGTAAACTTCATTCTCCAATTCATAATAAATAAGTGGGTGAATAATATGACAGATTTACTTACACACTCAAACAAGTTCATATCCCATAAGGACTGAAATTAAATAATGTAAGAAAAGTGCAATTACAACATTCAAGTTGACTTGTAAAAATGCATAAAAAGGTCTAAGTTTAACCCTCCAACCATAGGCAAGGTTAGTATGTAAATTTAAGAGGTATGGGACAAGTTTAACTTGTCCCACAAGCCTC
This sequence comes from Taxus wallichiana var. yunnanensis, assembly GCA_018340775.1. NCBI lineage: Eukaryota > Viridiplantae > Streptophyta > Pinopsida > Cupressales > Taxaceae > Taxus > Taxus wallichiana. Next base: position 462,349,365 of record CM031242.1, on the reverse strand, counting down.
CAAGGACAAATTTGAATTTCTAAGAAGGTGGAGTGTTTCACACTCAAAAGTTAACTTACACATCACTTACAAGGTCACTTACACATTACTTACACATTCTTACAACACTTTAAAACATGGCCAACAACTCTATTAATTACATTAATATGACATATTTTAATTAATTAACTAAACAATATGATTACTCACAAATTTAACACCACATTAAATAAATAATGAAAGGGTAAGTGCACGACATAAAACACATGCAAAAATTAAACAAAAGGGACCAAATAAAAGAAAAACATAAAATCCCTTTGTCATATTTAAAGGTGATCTCCCCATGGGAATCCCTAACACAAACAAATACAATTGCCATGTTGACCTTGTTGAATTCATCTAGAATTCTAAAGTGGTTGGTCTCTAATCCCCCAATGTTTGTGGTGATATTTCTAACCTGCAAAAATACAAATACCTCCTTCGGCCTCGTGGCCATATCAGAATGTCCAAAATAATATAAATATAATTAAAAATCCAAAATCATCTAGATATATGCATCACAACAACATCAAAGCAATCTAACAATATCATTTATAGTGCTATCAACAACTATATCATCATCCAGTAATTTTCCATTTCTAGGTCTACTCACAATATCCACATATCACAAGTCCGAAAAACATCCATCGTATAACCATCTCCAATAGTATAATATCATCAACATATAAAATGTCTCTAATAATCATCATGCATAATAACTAAATCAAGTCAACAATAATCCATGATCTAACATTTAACATCATACTATATTAAAGTCCATAATTATGTTCATAATATAATCAGCAATATCATGATTAGTATCAAAAAGGTGTCAAAGGGAAGTCGGCACCACAATCCTCTTCTAAAGGAATTTCTCTGTCATAATTTTTAATCATTTATGCCCTTAAGTACTCAAAATAATTATTAGGAACCTCAAAATATTTTGTACCATATGAATTTCAAAAGTATGAGTGGGAGGAAGAGCTAATACCCATTGAATGGAATCCCAAATCAGCGGTAGTTCTAGCACTTATCGCCTAAGTTGAGGTTGCTCCCTGTTGTGAACTTATAGAGAAATACATCATGCATGCATCATCATCTGTCTCATCATCATCAACTTCCTCAACTTCTTTGTCTTTATCACATAGGGAATGGGCCAAGAAGCATCTATCACACCACTCCATATCATGGACCTCTTCTAAAGTATAAACTCTGGTAGGTAAAGGATCAAGCACCAATCTATTTTCTCAGGGTTGGGCTATCTATTTCCTGATCCCATGGGCCCTTTACCCCTATCATCTTATCTATGATCACCTCTGGGCTTATTTGTAAATATTTCTTGACCTTGTGGCTTGTGCTAACCTTGGGAACCTTGTCCAATTTACTTCTCTACTCTAGCCAGTTTATAGGATATTTCCTTAATAGCTCTAGGCAATGTTTTTACAACCTCTTCTAGGTCCACAAACTTACTTGACTGAGGTTTCTCTATATTGATCAGCTTGATACCTTCCCTCTTAGGAGGCTTACCAAATAATTTGATATTTTTTCAATATGCAAAGCCACGGCGAAGGCTTGCATCAAAGTTCCTGGGTTTTTGTCCCATAAATAATAGGCATGCTTTTTGTTAAAAGCATCACAATATTTTATTAAACAAGAAACATCACTTGGCCTTAGGATTACAGGTAGCCTATTCAAGGTCTTATTGAACCTAGTATTGAGGTCATGAACAAATTCATTAGGATTCTTCTTTATATTTTCAAATTCAGACAAGAAATTTGGGATCTATCTTATCCCCATATTGGAATCTAAAAGTATTTTTCATTTCTGTCCATTAATCTATTGAGTTATCTGACAAAGACTTATACCATTCACATGCATCCTCCTCAAGAGTATGAATAAATAGTATTATATACACATAATTAAATTCAATCTCAAAGTCTTCCATCATATTATAAAAAGTTTTCAATGTTAATCACCAACTTGATAGCATTATTCCCTTGAAATTTAGGTAGTCTATTTCTAACATCTTGTGGTACTACATTTGGATACCCAACCATACCTCTAAAATTTATAGGTCCAAAAGTGTTGACAAAAAATGGAGGCCTAGGTGGAGGTTGGGCCATATTTCCTTGAGGAGGTGATCTTAGAAGAGAAACAAAATGATGAGGGACAAGGGGTATTTGGAACACAGGAGTATAATTTTCAAAATTAATGTCCTCTAAAGACTCTGTTTCATGGAAAACCTGCTCAACTTTAGAAAACACAAGGACAGACTGAGAAGAACACTTATCAAACACAAATTAAAGCCCTTTTCTAGTTGGAGAATTAAATTCTATATAAAGATTACTGGATTTAGAATCACTTGAAGAATAATGGTAATCCTCAACCACAAGTTGATCACTTTCCACAATGGATAACTCTTTTCTCGATTCCTAATCTCCAACTATTTTCTAGACTATTTTTCCTTCTGAATTTGTCTTTCCTAGTTCTAGAAACAACTTTCTCGATAGGGTCCTTAGTGAAGAAATATCTTCTTCCTTCCAGTTTTGCAAATATTAGTGACAAATTTAATTAAAATAGATTAAAGCACCGGTATTTATCAAAATTTAAAACAACACGAAGTTCACGCTAAGGATTTTTGTTAGGATAAATTAATTATGCATTATAAGATTTATTATTTAATTTATTTAATTAATTAAATAATCATATTATATGGTTATATTATAAACCATAATATAATTGTATGTTGTTACATAGTTTTAAACCATATTTGTCTTTTTTTGTTTCATAGGGATAATTGTTACAATTATTATAACAATTTATATGCTTCCCGGATGTATTATTGGAAGCAATTGTGAGTATGATTTTACATGTGCAACATATTTGTTTATCTACACATTGTTGTCCAATATGTATAAATATTGTAGCACTCCATTGTAATGGTTAATCAATTTCACATTAATAAAATATACAGATTCCATCCCTATTTGTGAAATTACATTTGGTTTCAGAGCAGGTTGAAGGATATTGGAGGATTGCAACAGAGTTTGAGGAGCATTGGAGAAGCTTGTGTAAGCAAAAGAGAGCTAGAGTTGCCTCTGTAACTTCCCAACCCCATCCCTTGCAATACCGCCATCAAATTCCTCAAAACCGCCATCAAATTCCTCAAAACCACCTTTATTCATTGCAATTAAGGTTGAGGAGGATAAAATTCACCAAGGAAGAGATTACAAGCTCAAAGGAAGGAAGAAAAATGATCTAAGGCGCCATACACAGTCAAAACCGCCTGTCATTTTTTCTCTTTGCTAGAATTTTTTCTCAAAACCACCTTTCCAAAACCGTGGTTTTATGAAGAGGTATGGTTTTACAGTTTGGAAGTGTTTAATTATAATTTTCTCTTTACATATACTTGTTTAGCTTAGCCGCCCAAGTGGCTAGCATAACTTTTGTAAGACACTTCCCATCAAGAGAGGTCAAGGGGTCAAATCCCCCTCCCTCACCCACTACCAAATTTGGCAGAAAATTTAGTAGAACCAATAACTTTATTGGAAAATTCAAATTTAGTTATAACTAACTAAATTTAGCAAGAAAAACCCTATTTCGGGTAAATTTTTTTCTCCACTCTTCATATTTTTTCATTTGGAGCACCGTTTTCCAAAGGAGGGCTATCTAAAAAATTCATTTTGAGCTATTTTTTTACATTTGTTTTCTCAACAAGCCGTATTGGGCTCCGAAGGCCACCAGGGCCCCGAAAAACAAATTTTTGCCTGCCATTCAGTTTTCCAGATTTTTGAATGTAATTGCATGCTTCAACATATTGTACTAATTTACAGGTTTCCATAATCAACTACAAACTTTGTAACTTCTTAGAAACTGGCAAATTTGTAATAAAAATAATATAAAATTGGTTTTGTAACACTCACAAGATCCTAGATCTCATTCGCAGCGTTCGGTATATATGGTGCCTCAGGAAGTGCTTACGGGTAAAGTCATTGCGACTACTACTACACTTAACACCTAATATAGCTGTAACAAAATCGTCCGGGCATCGACCCTTTAGATCGACGGGGAGTAATAAGGTCACAGTGCACACACTATGAGCCATCCCATCCGTCATTAATGATTGCATGACATAAATTTGGAATGAGAAATTATCCAAGTATATAGCAAAGTTACACACACATATGAGGATATTTCTTTGAGCCGGTGTTAATAATCACACAGACCCCATCAGTACTGTCTTGGTACCACGTATTGAATTCTTTCACGTACGTTAACACCTCTTTCACGTACCACCGAGTATATAGAAAGGGCGAGCTTCTTCCATGTACCGATGGGTATATCAGAAGGGCATGTATATAGAAAGGTTCGGTATATCAGATTGACAAGTATATAGATTGGGAGACCTAATACCTGGAGTGATAAGAGCCAAACCTTTTCAGTGATCTCTATAAAATGGGCACCAATGCCCCCAAATTTTTTCTTCCAGATTCACAATTGCTCAGAGGAAGCAACTATGCTGCATGGAAGACAAAAATAAAGACACAACTTGAGTTTGAAGAGATGATGTGCATTGTGAATGGTACTCGACCAGATTGACCACCGATAAAACACAACAATGGTAGTTTGATAAAGCGGATCGAAGGCCAAACTCATCATCTTGTTTGGAGTGTCCGATGATGTGTAACCCCACATTTCAGATGCCAAAAAACAAAATAAGTGTGGAATAAATTTAGTACGATATACGAGGCCAAGAACAAGAATGTCATACTTGAATTTACAGAGTCGGTTACATACACCGAAAATCAAGCGAAATGATAAAATTGAAGCTTTCTTAAAAAGATTTACAGAATTAAGGGCTTCACTTCTAGCCCTAGGAGAGCTAGTCACGAGATGATACTCTTGTTCCCATTGTTCTAAGAGCATTCCCCTCTTCTTACCGCATTTTTTCACAACACTAAACATGACATATACGACAGTTGGTTTTGACAAAATGGTAAACCTACTATAACAAGAGGAAGCAATGCATAATAAGGATGATGAAGAGGAGCAAGCACTGTCTTCACATAAAAAATGGAAAGGAAAAGGTAAAGGAAAACCTAATTCCTATCAGAAGTCCCAACATTAGAATCAATATCACGAGGACAATCAACAGAAGAAGCAATGTCCAATTTGCAAAAGAGAACATGACTTAAAAGATTTTTGGTATAACACTTATAAGAAAGGTTCATCAAGAAAATATGGACCACAACAACAACAATATTACAAGTGACACTCTAACAACTATCATGGGCAGAAAAAGGGGAACTGGAAAAGAAGACCCCACCAGCAAGGTAATATTGTTGAGCAACAAGAACAGTCAGACAATGAAGACTTCTTGTTCACTGCTCAATCAAGTGAACCATCCACGTCATCTAGTGATGTCTAGTATGTTGATTCGGGAGCCACTCGACACATGACCGCCATAGAGACTGGTTTATTTCAATGAGGGACACGCCATTGAAAAATCATGTTTCGTTGGGAGATGATTCTCCATATATAATTCAGGAGATTGGGAACATTTCTCTACCCCTTGGTTCATGTAAATGCAAACTATCGATGTCCTATATGTTGATAAAGAATCTTCTTTCAGGTTAGTCAACTCCTAGATCACAACATGAAAATTGAATTTGATAGTCAATCTGGCAAGAAAACGTGTTTGATTTGAGATAAATCAAAAGGCTCAAAAATAATTGCAAAAGCCTCCAATGTGGGACGCATGTTCCAACTTGATTTTGTTCACAAAGATGATCAAGCACTTATATCTAAAAAAACCACCTCAGCATAATTGTGGCATCAAAGATTTGGTCATGTAAGTTTCAAATATCTTGAAACACTTGACCGGTGTAATATGGTACATGGGCTACCATCTCTTTAGAAGAATATAGACAAGTTTCCCCACTTTGCGAGCATGCAAAAACATAGAGTTTGATTCTAGAGGAGTACATTTCGAGCTCATGGTAAACTTGACTGGTTCATACCGATCTATGTGGTCCATTGTAGCCAAGTCATACTAGGTTCCAATACTTCATAATTTGTGTTGACGACTATTCATGAAAAATGTGGATTTTTGTCTTCGTAAGAAAAGTGAAGCATTTGAAACCTTCAAAAAGTTCAAAGTAGCACTTGAGAAAGAAACTGGTCATCACATCAAAACTTTCTTCTCAGATTGAGGGGGAATTCACCGGTGATGAGTTCGTGAGACTACCTACAAACTCACAAGATTCATCGACAAATGCCTCCTCCACACACACCGCAACAAAATGGTGTTGTTGAGAGAAGAAATCATACCATCATGGAAATGGTGCAATGCATGATCGATGATTCCAGACTTGCAAAGACATTTTGGGTAGAAGCAGTAAAGACAACAGTGTATTTGTTGAACAGAGTGCCCACAACTGCTCTTGATGGAATTACACCACAAGAAGCATGGTAAAAAAGGAAACCATCCATTACACACCTCAGAGTATTCGGGTGCAAAGAAAACATTCATATACCCAAACAAAACAAAAAGAAATTGCACATGAAGTAAAAAAAAATCATATTCATTTGGTACAGTGAAGAGACTCTTGGGTATAGATTGATGGATCCTAAGACCAGAAAAGTCTACACTAGTAGAGATGTTAAGTTTTTCGAGAAGAAGGAAGCAGAGACTCCTCCTCCAGACTCGCAAGATGTAGATTTTTCACCTATTGTAAAAATTGAAGCTGATGTTCCCTTAGAAGATGAAAGTGATAATGGGGATGATGATGATCAGATAGAACCACAACCCATGGGAATAGTTTAGTGTATGCCTAAATGGTTTACAAGTACATTACGAGATGCAAGATTGGATGATCCACCAGATACAACCACCCCTGGACCACAGAATCACAGTAAAGCAATACAAGAAGTTAATTTTGCTTTGATGAGTAGAGTTATTGAATCGATGAGCCCTCTACGAGTCTAGGAAGCCCTATAGTCAAAAGATTGGAAAGATGTTGTCATCACCAATCCGGCACTATGATAATTCTTCACCGGGAACTCCTCATGCTATGATTATTTACTAATGCATAGCCTTTAGTTTGGTGGATGTAATCTGGAAACAAAACAACAAAATAACACAAGAATACCATCGACTATGATAAGATGGAATGATGACAAATCTGAAATATCAAAGTAAATTATAATATTAACATGAAATTGTTACAATCTCACCCATGAGGTACTTCAACAAGACTATGGGAGAAACTTTACAATTACACCTCTTGATGGCTTCTTCAACACACCTTTAACTGATGGCTTCCTTTACACACTTCCTACAATATTTCTCACTACTTCTTTCTATGCTAAATGAGGGGGTGGCCTCTTTATTTATAGAAATTCAAGGCTTATCCATCTTATCTCTAGGATAGGATAAGAAATCCACTCTGACAAATCATATTCCATACCTTAACTCTTATCTGTACATGTAAGCTTATCTCTTAAGATAAGATAAACCTTATCATTTTACATGGGTTCCACATTTTTAGACTTTTTACAAATAAAATACAAAAATATTTATGACCTCACTCCTTGTCCTTATTACCAATATAATATTTCTAATTCCTAATCATGTAGACCCTACTTCTCTAATTACCCAAACTTTGACATTTTGACATTCTTTGGACCACTTACGACAAATATTTACTTTTTACAACATTCCTATTGTACTTTGACTATTACCGTACTCCACATTATTGGTGACACCGTAGTGATGGCACCATTATCTTCTATCAGACGCTACTACTAATTATAATTAACAACATCCTATTCCTAATACATACATTAATGAAATAGAAATTATGGAGGAAAATTTTAGTGTTGACATCTTCCCCCTTCCTAGCTTCCACTCCGTCCTCGGAGTAGACTATTCTCGTGCTTGGAAAATCTTCAACTTGTCGTGGTTGACCCATTTTGTAATGGGAGTGCCATCTAATTCCTCCAGTCGGTACATACCATTTTCATGCACAACTGCTATTTTGTAGGGCCCCATCCATTTTGGAAGAAATTTTCTCTGTCTTCTTTTTTTGTATCTGGAATCATATACTAGAACCAAGTCATTCACATGAAATGGAGACCACCGGATCTTTTGATCAAAGTATTCCTTCTGCTTCATTTTCTTCTTATAGCTTGTATCCTTAGCTATTTCCCTCATTTCCTCTAGCAAATGAAGATGTACCAACCTTTCTTTTACTGAATCACTTTCATCCATTCTTTCATTTTCCATTACTCTGATGTGGGAATATCAAACTCAATAGGAAGAACTGGATCAATGCCATAGGCCAACTGAAATGGGGAGTATCCTGTTGCTGACTTTGATGTTGCCCTATATTCCCACAATCTTGCATGAATCCTCTTATCCCATTTATGTACCTGCAAGGCTGCATCTTTTGCTAGAATTTGACACAACACAAAATTGGTTCGTTCCACCTGTCCATTTGTACTTGGCTTGTATGTTGTTGCCTTCCTATGCTTAATAGAAAATTTATTGACTAGGGCTTCTACTACCTCATTAATGAAGTGGCTTCCTTGATCTGTTACAATTTCTAATGGACAACCAAATCTGGTGACAATACGTTCATATATGAACCTTGCCACTTCATCTATAGAAGTTGTCTTCAATGGCCTAGCTTCAATCCACTTGGTTAAATAATGCAGGCAACTACAATATACTTATTTTGGCATGCGGTAGTTGGAAGTGGACCTACAATGTCTATTCCCAACTTTTCAAAGGGACCAAGTGGAAGAATAGGGCATAATGGAGCTGATGAAGTCTTACGGTTACCATGTGTTTGACAAATATCACATGTCTTACAATAATTATAACAAACTTTAAAAAGAGTGGGCGGTGATAACTTTGCGTCGCATCCAAGATCCTTCTCGTTGTAAGTTATCCAGAGAAGTGCCCTCCACATGTACCACTCGTGGAATTCTTCTAGCAGATTCCTTCCCTTGATCACATCCAATCGCCCTCTTGATCGGTCCATCATGTCCTATTCGAAATAATTCTCCATTCGAATAGAATATGGACGATCGCTTGAGTAATCTTTCTCTTAGTCTTTACATTGGCACCATCAGAAACTTGAATTCATTCGGATAATTAAAAATATCTATGTATTCACTAGGGATTGTGTCGAGGATAACAATGCTTGCATCGGAAATCATCATCATCACAAGATGATCCTAAACCATCATAGGCTTGAGAGAGTGCATCTACATTGACATGGTTCTTTCCTAGCCTATCTATAATATCAAATTCAAATTCTTGTAGAAAAATTATCCATCTTGCTAACCTCCCGATGGGTTAGGCTTATTTGACAATATATTTTAGAGCTCGATGATTTGTTACAACAAGAAATTTTTTTCCTAGCAAATAATTCCTAAACTTCTTTACAAAGAAAATGATAGCTAGAGCCTCTTTTTCGATTCTGATAATTTACCTCAAAGCCTTTGCTCATTTGTCTCGCTCCCAAAGTAAATTGGATGTTCATTCCCATTTTCATCCTTTTGGCTCAAAGTACTTCCTAGTGCTGCATCCGAGGCATCGGTGTACATAATGAATGGCTTGCTCCAATTTGGATTCTTTAAAACAGGTGAAGACACCGGGGGCTTCCTTGATTGTCCAAAATCTTCATGCGCCTTTTATTTCTGGTTCATAAGTAACATCCTTCTTGAGAACTCAAGGTTAGTGGTTGTGCAATCTTTGAGAAATTATTGATGAACCTTCTATAGTAACCCACATGGCCTAAAAATGATCTCAACTTACTTTTATTAATAGGAAATGGTAAATCTTTGATTTTTGAAACTTTATCGAGGTCGATACCAATACCATCTCTGGATACAACATGCCCTAACAAAACACCTTTAGAACATCCAAAGACATACTTTGTAGGGTTTAGTGAGGCTTGTGCTTCATCTAACCTTTGAAATGTTGTCTCCATCTGGTGTAGGTGGTCCATCTTGCTCCCATAGATGCAAAATTCATCCGAAATACTCGATGAAGGTCCCAATTTGTAGGGTTCGAACACCCTATTCATCAAACGTTAGAATGTTGCTTTGGAGCATTACACAACCCAAAAGGCATAACTCTATAAGAAAACGTTCCCCAAGGAGTGGTGAATGTGGTCTTCAGCTGATCTTTCTCCACTATACAAACTTGGTTGTAGCCACTATATCCATCAAGAAACTATAGCACTCTGGCCGCTACTTCGTCCAGATCTGATCTGAAAATGGAAGAGGGTAATGATCCTTCTTTGTTGCCTTATTGAGCTTCTGTAGTCAACACAAATGCGTAGCTTCCTATTCTTTTTTATGAGATCACAATGGGAGAAACCCATTCTGAATTCTCCACAAAGAAAATATGAATCTGCATCAAGCAACTTATCTATTTCTTCTTTTATAGTCTTGGAAAATTTAGGATTCATTCTATATGGCATTTGCTTTATGGGCTTAGCACCATCTACCCAGTATGCAATAGAATGTTCTACCTAACTTACTTGACGGAGTTCCTTGTAATCAAAAGTGAATATGTGTATGTACCTTTGAAAGAGATGGAGGTAGGATTCCTTCTCACTCTCCATCACAGCATCACCAATCTTTATTTGTTGGAGACGATCATCAACTTCTTCTTCAGATAATTTTATGGGGTCATGAGTCGGTGTGACTAGAAGGATATCCATGACTGAAACATCAACCTCACTTTCTTCATCTTCAGTGTCCACTTCACTAGTACTAGAGTAATCAGAGGATGTCCAATAATCAGTTTCATCACTTGAATCCACAAGTTCTGCCTTATGATGTCGAGCGAACATGTTTATCTTCACCTCTCTCTACCACGTCCAAGTGTCATGAAAACTTCATTCCAGTAATTTCTTGCATGAACTCTCCTTATCCATGGTCTTCCCAATAGCATTGGGTACGCAATGATACCATTTTTCATCACCTGAAAGTCTACCACACATACAACACCCATAACAGATATTGCCACATTTGAAACTACACCTTCTGGTTTAGTTTTTCCCTTATTTAATGACCTTAACATAAGTGTTGAAGGCTGATCAATTTTTAAACCCAACATATTCATTACAGACTCGGTCATTACATTAACTACAGCACCTCCATAAACTAAGACATCATGAATTGAAATATTACCATTACATAATACCTCGCTTGTGGAGCATAAGGATCCGCCTCTGCCTCCAAAATATGGACCTTAACATCCTTCCTTCGTCGAGCATTGAGTCCACTTCGCAGCTCCCACCTCTTCTCTGAAGACATAGCCAAGAGTTGACCATATATAATATTTATAGGCCTTTTGGATAGATCTTCCAAGATGGAGTATGGTCCTTGCCCCTGTGAAATCAGAAAATCCTGCACACCCAACTTTCTTTTCCTATGTTTCTTACTAGTTTCTCCTTTCATCTTCTTAGGAACATTTCCATCTTGATTATCTTTTTCTGTCTTTATTTTTGTTACAAACACATCTACTTCATTATTTCTACTCTTATCTACTACATCAAGAGAATTCACGGTGTTTTTCCTTTATCATTATCTCTTGTACCGATGTAGAAGCTCTATCCTGGATAATTATACTTATAATGACCCTTTTTATAACAACCATAACATACAACTTCAGAAATATTTCTTTTGGACCTCTATCTCCTCCTTGAGAAGTAAATTCCTTTCCTTGAAGAAGATTAATAGTTAATCGGCCCATCTTCCTAAGAAGATCTTCATACTCGAGTAGATGTACTAGGAGAAATATTTGTGCTCACCAGAGTGGTTGTCGATTCTGACCAAAGGTGCTTTGGTGTAGGCTCTACTTTAGCAACAATTTCTTTTGGATCCTCTTCCATGCTTTCTTCTTGCCTTCTTGCAATCTCCTTTGCTTGTTCAATGGTAGGCAGGCGGTCATACTTCACTCGTTGTCGATCTCTAGCTTCATCCCAAGAATGAAGTGCTTATAGAGGAGATTATCCATGCTATTCATCAACCCATCCGCTAATCCTTCCTTCCTTCGGATCTGGGCATTGAGCTTCCTCCTTAGCTCTAGAACACGAGCATGATAATCCCTTATCTTCTCCTTCTCTCCTTGGGCTAGCTTTGTGATCTCGATCATGAGATCTGCATATTTCTGCTGCTCACCAAATTCTTGAAGAAAACTTTTAGTTAATAAATCCCATGAATTTTTCACATTATCACCTAGTGTTTCAAACCACCTAAGTCTTTGAACCATCCAAAAGGTAGGAAAAATTCAGTCCATTGTTCCCTTCTTATGAGGCCATTACAAATACAAGATCATTTAAACTCTTGAATGAAAGAAGAAGCATCTTCATTAGATTGAGCTGAAAAAATAGGAATCTTTCCCATTTTCAAAAGTAACCACCGTGAAATACCAACCCACAAGTACAATTAACAAGACTTATGTGCACAAATAATTGGAATCACTATACTAGAAAGTGACTTTACACCTTTCTACAGTAAAATAGAAATGACCACGGTAAACTATGGTAAAACTTGACTTACTACGGTAAAAACTAACTTTACTATGGTAAATACTATTCACGGTAAAAAGTGAAGTTACTGTGGTAAATACTATTCACGGTAAAAAGTGACTTTACTGTGATAAATACTATTCACAGCAAAAATGACTTTATCATGGTAACTACTATTCACGGTAAAAATGATTTTACCATGGTAACTACTATGCACAGTAAAAATAAGGTTACCCTCCAATTGATTTTTGACTAAGTGGGAATATCTCTCCAGAAAATCCACCAACGAGGAATGGTCCCGACAACGGAACCAAAATGTCATCACCAATCCGGCACTATGATAATTCTTCACTGGGAACTCCTCGTGCTATGATTATTTACTAATGCATAGCCTTTAGTTTGGTGGATGTAATATGGAAACAAAACAACAACATAACACAAGAATACCATCGACTATGATAAGACGAATGATGACAAATCTGAAATATCAAAGTAAATTATAATATTAACATGAAATTGTTACAATCTCACCCATGAGGTACTTCAACAAGACTATGGGAGAAACTTTACAATTACACCTCTTGATGGCTTCTTCACACACCTTTAACGATGGCTTCCTTTGCACACTTCCTACAATATTTCTCACTACTTCTTTCTATGCTAAATGAGGGGGTGGCCTCTCTATTTATAGAACTTCAGAGGCTTATCCATCTTATCTCTAGGATAGGATAAGAAATCCACTCGACGAATCATATTCCATACCTTAACTCTTATCTCGTACATGTAAGCTTATCTCTTAAGATAAGATAAACCTTATCATTTTACATGGGTTCCACATTTTTAGACTTTTTACAAATAAAATACAAAAATATTTATGACCTCACTCCTTTTCCTTATTACCAATATAATATTTCTAATTCCTAATCATGTAGACCCTACTTCTCTAATTACCCAAACTTTGACATTTTGACATTCTTTGGACCACTTACGACAAATATTTACTTTTCAACATTCCTATTGTACTTTGATATCACTACCGTACTCCACATTATTGGCAACACCATACTTGTGGCACCATTATCTTCTATCGAGACACTAATACTAATTATACTTAACAACATCCTATTCCTAATAGATACATTAATGAAATAGAAATTATGGAGGAAAATTTTAGTGTCAATAATGCCATGGATTCTGAATATCAATCAGTGATGAAGAATTACACTTGGTAGCTTGTCAATCTTCCACTAGGGAAGAAACCCATTAGATGCGAGATGGATATTCAAAACTAATGCGAGATGGGACAATGGACAAGTACAAAGCAAGACTTGTAGCAAAGGGGTACGCACAAAAAGAAGGCATTGACTATGAGGAGACATTTGCTCCCACAACTAAGATCAAAATGATCAGGATGATCTTTGCTCTAGCTACTTAGTTTGGATGGAAATTTCACCAAATGGATGTAAAAAGTGCCTTCCTAAATGGATATTTACAAGAAGAAGTCTACATGACTCAACCTAAGGGATATGTTGTACCTAGTCAAGAAGCAAAGGTATGCAGACTTAGGAAATCTCTGTATGGTCTAAAACAAGCACCCCTGGGCATGGTACATCAAGATTTATGAGCATCTCGTACAACATGGATTTGTTAGAAATCCATACGATCCCAATCTCTACCTCAAAAGCAAGGGGGAGATGGTGATTGTTGTTGTCTATGTCGATGATCTAGTCATCACTGGTAGTTCAGTGAGGATGATCGATGCAATGAAGAAAGATCTTAATTGATCGTTCGACATGACCGATCTCGGGCTGATGCACTATTGTCTTGGATTGGAAGTGTGGCAGAAAGAGAATCATATTTTTGTTTCTCAGATGAAATATACCAAGACTACACTCGAGAAGTTTAGGATGATGGATTGCACACCAATTGCTACACCCATGGAGAATAGATTGCAGTTATCTCATTCAGATCCATCTCCTGAGGTAAGTGCCACTCTCTATCGGCAGTTGATTGGGAGTCTCATTTACCTGACCTACACTAGGCTAGATATCAGCTTTGTAGTAAGCTATCTATCCAGGTTCATGCAGGAACCCAAAGTTTGTCATTGGAAAGCAGCAAGGCGCATATTGAGATATCTCAAAGGATTAGTGGATCTTGGTCTAGAATACAAGAAGAACGACAACTTCTTCTTGTCTGGATATTCGATTCAGATCATGTAGGAAACATTGATGACAGAAAATCCACTTCAGGATTTGTGTTCTTTATGGGATCTGGACCAATATCATGGGGAAGTAAGAAACAACACTTCGTTTCTCATTCTTCCACAGAAGCTAAGTATCGTTCTGCAAGAGAAGTTTTCTGTGAAGCGATTTGGCTATGTTGCATACTAGAAGGACTTGGAATACCACAGGACAAACCAAGACCACCATGTATGTTGACAATGAAGGTGTTCTCAAAATTTTTCGCAATCCAATTTTTCATGAGAGAACAAAGCACATTGAGGTACAAGTTCATTTCATATGCAAACATGTGTTGAAGCACAACATCTAGCTTCAATATTTTCCAACAGCTGAACAACAAGCAGATATCTTCACAAAATCACTTGCACATGACAAGTTCGATTTGTTCAGAGAGTTCCTCTCCTCATCCCTTGAGACAATGCACAATTAAGGGGGGGAATGTTAGGATAAATTAATTATGCATTATATGATTTATTATTTAATTTATTTTATTAATTAAATAATCATATTATATGGTTATATTATAAACCATAATATAATTTATGTTGTTATATGGTTTTAAACCATATTTTTCTTTTTGTTTCACGGGGATAATTGTTACATTTATTATAACAATTTATATGCTTCTGGATGTATTATTGGAAGCGATTGTGAGTATGGTTTTACCTCTGCAACATATTTTTTTGTCTCGCACATTGTTGTCTAATATGTATAAATATTACTGACACTCCATTGTAATGGTTAATCAATTTCACATTAATAAAATATACAAAGCTTACGTCCTGTTTGTGAAATTTCAATTTTCACCTTAGTTTTGCAAGTGCACTTTAAATGACTTTTCAAATATCTATCAACACTTAAATCCTACAAAGCTTAGCAGATCTGACCTTCCTTTACCAGTATTTATCACTAATGATATAAATTTAGTGCAATAACCACTAGAAATTGGAAATATTGCACACAAAACTTGTAACTTCGCACAATTCTTACAAATCTCAACATAGGATGACATTTAAACAACATATTTGCACTTAGATCATGTAAGAAACATTACTAGGGCCAAATATAAGAATGCCTTTGAAGATCCCCGGAAAAGTGCCAAAATGGTGTTGTTGCCACACAAATAGGTCCCGATGTTCAAATAATCCTGGCAATGGCACCAAAATGGTGTTGTTGCCACACAAATAGGTCTCGGTGTTCAAATAATCCTTGGAAATGGCACAAAAATAGGTGTTGTTTCCGTATAAATAAGTCCTGGTGTTCAAATAATCCCTAGAAACAATGCCAAAATAGGTGTTGTTTCCACACAAATAGGTCTCGATGTTCAAATAATCCTTGGTAATGATGCCAAAATAGGTGTTTTTACCACCAAAATAGGTCCCAATGTTCAAATAATCCCCTACAATGGTGCCAAAATAGATGTTTTTACCACACAAATAGGTCCCAATGTTCAAATAATCCCCGACAATGGCACAAAAATGGTGTTGGTATCCAAATTGATTCTCCCTTAGAAGTCAAATATCATCACAAATTTAGCAAGACATTAAGAGACAAACATATCATATTATGCGTCGTTTTGTAGCCGGGAGGAGATTTGTTTGGCTCTTTTCACTCAGGCATTAGAGAAATGGATAACACCATATAAAGGATTTGATCTATCCCCACAACTTTAGGTCATGCCTTTTGACTAGGCTGACAAGACCCATTTTGTAACCTTTTCTGGTGAAGGATAACACGAGATCCTTCTCTACACAATTTTTAAGGAAGCTTGAGAAAATATGATCAATACGCCACAATTTAACTCTTACAAGTTGTCACTTCTAAAGAATGCCGATATTTTTGGGAATGGTTTAGGTTACTAAAGACACATAAAACCTACTTGCTTCTGTGTATTTTTGGATACATAACAAAAACAAGGGTACTTTCGGTAGGATTCATCGTTATTTAAAAATTTCGGTGGTGATTAAGCAACATGAAATTGATTTCACCATATCTTTGAGAACCTTTACAACAATTGGAAGACTAATAGACATAATGATTTAGAATAGCAAAAATATTTCTTCAACCATAAGGTGTGCATCAATGGAGCCCCAAATCTACATGGTTTCACACAATATTTGAGAATTCAACATGAAGCCTTGAGATAAACACTCAATTAAACATTAACAACCCTTGGTTCCTCATGCCTAAGATATGTTCAAAGGATTACAAACAATCTTTATCAACAAAATGACAATAAAGTGATTTTAAATTGTTTATCTCATTACAAGATGAAGGCTCTTCTCATAATGAAATTGCTAATGCCACTAAACTATCACAATGAAAATATCCTGTGTGATTCAGAGGGATTTTAACACAATATTGCAACAAGAACATAAAAATCATTTGAAAACATTCTGAAATAAAAGTAGACACAATTTTTCCCAAAATCAACACAGATTAATTTGAGATCTAATTTATTTATCAACAGAGGAAAGTTTCTTGAACAATCTAAGATCTTGTCAATGGCTATACACTCACAACCATCTTGATGTGATCAAATCTAAAACACAAGAGATTAACAGGTTTCTCAGATGGTCTCTCAAGAAGATGGGCTTTCTCAAAATTTCTCGAAAGAGTTAATCGCCTAACCCTTTGCAAGAATATTTCATTGCATTTATATAATTCATTTGCTCACTCATCGCAAATCTCCTCCCAAAAAGAAGAATTTTTGAGGAATCCTTTGCTTGTTACCAATTTGTCTTTGAAAGTGATGTTTAACATGTTTACACCCGAAGCTTCCAGATAGAAAAATCATGAATTGGTCATGTTTCTTAGACCTTCTACCTTGATCGGGATACCACGCCATAGCTTTTTGATAGTCCTTCTAATCATTATTTTATTATATCATGCAATAAATCACCTCTTTAATCATTTTTAGGTGGCTCTGTATAAATGGATATGACAAGAAATCATTTTCCCCCTCGAAAACACCTTGAGAAATGAGTTCCCTCACATGGATGCCTACATTTGTGCCTGTTAGAAATGAATGTTCGCACACACATTATTCCACATCCCCGCACCATGAGTCTGATTTGGCTTAGTGTAAAAAGAAGTCGGTGGAAACCTCCACGTGTTTCCTTGACACAACTGCAATGGTGAAGTACAGAGGTAAATTCCCAATTGAGCGGGTCCTTCCACGTGTTTGTTTGGACCAACTTCAAAGATGAATTTTAGAGGTGGGACCTCAAATGAGTGCAAGATCTCAACGTTTCCTTGGCCCAAGAAAATTACCTTTTGGCCTTTGAAAAGTCTTAGTATAAAAAGGAGCAAGCGAAGCCTTCGTGTATCTCTTTGGTGCACTTTTGATATGGTCCCGAAAAGTAGAGGACCCTAAATAAGGGTGGGCTCATCACATGTCTCAACATGGAAAATTTATTGAAAGAGTTTAAGGACCAGTAAAAGGTGCTACGTGCCTAGGGTCCAAGATAGTTTCTTCATCCATTGAAAAGTCTAAGTAGGGGAAGACCCAGAGGAAACCTCCACATGTCCCTTTGGTGCTTCTTCAAAAGTAAAGTACAGGGGCATGTTTCAAAAGTCATGGTCTCTCCACGTTTCCCGTGTCTTAGAAAGTTTCTTGAAAGGTTTAATTATAGAGAGGAGCCAATGGAAGCCTCCACATGTCTCCTTGGCGCAACTACTAAGGTAGGACCTAGAGGAAAATTTCAAATGAGCGTTGACCCTCCACGTGGACAAGCTTTGAGTTAAAGTAGGCCTTAAAATTTTAAAAAATCTCGGTGACCCACCTCTGCACTTCTAAATTTTGATGTGGGCCCCAACGGAGTTGTGGGTTATTTCATAACTTTTCTCCCTCATACAAAGAGGAAAAAAACTTCAAAATGTTCCGCCGACCCACCTTCCCACTTGTAACATGAAAAATTGCCACATGTCCTTCTTCAAGGTCAAAGTAATACTTTTTCGCCACTTCATATTTGTTAAATAGCCAATCAAAGATGATTGGGGTTGTGGGGCCAATTTGGTATTTTTACAAATGTGACAAAAGTGGAAAATTTCACCAAAAATACCCGTTGGGCCACATCCACTCAAAAAGGACCATGTTTACATAGATGTTAGGACAAAGCATGATAAGGGAAACATGACTATGGAAAAAAGAATGAAGGGGAAAACCCGAATTCGTGCCCAAATTAAAAATTCTTTCTCATGGACAGAGAAACAGAAAACAATATTTGGACTTAATGTGATCCTCTACCAAAGGAAAGGACTAATCATGGAAACGAAATGAAAGAAGAAGATTTCACGCATCAATACAGGGAGATAGAGAAAAATTTCAAACCATGTGGATTGACACGTATTTAAACAAATAGGGTGAGATTAAATTGAGCTCCAACAAAGTCTAGAAGCCAAAAACACAAAAGGAGCTGATATAGGACAAAGGTCAAACTAAAAGAACAATCAAGAATCTGATATGAAGATAACAACTTAGTTCAAGCATATGGTAAACATGAAAATTGATAGTTAAGAGCATGAGTCAAGTGATAATACTACAAAAATGGATGAAAAATAAGGTGAATACCGGTCTAAGGGAAGAAGATAGTATGAAATAAACAACCCAAACATGGAAATCAAGAATCTTACGAAAGAATGAACAAACTCATGAAGAATACCAATTTAGATTTCAAGGTAAGTAAGTATGAACACAAAATCACACACTTTGGGTAATTATCTATTCTCGATTACATACTACTATTCATATGGTTCCTAAGTAATAAAATTACTAATTAACCCATGTCTTTAGCTAGCTTTCTTTTCTTTATGCTTCTTATTTAAATCTTCTCTCTTAATATCTTAGTCTGTCTTTTCACCTTTTGGAATTTTTGATTCTTGATACTAGTGCCCAGTTAGGATGCCATTCCCATGCATCCCCATCCCTTCAGGCACCCTTGTAATATTTTCACATTACTCATACTTTTTGGGTCCTTTCTAGCCATTATAGCATATTATATTTTTGGTATTCATCCTTTTTGGGGTTAATTAGGAAATTCAAGTAAGTGAATTATAAAAATATAAAGTTATGTGATCATAATAAGGCACAAGGCACTAAGCATCTACTATTTTCACCTAAATTTACATCCATCAAAGGTATCTATAAATCCATTTGCATCAATCTAGTTCCATCACAAGGTATAAAGGTTAGTTCATCTATTTCAAACTTCGAGAGGAGGTGAGTCTATTGTTTCCACACACACATTATTTGAATTATACATCTAGTTACTTTATCATTACTTCAAGTACGACATGCACAAGATAAATTTAGGGTGAATCTTTGCACACACCTTATATGGACTCATCAATCTACTACTCCAACAAACTAGTATAGTCCCTTTCCTATTATAGTTATTGTATCTAGATGTAAATCACCACCTCATTTTATTCCACGTCAGTGTCCATCACCACCTCATTCTATTTCACATAGGTCTCCATCACCTACACATTTTTTACACTTTATTACCCACCATATAATCATCCATCGCATGCACATAGACTTTACTCACCTGTGCAAAATGTTGCTAATATACCACCAATCTTAGAGCATTATCAAATAGTTTCACTATAACCATTGAGTATAAGAACTTCATCATTTACTCACATCGAATATTTTCTCACCAATATACACTTAGGGAGCATTATAATTATCTATCACCCCTATCCACACATCGTACACTTTTGTATAAACATATTCACATATGATAGCATTGACATTACTTGATGACAAAGTTCTTGTGCTTCAGATTCACACTTAACTATTGAGAAAATCCTATACACAATAATCTCACACACTACACAAAAACATTACAAATTATGCATAATATTACATACATACATCTTACATTTTACATCTTATGTCTTACATTTACTATGAATGTACATATCTTATCTAATCTATGCATCTTGAATTACATACTATACATCCTACATTACACATTACACATTACACATCACATGACAATTTCTCATCACCACATATATTACACATATTACATATTTTTTACACATCTACTTTTATAAGTTACACTCACTACCCTATGATGCACTCTAGTCTAATGGTTCATACTAGAATTTTCAGGGTATACATCACAAATGGACCTTATCACACTTACATGTTCATCATTCAATATTTCTACTATGTGAAATTTGTATTGATATATGTCATAGGGTACATCATCACTTCCTATAGCATTAGCTAGTTATATACACTTTACGCTAAACCATCAATTGTTTCTAGAATCATCTAGTGATATACACTTTAGGATACATCATCTAGAGATATACACTTTAGGCTAAATCAATAATTCTTTCGTTATCTTGTTGTGATATATGATTTAGGATAAATCATCACACATTCTTACACCTCATCTTTATGACGCATATCATAACTACACATTCATCATACCACGCCACACATAACACATTGTTCAAACCGTTTCCCAATCACATGCTCTCATGTATGGTCATTCTTGATTTCCGAGGGGCATAAATAGATTAACCTCCATACATAAAATTCCATTCACTCGGGGGACATGTCTCCTATCATTCACTCTACATTCCATTACATTCGTCCACAGCATATTTCATATCTTGGTTGAATTTACTCTTTATTGCATTTACTTGTACATGTTCGGTTTATTACACATGCTAGATAGATATATTCTATTTCATTATATTTATGATAAACACGTGCATGTTTAATTACTACCTAGTTGTGATCATGGATTATACACGTCCATTACACGCAACATGGATGTTTGGTGCATTTTCTAGTATAATTTCCATAACGGCTTCTATGGGCATCCAATTCCATACACTATAGGTGCTATCATTTCATTTTGTTCCATAGCACACTAATTTATCATACTATACATAATTTTACATACTTCTTTATTGTCTAACATGCTAATGGGTGCTTAGTGTGCAACATTTATTTAGGACCATAGTTATCAGTTATACTGCTTGTATTTGCCTATCTTTATATGCTATTTTTTTTAGGATTTTTCCTTTGTCTTGTGTGCACACTTGTATACTTTTGGATTCATCAACCCAAATGTCTTGTGATATTGTGAGTGATGTCCCATGTTTGTAACCCACTTTTTGTGGTCTACATTGTCTTCTTTGTCATGTTCTAGCTTACATATTATTTTTTTAGCTTACATTTCATCTTATACATGCATGTATGTTTTTTTACTAACACTTTTCTCCCAGCCACTTGTTTCCATGTGCCTTGGTTTCTACCAAGAACATCCCGTTCCCCCTTGTAGGGAATAATTTCATCGATTAGTCTTTCTTTGAGACACATTATCCTTCATTGACATTGCATGCACCCCAAATGAGGGGGGGAATAATTTGGGTGAATCATTCTCCCTTTACATATTATACATAGGACATCACAAAGTACAAAGGTCTGATACACTTTTCAAATTTTGGGGATCAAAATCAAACTTGGGTCTATAACACAAATGTTTTACTAGATTGCCTAAAATAAGGGGCATATAACGAGAGGCCTTGTTCGGATTAAATGATACTAGGGGCATATCACAAAGTGATTGGTAGTTCAACACATTCTACAAAACTCCCTTCAAGATGGATTTTATAGGAAAGACAGTCATTTATCGCTCATACACACCAGTTGTGGTATTTTTTTATACAACGTGAAACAATTAATGGTTGTCGGGTGAAACCATAAAGTTTATCCCTACACTTCTTCAATTACATTGGTGTGATATCACTTAAAAATAATTATGTGCATCGATAACATCTACATGATCCTTTCTACAGTATTTTCTCACAACAGATCAAGTACACTGTTCCTTTTTCACATTTGAAGCATTTTTGTTTACATACTTCCTTACAAGCTTTTTATACATATACATTCATATTTGACTACTTGACCATCTTCTATTTTTAGGTCCTTCCATATGGGCAGAAAGTAGTCAACATCAACACCAACATCACACACATAGAAACCAATAAGAGGTATAACACCACATTCACACACGTGCTTCCACCCCAACTTCATTTTCATCACCTTTTAGAATTTTTCATATTTAGTCTCCATGCTCTAACTTTTATCACTCCACTCTTTTATCTAGTCCATCAGCACACTTTCTATATCAATCTATATGGATATCAACTACACATATCTATCTACTTTATTATACAAATCTTTCTACTCACAATAATAAACTGTGGGAAAATGTAGACACAAAATAATGAACTTTGGGTAATTATCTAGTCTTGATCACATACTATTATTCATATGGTCCCTAAGTAATAAAATTACTAACTAACCCATGTATTTGGCCACCTTTATTTGCTTTCTGCTTCTTCTTTCTATTTTGCGTTCTTACTTTCTCACTATTTATTTTCACCTTTTAGCATTTATCATTATAGACACTAGTGCCTAGATGCGATGCTAGCATCAGTGCCCTAGTCTCCTCTTAGTTACCTTTTCCTCTTTTTACTTTACTCACACTTTTTGGGTCCTTTCTATCCATTTGAGAATCTTATATTTTTGGTATTCACCCTTTTTGGGGTTAATTACAAAATTAAATCAAAGTTATCATATAAATATAAATTTATGTGACCATAATAATGGACCAAACACTAATAATCTACTATCTCCACCTGAGGTTAAATCAATTAAAGGAATCTATTTATCCATTTGCATCCATCTAGATCTTTAAAAGGGACAAAGGTCGGTTCATCTGCATTGTACTTCATAGGAGGAGTCTATTATTTCCATGCACATATTATTTACATTCTACATCTATTTACTTGCTCGATACTTCAAGTGTGAAATGTGAAAAAGCATTCTAGGGAATAAGTACGCACACACAAAGAACTACATTTGGTCTAAGATGTAGTGCAACACTCAAACATAAGTACACTATTGTGGAAGTTGAGGACATTCCAATGCCTCATTTTGTAACTATATTTTTTCAGATTTTATTTTTATTTGAGGGTTTTGGATGTGATTTCATTATTTGGGCATTTTTAAATTCATAAGTAAGAAAGAAAATAAGAAAGGAAAAATAGGTATAGTGAAGATGAAGATAGTGAGAGTGAAGATCAAGAAGAAGATATGCAAATTGAAAGAAAATGGTTGAACCAAGAGAAAAGTGTGGGACCCATGTGGACATCAGAAAAAGAAAATGAAAGCAAGCTAACAAGACTAAAGATCAGTAGAAAAGATGAAGGTAAAACCAAGAAAGAAAACTATAAGGAAACTTTTTCTACACCTTAGGAGTATGATGCAATGGAATCATTGAAATAC
Organism: Taxus wallichiana var. yunnanensis; assembly: GCA_018340775.1. NCBI lineage: Eukaryota > Viridiplantae > Streptophyta > Pinopsida > Cupressales > Taxaceae > Taxus > Taxus wallichiana. The sequence continues at coordinate 462,325,225 of CM031242.1, read as the reverse complement.
TAAAAATACAAGTTCTTTTGTTATGAGATCAAAATGAATGAGTTAGGAGGTCTAGGTTGAGTCTTAAATTTTGAATTTTAAAATTCATACATTTCCCTCCATTTTATGTTCAAATATCTTAAGGATGTAAATGAGGATTATGATTTGAAAAAGTTTTGTAAGGTTTTTTATAGGGTTAAGGGTGTGTATGGGATTTCATAGGTTAGTAGGTAGTTCATGAGTCCTTAAAGTGTAGACAAATGATGTAAAGTTCTTATTTTGGCTAATGGAGGCACATAGTGAGTCATTATGGGTTAGGTAAGGAATGGAAGGAGGAGATACACTTGAAATTGAGTAGCATAAAATGGTGGAATTCGATTATGGCGAGTAGGAAGTCAGTTTTGGGGATTCATTTCTCTAAGAGGAGGATCGAGAGAAGGTGAGAAACATGAGTTTGTATAAAATGGATTAATATGATAAGATTATTGTTTGTACAACTATGACTATGTATTTTCTAGAATTGATCAAATTTTTCAGTATAATATGAAAAGGATCCTTAATGAGAATTCAAAATTATCAGATGTATAAGTATAAGATATTCCATTTCAATATTATTGGGGATAGATAGAACCTATTTTTGTAAGTGTCATCTTTAGTTCTGAGTGTGTATTTCTAATGGATTTCTAGTGTATGCTTGTGAGATATTGTATGGAGCATTCCCTTTCATGTTTTTCTTTCAATGCAAGAATTTGGTGTTAAGAGGTAATATTTGATGATATTAGTATTGCATGTTGAGATTTCTCAAAATACCATGCTTTGTTTTAGTATAGACTAGATAACTATGTATAACAATGAGGAAGTGTTCAAAATGGTTATTTTATATGAATGATTAGGCATTATTATTGAATATGCTTAAAGGTTATCCACAACTTGTGAAGAAAATGGATTGATTAATTCCAAGTGTGCAGGGTTGGTAATAGTTGTCACTATAAAACCATGCAAGGTTTAAAATTAAATATTGTGACTGTGGTTGCATTAAGCCCGAGTCTATATGTTCTCACAGTTGTAAAAATGAAACATCAGAAAATGGATTTATGAGGTGCATAACATTAACAAGGAATTAAGTCTTAGCATGTGGACAAACCTAAATATGTCACAGATTACTTTGACGATTCCATACCATGTCTTCCAAGTGCATGCATGAAAATCATTTCCTAGAGCACCATCGTACACTTATTTTCAAGAGCTACTACTAAGAGATTCTAATGAAAAATGAAGGAATAGTCCCACAACCAAAATGTAGAACCCTAATTCAAATTTTAAGAAATTTATTACTAAAACTATCTCCTCGGGTTTGCTTTGTATAATAAATAGGGTTTAAAAATTAAAATGTAGAAATGATATTAAGGGATTTGTTAAGGTGATTAAATAATAATTTTAGACTTTCGGGGGTCGAACTAGCATATTTCTTTGTGATCTTGTAAATGGTGTCCAAACACAATTAGATGACTAATCTTGTAGAGTGATTAACAAAGGAATTAACATGTATCTATGGATCTCAAGATTAAAAAATTAGGGGGACAGATTAAGGATTAATGGGTATCAAAAAGGTGAGATGTGTGTCATGAATCTTTCTATAACTTAAGTTATGTGAAAACATTGATTGTCCCAATCCTAGTTAGGAGCTAGTAAGCTACCAAGAAGGAAATTGGATTTTCAAGAGGATATTAAGGGATCAAATTTTGCAATTTAGGTTGCATATAAAGTGTGATAAAGGTTCTAGGAAGTAGTATAAATAATTGAGTTTGTTGTTATAAATGTTTCTATGCATGACTAATCCAAACAAGGTTGTCTCAAGGGCTCAAATGGATAAATATAGAAAAATTTAGACATATGATGTCTTAAGTCATTTTGATCAGATGAGTGGTTGTCTAACATGTGTGTGTTGAAGGTGAAACAAGGAAGGAGTTAAGGAAACTTAAAGAGGCTAAAAATACAAAATTACATCTTTGACAAAAGAGTTAGTAAGCAAGATTTTGAGTAATAAATTACCAGTGAGTATATAAAATACCCTAATGAAGTTTTTAAAAATGAATGATTAAGTGGGAAATGAATGAAGATGTTAAACAAGCTTTTTTATGGGTTAGAACCTTCTAGGCGATATTTGTCAATTTTTGTAAGTTTTTAAGCCATTGTACGCTTGCAGAGGATTCTCATTGCAAAGTAAGTGAGGTTATTGGATTGAAGCATTGTTATTAGTTGAATGCATGTTTGACTATATTATTGCTCTGAATCAGGTTATAATAGCTCAAAGATTCAAAATATTAGGGTGTTATGTTTTCCAATTTAGATGTCTATAGTTTTTTCTACAATAATTTTTTATGTATCGTTTTCTATAAAGGATGTTAAAGGTTTATATAGATTCTTTTTTTGAGATCTCTCTTCATAAGGGGAAGAGTATTGTGGATTTTTCTTAACTTTTTTATTTTATTTATCCAATAATGTCTAACTAAATTTTTCATTATGGGAGATTTGACCTCTTGTTACTTTTTACTTTTTTGTTTTTGGTGGATTAGGGTATTAAAGCTCTTCAAAAAAATGGGCTGTAACATCCATATTGATATTGAATCCATTCTTATGATTGAAAGGGGGTACATGATCTCAATTTCCATGAAATGTGTCGATGGTGTCTTCTTTTTTGAAGAGGTTTATGGAAACGTGCTTTAGGTCATCCTGAGTGATGAGGGGATGATAGATGATGTCAATGCTTCAGATGGAAATTCTATAAAAAAAGATCATAATGGAAAGATCCCCAAAGATACTAAACATGGTACTTTTTTATTATTAGAGTTAATTTCTACACAATTGATCATTTTACTAGTAGAACTTCCCATGCATAAGCATTGGGATAATAACCAAAACCATAATAGTTTATCTTTTCCTTTGGTGTAATGGAATCTAAACAACCTTGTTTATACATTCTAATACCTTTTCCTTCTATTACATGTTTTTCATGATTTTATTTCCTATGATGTGTCAAGGTGACTAATAATTTTTAGTGAAAAAGTTGTGATACAACCAATATCTCTTAGAATCTTGAATTTTTTTCCTCTTATAAATATATGAACCGTTAAAAATGTTTTTCCTTATTTTTAGATCGAGTGATGTGTATATGTGAAGAATTCACTTTTCCATAGGTGTGTGGTGATAGGGGTAAGTTCCCAATGTGAATGAAATTTTCTATGGTTAAAAATTGATGTTCACCACATCCATTGTCAATGGTTTTAAATTTGGACTTTTGTATAGATAAACTAGTAGGCATACTGGATGATATAGGAAGTGGATCAAGTAGATGTAGAAGGATTAGTAATTTTGATTTAATCGAATTAAATCTAAGATAATGACATTAATCACCAAATAAAGTAATAATAATAATATAAATGATCTAGATAATATAATTACAAGTAAGAGTGATAAATAGTGCTTTGATGGATTGAATTAGATTGCCTCCATAGTTGTGGAATTATTATGGACTAGTGAATGGTTTGAGTATGTATATTCTAGGATGTGTAACCTCTAATTCTGAAATTAACATTAGCGATGATCTAAGGGATAGGATATCCTAGGAGAGGAAATGTGTACTTGGATTTTAACATCTAGTATTGACACTTGTGTTTATGGGAGAACTTATGATCGATTCTTTCTGTCACTTCTTATCACATTTAGATTTTTGTAGGTCACATTAGGTTTTATGAAAATCTTATTTATCATACTTTTACCTATCGAACAAATTCTATCTACTTACACTATATACAAGTGAGCATTAGAATGAATCAAAAGTGCATATGAGAGATTCACAAGAACTTAGATGGTCATGTCGATGTCATATTATTTCTAAAAATTAAAATACATTTCAAAATCCATGAAGTTCTAATGTTGTGCTATTGAAATAGTTTCACTTGAGCTAGGATTCCTTAGAGCTATTTACACAAAGAATATAAGTCAATAACTACGTTGTCTCAATTCAAGATCATGTGATATGAAATTCAAAATGGCCTCCCTTATAAAGTGAATAATGTATAAAGAGAATAATGTATCCCAAAATGAAGTGCGTTATGTTTCTCTTGTGTATGTGGTAGATATAGAAATGTTAACCTTGATTTTACCTAAAAATAAATAGTAGCTTATGTTGGTGCTCATTTTGATCTCGCACCATTTGCCCTAATTTTCCTTTGATCTGCATGTTATGAAACATTTTATCTCTTGATGTGGATGTCCTAAAGATTTTAAATCCATTTGAATGTCTTGATTTGTTTGTGGAATCCATTGCCATGCCCTTTTTTGAAGAAGTCTCTGAGTTTTCCCTTTTTTTGCCCTAATTTCTTCAAAATCCGGAGGCTCTACCATTTTTTCCTATTTTTCCCCGACCATAGAAGCTCGAGAATGATCCATTTATATTTTTATGCCTTTGAAAATCAAAATCCACTGTTGAAAGATGCTTGGAACCATGTTTCACTTGGTTTTGTTTCAAGATTTTTCATCTTAACAAAAAATCGATTTAGGGCATGCATGGTGATTTTTTGTGTTTTTGACGGTCTGATGGGTGTCTTTTTCCTGTCAAATTATTCCTCAGAATTCGGTAGTCACGTGGATTCTTTTGGTTGGTCAGAGGACGACGGGAAAATGTTTTAACTTGTCATTTTTTGCTTTTTTGGCTAAAAGGAAATTTTAGTCCCATAGCTTTGCTCAATTCTAATTGGTTCTTTTGGTACTTACGTGGCTTCTTATAATTGGATAAGGCATAATGGGTTTGTTTTATGAATTTTTTTTTTTGGCTACTTTGGAAAAAAATTTGAGCTCACCCCGTGGCCCCGCCATGCTCTGATTAAAGCAAAATTTAAGCAAGAGGGAAAAAGTCTTACTTTGACCCCACAGAAGGACACATGGCAAAGTTAAAAGTAGAGATGTAGGCCTTCAAAAATAAGTTGGATATTTTTCCCTTTTGGAAAAATGGAGTAAAGGTTCTAAAATGGAAGCACGCCCCCACCAAATCATATTGAAGCCTTATAAGGTTCTTGAAGTTGTGCCATAAAGACACGTGGAGGTTTCGCTAGGTTTTCCTTCCTTAGACTTTTTAGCAACTTCCTAAAGGGCCTGAGACATGTGGTGAGCCCACACTCATTTAGGGTCTCTACTTTTGGGGACCATCTCAAGATGCACCATTGAGACACGTGGCGGTTTGAAAAGTCAAGAGGTAGGGAGGCGGGCCATCGGGGGAAACTTGGATTTTTTTCCCCTTGTTATTTAAAATAATAAAATCATCAACATGACTTGTGGGCCCAACAAAGAATAGTCAAAAATTTCTCTTGTCAACAACAAAGGTACAAAATTTCGAGAGAAATTTGGAAAATTTTCCTTTTGGAAAAAGGAGTTAAAAGTGTAAAAGGAAGCATGGTTCTCGCTTGGACCAACATTAGAAACTAGAAGCGAAGGGTGGAGCTACGGGAGAACTTGGAAATTTTTCCTTTTCAAAAAAAAGAGGTGAAATATTAGAATTTAGTTGTGGTTCCTTTGGGACCCATATTAGGACACGTGTCAAACCCATATTTTCAAAGGTGGAGGGGCATACCAAACTGAGAAATTTTACTTTTTTCCAAAAAGGTGTAAAAATTAAAAAAGAACCCCCGGGCCCATCTTAACTTGGATCTCCCATGTGGACCATCTAAATTCAAAAGGGAAATCAATGGAAACTATGTGTATGTATCGATTTTCTACCATTTTTCTCCAAAGCTCCTAGGGATGCGTATTATTATGGGTTTTTCTCATTTCTTGGAGTCTCTTGCATGCCAAATGAAGAAGAACATTAATCTAATATCCTATTTTGGTGGGAAAAATATGAAAACATCTTTTTCCATTAAGATGTGATCTGACCATTGGCTTCGATCTGATTTTCTATTTTTTCTTCCTTGGCACGCAAAGAACTAGATTTGATAGATTGGAGGAGGGAGTAGTTGGCGCACGAGATGAAGAATGAATTACCAAGTGAAGAATTGAATGTTGGAAATATTTGGAGAGATTTACCCTCTGCACACCTGAAAACTTTTTCAAATCTTATTCGGGAGTCTCAACACACAATGGTGCTTTGAATGTCTCTAGTTTTTGGGGAAAACTTTGTTGTAAATGAAGTATTATAAATTACATGAATTTTTCGTGTAAATGGTTGGAGTGTTAGAGGTCGGGACTGATTTTTCTAAAGAGAAAAGCTTGATAGAACCCGTCCTTCTGAGAAACCATTTGAAGAAACTTGTTTATCTCCTTTATGTTAAATTTGATCATGTCAAGGTGGTTGCAAGTGTACAACCATTGAAAATCTCTAATATTGTTCTAGAAAATTTCCCATGCTGATAAATTTAATCAAACTTGAGTTAATCTATGTTATTTTTGGGTAAAATTTGTGTTTGCTTCATTTCTGAATGTCTGCAAGTAGTTTTCTTGTTCCCGTTGCAATCTTACATTGAAATCTTTGTGAATCACACAAGATCTTATCTCGTGTGATAGTTTGGTGGAATTTGCAATTTTGTTTATCGAAGAGATTTTATTTGATAGTGAAATAAACAAATTTAAAATCACTATGACTCCTAGCATGACTATAAGATTGTTTTTAGCCTTTGAGGGTATCTTAGGCATGATGAAACAGAGGTTGATAATGTTTAGTTAAGTTTTCCAATTTGAGCCTTCATTTTGGATCCTTGAAGTTTGTGTGAAAAGTGTTGATCTGGGCCTCCATTAAATCACATATTCTGGTAAATGGAACATCGTAGCTATCCCAAAGCATTCTGTTGTTCAAGCTCTCCATTTTTGTAAAATTTCTCTAGGATATGGTACATCAATTTCATCCTTCCTCACCTCCCACCAAAATCCATTTAAAAACAACCAATCTTACCCATACTACCCCTGCTTGTCATGTGTGTATGTAAATGCATAATTTCTACTACCAAAACATGTAAAAACAATCAGGTTTTTATTGTCTTTAGTGGCCTAAACCTTGCTTAGAAAATATCTCCATTATCTAGAGTGACAACTCGTGAGAGTTAAGTTTTGTTGCATTGATCATATTTTCTTCAAGGTCTTCTTAATAACTTCGCAAGGAAGGATATCTCCATCTCATCCACAAAAAACATGTTACAAAAATGGTCCTCTCACCCTGGTTGAAAGGAACAACCATAAAGTAGTGAGGATAGGTCAAATACTCTTGAGGATGCTACCCATTTCTCCACATCTAAGTGATAAAGAGAAAGTTACATTTCATGTCTGCTACAAAATGACACACCACATGCTCTGCTTGTCTCTAAGCTTCTTCCTAAACTTGTGATGCTATTTAGCTGTTGAGGGAGAATCAATTTGGGTACCAACACCGATTAGCATCATTACTGGGAAAAAATGATTACGGTTCATATTTAGACTCGTAAACACTTCTTGAATGCTCTAAGTGCTAATACATTGTTTCAAACATCAGATTTTGTTCGGTCTTGTAAGAATTATTCAAGGTTGGAAGTGTTATGTGTAATTCTTCCAGTTTCTACACCTAGTGCACTAGATTTCATTGATAAATATGGGTAAATAATATTCAAATCATTCCATTTACGCTTTCTAGTATTGTCAGACATTTGACAGATCATATTTTAGTGCATTTACAAAACCAAGGTGGAAATCCTTAGTGGCAAATCCCTATTCATCTTATTCTTGATAAGTACCGGTGTCTTAACCTCTGCCAAGTGAGATTTGTTACTAATATTTTCAAATCTAGAAGGAAGAAGATCTTTCTTTGCTTTAGGGATCCTGCTTAGGAAATGATTTTCAAAGCTAGGGAAAACAAATCCTAGAGAGTTGTTGGAGATCAAAAGACAAGAAAAGAGATCTCCATTGATGAAATTCATTGGCCTATCATTGAATACTTCCATTCAAGTTATTCTAAATTAGGTAGCCTCTTTGTGGAATTAAATTCTCTAACCGTAGAGGGGACTTCATCCGAATTTAAAAATTTTACTTCTCATTCTACCCATATCTTTTCAAAATTTGATAGGGTTTTCTAAAAACAAAGCCTTTAGGGGATATCCATTTTGAAAGCTATACTCCTGTGTTTCAAAGACCCCCTGCCCCTTATCAATTTGTTTCTCCTCCAAGGTCACCTCCTCAAAACAACATGGCCGAGCCCTCACCCATACATCCATTTGTTGTAAACACCTTTCATCCTGTACATTTTACAGGATGGCTAGTTATCCAAATGCGCTTCCCAGGATGTGAGAAATAGATTAACAAAGTTCCAAAGAAACAACGCTATAACTTGTGATCAACATTAAAAGATTTTTATCAATATGATGGAAGACTTTGAGATTGAATATGAAGATGTATATATTAAGCTCTTTATCCATACATTGGAAGAGGATGCAAGGTATTGATATAAAGCTTTTCGATAATTCCATTGATTCTTGGAAAGAGATGAATAATGCATTTAGATTTGAGTATGGTGATCGAACTAGCCCTAGGTTTCTTCTATCATTTTTGAAAACATCAAGAAGAATCCTAATAATTCAATACATGATTTCAATAGAAAGTTTAACAAGACATTGAGGAGATTTCCTATTAGCTTAAGGCCATGTGATGAATCAAGTTTGATCAAATATTCGATGCATTTCATAAAAAGTTGTTTACTACTTGAGGGACAAAAACCCTACTATTTTGAGGCAGGCCTTCACCATGGCTCTACAAATTGAGAACAACATCAAGGTAATTGGAAAGCCTCCAAAAAGGGAGGGTGTAAAACTAATTAACCCAGAAAATCCTCAAACAAGCAAGGCTGCTGATTTGGAGGAAGTTGTGAAAACATTGTCATGGGCTATCAAAGAAATATCACACAAATTAGCCCAGGTAGAAAAAGGAATTAGGTAGAGTTCACAAGGTCAGCATAAGAAACAAGGCCAAGACAGGTTTACAAATCATCATAGAAATGATTAGAGATTTGATGATAGAGGCAAGGGACCTGTTGGATTTGAAATAAACAGTCCCAGCTAGGGAAAATAGAATAGTACCTGATCCTTTGACTGCCATAGTTTCTTGTATGGAGGAGACAAATGTCATTGATTGGTGTGACAGATGTTTCATTCCTCATGCTCCATGTGAGGAAGATCAGCAAGAAGAAGAAGAATTTGATGATGATAATGATGATGATTTTTGCATGATGGGTTGCTCCACGAGCTCACAACAAGGGAAAACTTCAATCGAGGTAATAAGTGCTAGAACTACTGGTGATTTTTGGGATTGCATCCACTTTGGGTACCTATTGTTCCTCCCTCTCATACTTTACAAGTAGATATTGTACAAGAGTCTTAATTTCCTAATAATTACTTTGAATATTTAAGAGATTTAATGATAAAGAAGTATGATAGAGGAATCCCATCTAAGGAGGATAGGTAGTTGTTGATGAATGTTGTTATTGCCTAAGAGAAGGAGTATAACACAAGAAGTAGGGTTTTCAAAGGGACAGGGCCTCAAGCCAAGCCAAAAACTCCATTTCTTTCAAATATTCCTAAAGAGGCTCCTAAGAAATATGCATCTACCAAGGGCCTTGTTGTCCCAAACAAAACTCATACCCCTCCTCATGCCCAAGTTGTCAAAAATATTGTGCCATCTAATGAGTGTGTCAACCTTCCTTCCAATGCTTCCTTGCCAAAGTTTGTCCCTTATGATATTGCCCAAGTCTTGAGTCAGATCAAGATCTCAGTTCCAATTGTTGAGTTGCTTAGGATTCTTGAGCACAAGAAAAGGGCTTTTGAGTATTTGGGGCTGAAAGAGGAGAAGACTACCCTAGGTAGAAATATAAACATTGTGGAGACTCCACTAGTCATTAAAGAGTTAGAGACACCACCAAGTATTGGAGGAACTAGGTGAACCACCTAAAGTTTATTTGGGGAAATCGCTGGTGGAGTCACAACTAAATGTGGATCCATTCTTCACCACTCTAATCATTAAAGATAGATTGCTACACAATTGTATGTTTGACTTAGGGGCATCATGTAATGTTATGCCTCTAGAAGTCATGAATGAGATGGATATCAAAGTAACAACAACATATGGTAGGTGTACTTGCTATGGACTCAAGAGAAGTGCCAAAGGGTCGGATGTGTGAAAGGTCCGGTGGTGCAACTTGTAGCTTACCCACGTAAAAATATGATGTTTGATGTTGTTATTGTTGATTTCCCACCTAAGTGAATTATGTTGTTATCTAGAAAATGGGATGCAAGTGTTGGTTGGAGTGTTCAAATGGACATTTCCTATGCTACCATCCTGATTGAGGGAAACCTTGTTAGGTTGTATAGAGAAAAGAAGATGTTACACCTTATTGAAGATCCCAACAATGCATCTTATGAAGTATTGTACACAAGTGTTGATGTTGCTAACTTTGTAGGATAAACTGATGGAAAAGAGCATGATATTGAAGAATGTAAATGTCTTGTATAGGTAGGGTCTTCTTAGACTTTACTTTTCAATGGAGCTTGCTCCAAGTTTGAAAATGGTCCCGTGTTGTTCTCGATCTCTCCGGGCTAGGAAAAATTTATCTTTTCCTTTAAAGTCAACTTTGAGTGCACTAAAAATATTGTTGAGTATGAGGCATTGTTGCTAGGCATGAGGATTTCTCATAAATATGGTGTTAAAGACATCATTGTCAAAGGAGATTCAAAATTAATTGTAAAGCAAGTCAAAAAACTTTATGCCACAAAAAATCAGCAAATGAAACAATACAAGCATGTAGTTTGGGATCTCATTGAGATGTTTGATTCATTCAATATTGTGCATCATGATAGGAAGTTCAATGATTTGGTAGACAAACTTGCAGTATTGGGATCTCGGTTTGATAATTGTACAGTATCCCCATATTGTGAATATGATGTTGAGGTGTTAACTAGGCCATCTGTACCTGACAACATTAAACATTGGTAAGTTTTTGATGATGATGCTCAGGTCAGAAGATTTATGTAGAACAAAGGTGAGTTTATTGATCAAAGTATTGATTAGGAGCCAATGGTGTGCGTAGTAAAGGGTAAAGAAACCTTGTTTAGAAAAGGAATCATCTAATTAAATACTAATACCATTCCTGGAGGGCAGGTTGCTCTTGAATCCAACTTTGATAATGTTGATTGAATTATTAATAGATGCATAGTAGCCTCAAGGGATGTTGAGGAGCATGACCTTGGCATATAAGAGAAACTAAGGAAGATCTAGTTGGGAAGCAATCTAAGCAAGGAGGAAAAATAGTCTTAGGTCCAATTGCTGAAGAAATATCAAGATTGCATGGTTTGGACTTATTCCGAACTAAAGGCATATAGAGAGGATTTGTTTCAACATGATATTCCCTTGAAATATAATGAAAAAAATTCAGGTAGAAACATAGGACAATAAATCCACTCTCATCTCTTAAAATAAAAGAGGATTTAAAGAAACTGAGGGATGAAGGGATTATTCAACATACAAGGTACTCTTCTTGGGTTACAAACCTAGTGCCAGTTAGAAAGAAGAATGGTGACATCACGTTGTGTGTGGAATTCAGAATATGAATAGAGCATCAATGAAGGATAATTATCATTTACCAAACATTGAAAACATGTTGCAGAGATAGTGGTAGCCTCTAAGCTACTATTTACCCTTGATAGCATCTTTGGTTATAACCAAGTTGTAAAGGAATAAAAAGAATTAAGATAGCCTTTACCACCCCTAGAAACATATGTATATGTCAAGATGCCCTTTGGAATGATGAATACTGGACCAAACTTTTAAGAGCAATGGATGTTGCTTTTACTTTAGGTTACATCAATGATTTTATTACTGTCTACCAAGATGATGTAACTATTTTCTCTAGAAAGAGAGGGATCATTTGCAGCACTTGGAGAAAATTCTCGAAAAGATGTAGAGAATATGGCATTTCACTAAATCCAAAGAAGTTCCATTTCAAAGTACGAAGGTGAAATTGCTTGGTCACATCACATAATGTAAGAAGGGGTAATGATTGATTCGAAAGGGTAGAGGCCATCAGCAAGGTCCCAATTCTAAGAAGCAAGAAGGAGATTTAGTCCTTCTTTGGCCAAATAAATGTTTTCGGAGATTCATATCAAAATTTGTTGAGTTGACCATTCCAATCACTGACATGCTAAAGAAGGAATAGGCCATCAAATGGGAGGAGGATGCCATTCAAGCTTTCAATGGGATCAAGGAGGCATTAAAGCATGCCCCTATATTAACATTCTAGATTATAAGAATCCTTCCCAACCTGTTTTCTTTTGCTTCGAGAACGCTTTTGCATTTTTCTTTTTGTAGAAAGATGATGAAGGGACCGAGAGGCCAATTTCCTTTTTAGTAAGGCATTGCAGGAGAGGGTGAGCTGAAATACACTATTATGGAGAAACAAGGATTTGGGTAAAAGAAACAAAGGTTTTAAGGCCTTACATTTTGAACTCTAAAATTGTTTCTTATGTTCCCCACACTATGGTGAAAGACATCTTATCGGAGATGGAAGTCTAAAGAAAAATATTCAGATGAGTGAACAAGTTACACGAATATGACATGGATATCCAAAACACGAAGTTGGTGAGAGGTTTGGGCTTAGCTAAGAATATGGCTAAGATATTTGCAAACTATTGAGGTAAATGAGGTAGAAGAAGGAAGGGTAGATGTTTTTGAGAAATTGATGAGTTCTAAGTGGTATAAAGATGTAATTTTTTATCTCAGACATCTATACTTGCCTGAGTATTTGAGTAAGAACTGAAAAGAGCCCTTAAGTTGGCTTCCCATAAATATGTCATTACGATTATGGGTTAGCTTGGACGAACCCTTAAGGAGTTACATTACTAACGATACAACCCCAAGATAATTACTGATCTCCATGTATGATTTTTGTGGGGAACTTCACTTGAACAATCCTTTATTAGCATAATTTAGCATAGGCATATTTATTGCATTTTATTGCATTGTCTTTTATTTAATAATGTGCAACAGTGCACTCTAGTCTAGTGACTTGCATTCAATATTGTTATGTTGGATAACATTCAATATTAGTATTAGTAGTAATTACATGTGCATGTGAGATGGGTCTTATCATCTCCTAGTTGGTTCCTGATAGGGTGTCATGTCTATCCATATGAGGCTGTCTAATATCTATAAATATTACAGCTATTGCATTGTTATGTAATCAAATTTCATGATCAATAATATTTGTGAGACTTCCGTCCCTCTTTGGTCATTGCAATCTTATTCTATTCTATCATTTGGTATCTAAGCTATACCATTATTATCATTTGGTATCAGAGCAGGTTCTATCCAAGCAAGGTTGAAGAGGAGCACTATTGGAGAGGATCCATTGGAGAAGAAGATCTGCATCAAAGGAGAGCCATTGAAGCATCCCGCAGCCTCCATTCCTTCCGAGCATCCCTCAACTAAAATTTTACATATCCACTTATTTGGAAGGTAATTTTATTTATTTTTATTAGTCATTGGCATAGTGAATTGATCCAATATATTGGCGGAATATTTTAGATTTGAAGATCTTTTCGAAAAAAGGAGAAAGATCTTGAAAAAATTGCGATCTAAAAAAATATTTGTGAAAAAGAGATCTTAAAAAAAAGGAGAGAGATCTTGAAAAAAAATTGTAGATATAAAATAAAATAAAAATAAAAAAGATCAGATCTAAAAATAAAAAAAAAATCAGATCTGAAAGTGGAGGTGTGAAGAATTCGGGAGCAAAGGTTGAAGCAGTCCAGTCAACAAAATTCCAGTAGATAACTCTTAGAAAAAAGGACATAAATTTTTCATACAATCTCGGATTGATGTGATTTTTTTTTCTGGAAATATAAGAAGGAGGTGCACAACTTTGCAGTTTACATCATCTTCAGATTCGGCCTCTACATGTGACGAAAATTTTGTACAAGTCGGATTATTTTTTCGGAAAAAAAAATCAGATCTAGTCAAAATTGGTAAGATCTCAAAAACTAATATTCTGATTCTTTTGAAATTATGTGAGTTTCAAGAAAAATATTGTATAATGCTGCTAAATTTTTTTAGAAAAAACCAGATCACGGTTTGTGAGAAAAGGTGAAAACAATATTCGATTGTTTGTTTGGATCTTGGGAACAAACAGTCGGGCGGTTCAATTCCCACTCTCTCCATATTTTTTATTAAATTATTTTTTTTGGAAAATTTGGAGAAATTACTAAATCTTGGGAGATTTCCAAATTTAAAAGCTCACCAAACACATTTAGAGCCACTGCTAAATTTAGCGAAAAAAAACCTATTGGGGGTTAAAAAATATTTTTGGCCTAAATTGTGTATTTTATGATTCTAGACCCTTTTTTCTAAAAAGGGGGGACACAAAAAATTCATTTTGATGTACTTTTAGAGCATGTTGTACTAATCTTGGTGCATAAAGTGAAAAAAAAAAAAAAAAAAAAGTGTAAATTTTTTATTTTATGTTTGGTTCTATCACACGAGATCTTTGATTTCATAGCAGCGTTCGGTATATATGGTGCCTCTAGGAAGTGCTTATGGGTGATGTTGTCATGACTATTATTGCACTTAACGCCTAACACAAATGCCTAAATTTCATTTGGGCATTGACCCTATAAAATCGACAGGGAGTAATAAGGACACAATACACACACATTTGAGCCCTCTCATCCATTTGTGCTTGCACAAACCCCTCTCCGTATTGTCTACGTACCACGTACTAAATTATTTCATGTGCATTAACACCTCTTTCCATAATGACGGGTCTATTCAAAGGGTGATCTTCTCCCACGTATCGATGGGTATATCGGAAGGGAGTGTATATAGAAAGGTTTGGTATATCAGCCTGACGGTATATTGAGAGGGAGACCATAAACCTGGAGTGATAAGAGCCCAACCCTTTGTTAGAAATTTAGAGTTTCAGAAATTCAAATTGTAGAAATGGGTGCACAAGCACCAAATTTCTTCTTTCTAGATTCATAACTGCTTAGAGGAGACAACTATGCTACATGGAAACCGAAGATCAAGATGTTACTTGAGTTTGAAGACCTATGGACAGTTGTAGATGGAAAAACAACAAGATCACTTGATGATGGAAGAAAATAAGTTCAATTTCATAGGGCCAATCAAAATGCCAAGTTTATCATCTTGTTTATCGTAATGCACGACGTGCAACCCCACATTAGAGATGCCACATCGTCCCAAGAATGCATGGCATAATTTGAGCACATCTATGAGGAAAAGAACAAGAATGCCATCCTCAACCTACTATCACAACTACATACTCTCAAGTTCAAGCACAATGAGAAGGTTGAAGTTTTTTTAAGACGAGTTGGTAATTTGAGGGCATCTCTATTGGCATTAGGAAAAGAGATAAGTGATGAAGACCTTGTACCAATCGTGTTGCGAACACTTCCTCCTTCCTAGATAATCTTTGTGATAACTATCAATATGAGTGAACACACAATCACATTTGAAAAGTTGGTCAATCTACTCCAACAAGAAGAGGCAATGAACAACAAATATCATGAAGATGAGCAAGCACTATCTTCCAATCATAACGGAAAGGGGAAATTTCAGTCCAATCACAGGAAGTCCCAACAAAATCAAAGTCAACAAAATCAAAGTCAACGAGACAACACCAAGAAGTGTCCCATATGCAATAGAGGGGGACATGACATCAAAGATTGTTGGTACAATTCCTACAAAAAGGGTTCATCAAGCAATTCAAAACCCAACAACCAACAGGGTAACAATAATTCAAATAAAGGGAAGTCCAACAAAAACAACAATCAAGGGCAGAAAAATGGTAATTGGAAAAGAAAACCCAAAAAACAAGGGTACATTTCTGAACATGAGGATGATTTAGATGAAGGACACCACATGTATTCTGCTCAATTTGATGAAGAAACCAAGTCCACACAAGATATATGGTATGTTGACTTGGGTACAAATCGACACATGACCTGGACGCAGGGATTGGTTCTATACACTACGTGACTCACTTAACAAGAACCATGTGTCATTTGGTGATGACTCATCATACAGATGTCAAGGGATTGGAAACATTTCACTACCTTTTGGAAAACATGACTACAAAATCAAAAATGTATTGTATGTACAGGTTGACCAAGAATTTGCTATCGCTTAGTCAACTCCTTGATCACAACTTGAAGTTAGATTTTGTGATAATAATGGAGAAAAAGTGTACTTAATAAGAGATAAGTCAAGAGGTTCCAAGATTGTAACAAGAGCCTCCAATGTGGGACACATGTTCCAACTTGATTTTGTCCACAAGGATGATCAAGCTCTAGTGGCCAAAGACACACAATCTACGAGAACTATGGCATCACGAGATATGGTCACATCAGTTTTGGCTATCTCCAAACACTTCAAAAGGTCAACATGGTGAAAGGATTGCCTACACTCAAGCACAACATTGACAAGTGTCACAATTGCCTAGCTAGAAAGCAACACAGAGTACCCTTCTAGAAGAACACATATAGAGCTAAGGGAAAGCTTGATTTGGTGCACACCGATCTTTGCGGGCCCATGCAACCAAGTCATTATGGATGTCAATACTTCATGCTTTGTGTTGATGAATACTCAAGAAAGATGTGGATATATTGTCTAAGAAACAAGAGTCAAGCCTTTGAGACATTTCAAAAGTTCAAAGCACTTGTTGAGAATGAAGTTGGTCGCAAGATCAAAACTCTCCGCTCAGATCAAGGGGGGGAATTCACAAGCAATGAGTTCAAGACTTACCTGGAAGCTCATGGGATTCGTCGACAAATGCCTCCTACTCACACACCACAGTAGAATGGTATAGTTGAGAGAAGGAATCGTACTATCATGGAAATGGTGCAATGTATGATTGATGACTCAGGTTTAACAAAGACATTTTGGGTAGAAGCTGCAAGAACTGTAGTCTATTTGTTAAACAGAGTGCCCACAATAGCTCTTGAAGGAGTGACACCTCAAGAAGCATGGTCAAATCGGAAACCATCAATTGCACACCTAAGAGTATTCAGGTGTAAAGCTAACATGCACATACTCAAGAAGAACATGAAAAAGTTGGATATGAAAGCTGAGAAACTGATATTCATTTGATATAATGAAGAAGCACTTGGGTATAGATTATGGGATCCGAAAGTAAAGAAAGTATACACAAGTAGGGATGTTGAGTTCTTTGAGAAGAAACAAGCAGATGCTCCACTTAATGACTCAAAAACATGCAGAATACACATCTTGTGAAGACAAAATTTGATGTTCCCACTTTGAATATGACATTGATGAATTGGATGATGGTGAAAAATTAGATCCACCACAAGCCAATGGAACAGCTAAGAAGTTACCTAACCGGTATACTCAATTAATAAGAGATGAAAATTTGGATGAAGCACCTAGCACATCGTCTAATCCTGGACCTAGAACTCACATTCAAGCTCATGAAGAGGTCAATTATGACCTAATGAGAAGAGTTGTTGAAACAGTTGAGCCATCTACGATTCGAAGCTCTACAATCAAAAGCTTGGAAAGATGCCATGGATTCGAGTATAGGTCGGTGATGAAGAACAACACATGTGCAACTTGTCGACCTTCCACCAGGGAAGAAACCCATTAGATGCAGATTGATATTCAAGACTAAATACAAATCAGATGGGACTATTGAC
Organism: Taxus wallichiana var. yunnanensis; assembly: GCA_018340775.1. Taxonomy (NCBI): domain Eukaryota; kingdom Viridiplantae; phylum Streptophyta; class Pinopsida; order Cupressales; family Taxaceae; genus Taxus; species Taxus wallichiana. The sequence continues at coordinate 462,307,523 of CM031242.1, read as the reverse complement.
AAGTATAAAACAAGGCTTGTAGCAAAGGGGTATGCATAACAAGAAGGCATTGATTATGAGGAGACATTTTCTCCCACAACCAAGATCAAGACAATCAGGATGATCTTTTCTCTAGCTGCACAATTTGGTTAGAAAGTCCACCAAATGGATGTGAAAAGTGCCTTTCTTAATGGATATTTGCAAGAAGAAGTCTATATGACTCAGCCAGAGGGTTATGTAATACCAGGAAAAGAGATGATGGTATGCAGACTCGTAAAATCTCTATATGGCCTAAAACAGGCACCCCGGGCATGGTACATCAAAATTGATGAGCATCTCATAAGTCATGGATTCGAAAGGAATCCTTATGACCCCAATCTCTACCTCAAAAAGCAAGGGGGGGAGATTGTCATTGTGTTTTTATGTCAACGATCTAGTCATTACAGGTAGTTTTGTGAAGAAGATCGATGCAACAAAGAAGGATTTTAATCGATCGTTTGACATGACAGATCTCGGGCTCATGCACTATTGTCTTGGGTTGGAAGTATAGCAAAAAGAGAATCATATATTTGTGTCACAAATTGAAATACACCAAGAAAATGCTTGAGAAATTCGGGATGATGGACTACACTCCTATTGCTACACCTACGGAGCGAGACTTGATGATCTCGTTCGATCCATCACCACCAGTGAATGCAACTCTCTATCGGAAGTTGATCGGAGTCTCATTTACCTGACATATACTAGACAAGATATCAACTTTGTAGTCATATATTTATCACGCTTCATGCAAGAACCAAAAATATGTCATTGGAAAGCAGCAAAGAGAATACTGAGATATCTAAAGGGTACAGTTGACCTTGGTCTAGAGTACAAGAAGAATGACAACTTCTTCTTGACAGGATATTTAGATTTAGATCATGCAGGAAACATGGATGATAGGAATTCAACATCAAGATTCATCTTCTTTATGGGATCTGGACCGATATCATGGGGAAGCAAGAAACAGAACTTTGTTTCTCACTCTTCTACAAAAGCAGAGTATCGAGCTGCAGGTGAAGTTGTTTGTGAAGCAATATGGCTACGCCGAATATTGGAAGGAATTGGTCTACCACAATAGAAATCTACTCTAGTATATGTTGATAATGAAGGAGTTCTGAAGCTTGTTCGCAATCCAGTATTTCATGAGAGAACCAAGCATATTGAATTACAAGTTCATTTCATACGTGAGCATGTCTTGAAGCACAACATACAGCTCCATTTCATTCCCTACAATGAAACAGAAGGTAGATGTTTTCACTAAGTCACTTGCACGTGACAAATTCACACTGTTCAGAGAGTTCCTCTCCACTTCATTGGAAACTATGCAAAATTAAGGGGGATGTTAGCATAATTTAGCATAGGCATATTTATTGCATTTTATTGCATTGTCTTTTATTTAATAATGTGCAACATGTGCACTCTAGTCTAGTGACTTACATTCAATATTGTTATGTTGGATAACATTCAATATTGGTATTAGTAGTAATTACATGTGCATGTGAGATGGGTCTTATCATCTCATAGTTGGTGCCTAATAGGGTGTCATGTCTATCCATATGAGGTTTTCTAATATCTATAAATATTACAGCTCTTACATTGTTATGTAATCTGATTTCATGATCAATAATATTTGTGAGGCTTCCGTCCCTCTTTGGTCATTGCAATCTTATTCTATTCTATCATTTGGTATCTAAGCTATACCATTATTATCAGTCACATCACACATATCTTGAGGGCTGGTTATTGGTGGCTAACTCTCTTCAAGGATACAACTCTTTTGGCTAGAAGATGTGAGAGCTTCCAACACTTCTTTGGGAGACCGAATTTCTCCCCGCCTTTACAGACTTGTATCAATTGAAGCCCCATTAAGCAATGGGGAATGTATTTCATTTGTAATATTTCAGACCCTTCAAGTGTCACCCATAAGTGGATTCTTGTAGCCACTAATTACTTCACCAAGTGGGTAGAGGAAATCCCCACCAAAAGAGAAACACACCAAATTGTCATGGATTTTATGTTGAACCATATCATCTGCAGTTTGGAGTGCAAGTTAAAATTGTTTCTAACAATGCCATAAGCTTGAGCTAAAATTTGGGTGGTAATGTGTAAATAATATGCGATCAATTTGAGATATGCTTCTAATTACAATCCCCAAGGAAATGGACAAGATGAGTCCAGTAGTAAAAATTTATTGAAGATTATAAAAAGAACACCGAGAGCTGAAAAAAGAAAGCGGGGTGAACTATCAAGTTCATTATTTGGGCTGATGTGATTCTTTTTAAAAGAGCCACTGGAAAAATTCCATTTGAATTGGTGTATGGCACTCAAGGTATGTTACCCCTACATATGTAACTATCCTCATATCAATTCATTTAACAACTAGAAGATCAAGAAGTTAGTCCATATGAGGCTCGCATGAACCCGATTGTTGGACTTGATGAAGAAAGGAAAGCATCTCACCAAAGACATGTGAAGTTAAGAGAAAAACTAAGGAAGTTATTTGACAAGAAGACATTGGAGATCTTGTGCTATTGTGGGATAACAGACATGAAAACAAGGGAAAGCATGGTAAATTTGATGCATTATGGATGGGCCCTTACTCCATTGACATTCGATTGGTGAGCATACCTTATTCTTGAAATATTTGGATGGTGAATTGCTCAAATTATCTGTAAATAGAAATCACTTGAAGCATTTCCTAGATTGATTCCCCAGAATCAAGGTGAGCATCACTTGTATAGTGTACATCTTATTGGTTGCTTTCTATCTTTTGCTTTTTTACTCATTCTGGCCCTCGATGAATTGGTTTTGTTGGTTTCTTGGTTTAGTTTTGGAGGATGGTTGTGGTTGTTCCACTATGCTAGCTTATTCTTTGACTCCGTTGCCCAATGGTCTTTCCTTGGCACTTGGTATGCTTTTTTTTCTTATGGCACTCCCGAGGAGTGCCATCCCAAGTCAGAGCCGACGTTGTTCCTCATTTTGATCTCGCACCATTTTCCCTAATTTTCCTTTGATCTGTGTTATGAAATGTTTTATCTCTCGATGTGGATGTTTTGAAGCTTTTACCTCCATTTGAATGCCTTGAATTGTTTACAAAATCTATTTTCATGCCCTTTTTTGAAGAAGTCTCTGAGTTTGCCCTATTTTTCCCTAATTTCTTCAAAATCCGTGGGCTCTACCATTTTTTCCTATTTTTCCCCACCATGGAAGCTCAAGAATGATAAATTTATATTTTTATGCCTTTGAAAATCCAAATCCATTGTCGAAAAATTCTTGGAACCATGATTCACTTGGTTTTGTTTCAAAAAAATTCAACCTTAGCAAAAATCAGATTTTAGGTAGGCATGGTGAATTTTTGTGTTTTTGATGGTCGATGGGTGTCTTTTTCTTTTAAAAATGTTCCTATACATTTGGCAGTCATGTGGCTTATTTTGGTTGGTCAGGAGATGACGGAAAATGTTTTAACTTGTCGCTTTTTTTTTTTTTGGCAAAAGGCAATTTTGGTCCCGTAGCTCTACTCAATTCTAATTGGTTCTTTTGGTACTTACATGGATTTTTCTAATTGGATGAGGCATGACAAGTTTGTTTTATGAAATTTTTCTTTTTGGCTACTTTGGCAAAAAATTTGAACTCACCCCGTGGCCCTACTAGGCTCTGATTAAAGAAAAATTTAAGTGGCAAGGAAAAAGTCTTACTTTGACCCCGTAGAAGGACATGTGGCAAAGTTAAAAGCAAAGATGCAGGCCTTCGGAAATAAGTTGGATATTTTTCCCTTTTGGAAAAATGGAGTAAAGGTTCTAAAATGGTTCCTCATTGCCACATTGAACTCAGACCTCCACGTGTAATATGTGAGTGCTCAAATAGTATCTTGGTATGTTAGAGTCTTATTGGTAATATGCAACTTAATGTTTGGAATTTTAAGTTCATTATAAAATTTATTGTGTAGAGTATTTAAAAAGTAATTTTCCTATTAATTTTTTAAAATATGTTGTTTTATAATCAATACCTTTAGTGTCTAAACCATAAGATACATTGTGTATAAGTATTGGCAAGTCATTATTCCATTTAGGTTTCATAGTCATGAAACTAAATATTTGAGTCATCAAAATATTGTATTGGAAAGAGTTATAGGGTGTCATTTTATTTTAGTCTTTATAGTGTCAATATTGTCAAGTTTTCATGACAATACAAAAGTGTTATTTTTTGTTTATGTCTTGTTATCAAATAGGTGATTTTAGGTTGTCATCATGAGTTTGAGTCAAAAATTGTAAAAGTCTTAAAAATAATTTTTTTGCCTCAACGACGCATTTTCGGTGTTACCCGATGTCCGAAAAATAATGTGTTTCACATTGCGGGAGGGAAGATATAATAAACAATGTGGAAAATATTGAGCCTCAAATTCAATATCAGTTGAGCTAGCAGCATTTTGATGGAGGTCGAGCTACAAGAGGTAGGATTTTGATCAATGACCTCTCATCACCACCAATGACGAGGCCGCATGAAGTTGTGGTGATAGTTTCTATGTGAGTTTGCTTTTATTTCAGAGTTGCAGTTGATTTTAGTTGTGTGCAGCGTAATTCTTTCTCAGTGTTCGTGTTATGGCTTGAATAAGTGAAATGTTCACATTGAGGGGGGGAACATGGTCTCAATGTTCCATTTTATCTTTTCATATTTGTGATCAGTGAGTGATATTTCCTACATAATTCCCTAAAGAAAAAGCATAGTGGATAGATGAAATCACAAAAGAATAGTAGCATCATGATATTGAGGTTATCAGTTGTCTTGTAAAACCATCCTTGTTGAGGTTGTTTGCTTTCCTATAAAACCATCCAGATCATGAGCACGCACGGCAGGCGCACACCTGCGAAGGAAGTGCAATTACTCTTCCCCATGTTCGCACTAAGGGGGGGAATGTTAGGAAATCAATCATTTAGTTCTCCATTAATATTTATGATTTAATATTTACTTAGAGGTAAATATATGTGTGTAATGTAAATGTTAATATGAGTTGTTTATTAAACAACTCATATAACAATATTAGTTTTGGTGAGTTTTAATAGCTCACGTATTTAGGTGTTGAGAGAGAGATTTGTGGGAGTGTTGTTGAACAACCTCCTTGTTTTTAGGAACGCATATTCCTATATATATGCAATCCTGTGATATGAATTATAACGAAGCATTATTGGTTTTTAATTTTTCTAAAGAGAAAAGCTTGATAGAACCCATCCTTCGAGAAACCATCCGAAGAAACCTGTTTATCTCATTTGTGTTACATTTGATCATGTAAAGGTGGTTGCGAGTTTACAACCATTGACAAGCTCGAGATTGTTCTAGAAACTTTCCCCTACGAATAAATTTAATCAAACTTGAATTAATCTATGTTATTTTTCAGAAAAAAATTGTTTACTTCATTTACGAATGTGTGCAAGTAGTTTTCTTGTTCCCATTGAAATATTTATGAATCACACAAGATCTTATCCTTGTGATAGTTTGGTGCCATTTGAAATTTCATTTATCAGAAGAGATTTCATTTGATAGTGAAATAAACAAATTTAAAATCACTGTGACACTTAACATGACTATAAGATTGTTTGTTATCCTTTGAGGGTATCTTAGGTGTGACGAAATAGAGGTTGGTAATGTTAAGTTAAGTTTTCCAATTTGAGCCTTCATTTTGGATACTTGAATTTTGAGTGAAAAGTGCTGATTTGGGCCTCCATTGAAGTACATATTCTGGTTAAAGGAACATCCTAGCTATCCCAAAGCATTATGTTGTTCAAGCTCTCCATTTTGTAAAATTTCTCAAGGATCTAGTGAATCAAGTTCATCCTTCCTCACTTCCCACCAAAATTAATTTAAAAATAAGCAATATTACCCATATTACCCTGATTGACCTATGTGTATACAAATGCATAATTTATACTACTAAAACATGTAGAATCAATCAGGTTTTCATTTTCTTTAGTGGCTTGAACATTTCTTAGAAAATATCTCTATTATCTAGAGTGACAACTCGTGAGATTTAGATTTTGTTGCATTGATCATATTTTCTTCAAGGACTTCTTAATAACTATTGATGGAAAATCACAGCACCCTTGAATGTCTACAACTTGATGGGTTAAGACTCTCAGTGTGATTGCATAACATGGAGCTTTTCCAAAGTGTGGGACCTTGTGAATCGGAAAGCTCTCCGAATAAAGGCCGTTCCTATTCTTCTGTTCATATGCACACATAAAAATGTAGAGGATTTAATCAATAAACCTAATCTAACTTGCCAAGGAGACAGGTAAGAAGATTCATAAAATAAAACCTAAACTCAAAGGTGATGCACTCGAGGAATGAAGAACACCTATCTTGCCAATAAACACAAACCATAAAATGCAATGCAAGATCATGCACAGATAACCAGATTTGCAGTGAAAGATCAAGAGGATGCAAATGAACATAGAGAGGGTTGAGAATCATCCACATACATGCATTATTTTCTGCAAAGATTGATACAACACACTACAAAATGCCAAGAGGAAAAGTTGCATTACAATTTTAAATGGGAGGTTTGAACTCCACAGATTCACCTGCTAAAGAGAAGAAGGGAGGGGAAAAACAAGAATGTCCAAACTTTAGAAAGAAGCTGCTCTTTACAATTTATGGGAATAATGAGAGAGGGAAGGGAGAGGAAATCCAAATCTACCCCAACCACCTCTAGGCTGCATTTAATTCATCTCATTATGGTGGTAGGTGAGAACCCTAGCAAACCCAAAAAGTGGCGAACTATATTTTACATTTTTAAGAATTTGTTCTCACCCAATTAAAGATATCCAGTCATTGTTGGACAGAGGACCTTGTAAGATTTCTAAAAATTCCAACCTTGCATGAATCTGAGATCCCTGTGAAAAGTTATGGCTGTCTGAATATCTGGGTAAGGGCCTACTTCTTGTCAACACTCAAAAATGTTGCGTCTCCTGAAGATGCGCCTTGGCACATCCATATTCATTTCGACATACCTTTACGTGTGCCAAGGCATGAATTTTTTCATGTCAACACTCTATGTCATGCCCCCTTTACATGTACCAAGGTGTAACTTTTGCCATGTCGACACTCGTGCAATGCGCCTTTACGTGCGCCAAGGCGCAACTTTTGCCATGTCGATACTCTGTGTCATGCAATCTTTACGTGCACCAAGGCATGACTTTTTTCATGTCGACACTCTGTGTCATGCGCCCTTTACGTGTGCCAAGGCGTGACTTTTTCCATGTCAACACTCTGTGTCGTGCCCCCTTTACATGTGCCAGGGCATGACTTTTTCCATGTCGACACTCTGTGTCATGCACCCTTTACGTGTGCCAGGGCGGCGCAACTTTTTCCATGTCAACACTCGTGTCATGCACCCTTTACATGCACCAAGGCACGAATTTTGCCATGTCAACACTTGGGTTTTGAGTTCCTTTGATTTCCATATTCTTCTGTTTGTCTATATCTACCCGGGGGGAAAGATATATACAACAATAACCATGAGCAAGGAAGGATATCTCCATCTCCTCCACAAATAACATGTTACAAAAAGTCCTCTCACCCCGGTTGAAAGGCATAACCATTAAGTAGTGAGGATAGGTCAAATCCTCTTGAGGGTGTTACCCATTTCTACACATCTAAGTGAGAAATAGCAAGTCTGCATTTCATCCTCGGCTACAAAACGAAGCACCACATGCTCTGCATGTCTCTAAGCTTCTGCGCCAAACCCGTGATGCTCTTTGCTCAACTACGAGGGAGAATCAATTTGGGAACCAACAACTTCTATATAGATACGAGTAATTTGTATAAATTTTGGTAGATAGTGACACCAAAATATGGCACAGGTTACAAAACGTACATAAGAAAATATTGAAAGCCAAATAAAATAGAAAAAGGAGAAAACCTAGAAAATAGGACATAAGTTCTTAGAAGATATTTAGTACTTAGGCATTACTTATGTAATTTTTAGGTGGTACTATCCTCGAGTAATAAATTAGAAATAGAATGAAAGAAAGGAATGAGGATCCTCTTGACTAAACCAAATAGATGCATTCGCTAGATAAAATATGTAAGTAGATCCAAATAAAGTAACTAAAGGAATGACGAGATGTCACTATTACCTTATTTCCATACATAGTAATCATGTATTTAGTAACATACTAGAAGCATCGTGTAATACTAATAAGTGAATATTTTAGTGACTACATTTTCCTCATTCTATGATTCTTGGATGAAATTCGGTGGTATACGGGATTATAAGAAGAGTGTACCTAAAGTGGGATGAAAGAGTCATAGTTGAAACATGTTGATAATATGAAACACATAATGGAAAACAATGGATAAATGATTTGATCCATGTGGGGTTACCATTGTTTTAAACTATGAGATATTGGATAAAGAAAATATTATGTGTTTGTTACTATTAGCCCACCATGGGAAATGATGCATGCCACTTTTTCATAATGTGTCTCACTTTTCAAAAACATGACAATCTCATTCATACACCTTCCAAAGTATTACAACCAATCACGATGCCTTGTCCTTTATCTCAATGGGTGCTCGACCTTATTGTAAAAATAAAACCTACATCATCCAATAGACATAAATTTATCATAAAAACCATTGATTACTTCACTAAATAGGTGAATGTTATACCTCTCACTAACTTCAACAAAATGTAGATATATAAATTCATATTCAATAACCTCATCTTCCACTTTGTAATCCCATCATCCATTTTCATTTACAATGGAAAGTCATTCAAAAATCAAATTGTCATAGATCTCGCTAAATTTTTCCAGACCCTCCTAATGTGGTCCAATTCATATTACCCTCAAGGTAATGTCCAAGGTGAAACTACTAATAAAAAATTAAATAGTATCATAGAAAATATAGTTAATGCACATGATTAAAATTTACATACCCAAATTTACGCCACATTTTTGGCTTATTGCACATCATTTTGTACTCCTATAGAAGCGAGTTGCATTTTATCTCATTTATTGATGTGAAATTGTTATAGATGTTGAGATAAAACTCCCATAATTGATAATACCCTTCAGGACTTAATCAATGAATATTAAAATAGATAATCATGAGTTAGTGAACTATAACTTCTTAACAAAAAAAGGATTAATGCTATAAACCATATTCAAGTCTATCAAAACCATCTATGACATAACTATTAAAAATATAATACCTAGATATTTCAAGATCAATGCTGTAGTTCTCAAATAAAATTAGGAAAACACCCCGAGGAAAGATAAAAGTAACGTAAATTTGAGCTCAACTTGTTATGGTCATATGTAATTACTACTAAGTTAGGGTCTAGAGCATATAAGTTGGCCATGAACACTAGTAAAACAATTGATGAAGCCATGAACGTTGTCCACCTAAAGAGTTCTATTCTTAAGAACCACCTATGTGCAGTACTCTTTCAAAATAAAAGTTTTTTTATACATTCCTTTCATCTTCCTCATCCCAAAACAATCTTAATTTTTTCTATCCATTGCGATATTCCCATCACATAGTCAAATATTTGTACATATGTCCTATTCTTTTATTTAGGTGTTGTGGATCTCATCCCTCTTATGGTTTCTCCCATTCTAGAATTTTTCACATATGGCTCTATCTAGTACCTTGCTGATTCCAAATCCTTCTTTCACGGAAGCTCTCTCTCTAATATTAAATCTCTAAGAATTATTTACTTGGTTTTTTTGAAATATAAGAAAAAAATAAAAAAGAATACTTTTCATGTGGGGAAAAACAATCCTTCCCATCAATCCTATTGAAATATAAGAAAAAAATAAAAAAGAATACACACGCACACACACACACACGCATGCATACATGTATTGCAAATAATTTCAATTGTCCTCTTTCAAATTATTTTGTGTTGAGCCAACATTTGTTACAGGTATTTTGAGGCTGGGAATGTAGAATCGTGCCCTTACTCACCTGTATTTTATATTTGTTGTTGAGACCTTTCCTCTTACCTGTGGTATGAGACAAAATGTATGGATCATTAAAAAACACACAAAAATAACAGAAATAAGAAAAAAACCTTTAAAATAAAAATTATTTAATCTTAAAAAACCCAAAGAATTAATTTAGATGCAAATTTTAAAAGATAAATCCTTTCCTTAAAACATATATTTCCAACAGGCTAACCACCTACAGTCTAGGTCTAGTCAAATACCGATAACGTTAGAATCATCTTAGAGTCTTTTAGGTAATTCTAATTAGATATGAGACATAATTTACAAATGTACCATTTTTAACCCTGGTGTCTTCACATCAATTCACTATCTCATTTGTGTCACATTCTTCTTGACTCTTAGTGTTGAGTGCTCAAATCTTCCTAGCAATGTCGAGTCAAGGGTGGAGTAATACATACTCTAACTATATGAGCTAGAATACATTATTACAATGGAATGAAATATTTAATAATTTTTGCAAATGAGTTCCCAACATGCCACATTTACACATGGTTTTTGTGTATCTCCTTTTGTCTGCACAAATCCTATCATGTCCCCTATATGAAATTTATCTTATATTCGAAAGAACCAAAATATTTTACCATCTATTGTATCATCCATCTTCACTCTATCCATCTCTTTATTCTTACATGTGTTTAGAATGAGTAAATTATCACCATCACAACTAGGTCCCTCACATTGATACCTAGTCAAAAATACCTAAACATCTAAAAATTAAAATATATATATATAAGCTTCGATTTATTTTCAAAAATCTCCCAAACACCGAATATATAAAACCTGCCAAATATGTATAAAACTAGCCAAAAAAATATGTAAAAAATATGAAAAACTTAAATATTTATAAAAATAGAAAATTCCTAGAACATCAACACACTTTAAAAATGACATATTGACTCATATCCTAGAGTCCTTCAAAATTTACTAGAAAAAATCAATCAATCAAAACATCCTAATCCACATCCCTTGCATGTATCCTTGCTTGCTGAAATAAATGCTCTCATTTTCTCCTAACATATATCCTTGGTTAGAGGAAATGACCCTATCAATCATGAATCATCTTACCCTTTACATGAATCATTACTTTGAAGAAAAAATTATCTAAATTATCACTATGGAACACATTAGAAACATGGTTCAGTGTTTTAATGTAAATTTTTGTTGTATTGTTACTTTTATTCAGCAATTCGACAAATTAATGGTTTTTTGTTTGTTATCATGGTTGATGAGTACTCATAATACATAAATTTACTTTGTAAATTGGGTTTTTTTTTAAATTTTCTATTTATTTTGTGTGTGTGTTTGTTTACACACATAGTGGATTAATCATCATAATTATTTAATATCCATGGTGCCAACTCTAACGTGTACCAACAAAATAAGTTACTCTAAATTAAAACATCCGAATGAAAGCTCAAACTACAAGTAAGATCAGTCCCATCAGAAATTCATCAAAATAAATTCTAAATAAAAACTACCATACTCATCATCTTATATGTACATATGAGATATTGTTTACCATCATCCACTTAACCCACCCTCTTATTTAACCCTTCCACTATCCCCAAAACCCTAAGTTTTGTCTTTGTATTTCAATTTCTTCTTTTCATAGCCTATTTTCCTTGTATCACATGGGGAAGTATCTTTTCCTCCTATCAAGTTTTTTTCCACTACTTTATCACATTATCCATCCATTTGAGGGGAACTCCCTTTCCACAATCTAGATCCATATAGACATCTAAATGATTCATTATTATAAATCAAGTAGTGAGAATGCTTATTTATCATCCTTTAACTTATCTATGCACATCTACTATCTTTACAATGTTAGTAGTTCATAATAACACTTTAAATATAAGAAAATATAGACACCTTAAAAATACCCATTTTAGATCACAATGTCCAATAATAATATTTGGTTCATTATTCACTCATATTCCATTTGTAGAATTAATTGAATTCATTATATAAAGTACACACCCTTTTAGCTAATTTTATTATCTATTAAAATAAAGTAAACATAAATTATATACTCATTTCCACTTCAGATATGCAACTCATTAAATTTGAACTTGTCACTCCACTCAAGTTCTATAATTCTACAAAGAAAAACAACAAAAAAAAGAAATATTGCCTCTTATTTTCACATTCAAAGATTCATCTACATGGAACAAATCTACCATGCTAAATAAGGAAATTACAATTAATATCCTATAAATTAGTCCAATCCACCTTCCTCAATCAATGGCTTTTTTAGCATCGATAAATAAGAAGCTACATTTCACTCAATTCATCATTGTAAGCTTGGAAAACTTGTACTTTTACTCTACCAAAATACCATTGAAAATCACTTGTGTGTAATATTATGTTATCCAATGATCACTTATCAATATAATCCATCATCAAGTCATCAACCAAATCCATTATTTTATCGTAGCTTGGATTCTCTATTCCATTAAAGTTTTTTTTTTTTTTTTTTGGAGAAGCCACATATCAAAGAAGTCATATCAGTCATCAATATTAAAAAAGAGTGTCACTTGACCCCACTCTTTTGCCAATCCAATCTAATGTTATAAGGATTTTTTTTTTGGAAAGGTTTAATCTTATTTTGCTGTCTTTATTTTCTCATTTAAGAATTTTTATTATATGTATACTTGTTAAGTATGTTTTGTTGAATAATTAGTGAAGTACAAACAAATATTAATTTTCTTTATAGTTTTCTAGTCCTACAAATGTTAAATTTAAGTTATCTAGTATCTTATTAGTTTCATCATCTACATAATATCCACACTCATGGTAATCCTCATCATTATCATTAGGACCAGTTGTAAAAATATGTGTGTAAGTTTATGTTTTTACGAATATCTCCCCTTTATCATCTTGTCTACTAAATTTATCTTGAAATTGCTTTTTTATTTGTAATAATCCAACTTCTTCTAGTGGGATAACTATTGGTATTACTTTGATGAGTGGAAATGGATACTATCCTATAGAATATAATTATTTATTGACTCAACAATTTGGCATTATTTATAGTTATCATTATCTACTATGCATATATATAGGTATTATTATGTATTTATTTAATGCATCTATGTAAATATTTATAATGATCATTATCTACGAAATATGTATATTCATACCTCTCATGTATGTATTCATGGAATATATTTAATGTGAATTTGATGTCCCATATTAAGGATATTATACTTGAACTTGGTAGATATTACATGAAGTTGTGTTTTTTAGTTTTCTTCCACGCTACAAACAAATAAATAGTAACTAGTTATTTTCTTGTTATACAAAGAAACCTTTTTTCGATGTATCAGTCTCACAAAATGGTTGGGATCAAGGAATTGCATTTTTATGATTTGATACTACATTCACCATCCAAGAACTATTATATACAAGGACACTCTTGGTGATTTTTTGAAAATACTGTACCTAAATGTATCACGATAAGTGTAATTCAATAATATGTTACTCGGTGATCAATCTTATTTTTCAATAGATTCCTTCATCACATTTTGTAAGTGTTAGAAATGGATACAAAGTATTTAGTATCAGTATATATCATAGAGTAACATCATTTAGAGCTTGAGAAATAATATCTTTATAGAAATTATATTTCTTGAGAAAACCTATTATCAAGATTATTGTTTGGTTATTTCTATGTTTTTCAAGGAAGTTGTAATCCTCACTTACTTGTAAATGAGATCTAGGTTGTAGTGTTAAAGGAGGATTAACATGGTAAGGGATAACTACATTTGGATTATGGTTGATGGGATTAGGGTTGATGGGATGACTATCATTTTAATTTATTACCATCATCACTTCATAATCAGTGCCTAGTGAAACACATTTTACGAGATAAAAAAGGTAATCGTTTGTTACTAAAATGAAGGACATGGGAAGGGAATAAAAGGATCTCTAATAGTCCCATTTTTATAATTAGTTATAGGAAGAATTATAGAATCCATATCGGTAACTTAAATGACATGGGGTAGCTAACTACTCCTAACTATTTGTGAAATATGAAGATTAAATAACAATAATTTGGTGGTGTAAATTCCTAGAAACAAGGGATATATTTGATAACAATGCTGAGATCTACCAACTAAGAAAGAAGAAAGTATAAATTTCAAACCCTAATATAATAATGAAACCCTAGATTTGCATAATTCGAATGAGAAGAAGATTCATAAAAAATAATAAAAATTTATATTTTATTCCTAATTTTATATATTGTATAATAATTAAAATTAAAAACTATAATACACAAACTAAATAATCCTAAATTATGTTATTCTTGTATGTTTGAACATATTTGCCAAGGATAACGAATTCATTTACAATTAGTGGTTAGGAATATACAAAGGAATCATGATATCATGTTTATATGGTGTGATGTATTACCTAGAATGCCAATAAAAAGATAAACATTTTTTAAAAATTATTTTGGAAAACAAGAATAAAAACTCAACATAGGATGGGTTAATATTGGTGCTTGGAAATATTTGCAGAGTTGAACATATCCCCAGGGATATGACCATGTACACTATATAGGCATACATGGTCTATATTATGCGATCTTATTTCCTCGATATCGTAAGGTTTTATTTATGGGATCATTTCCATGTGATCATTTTACAAATATGGTGATATATAAGATCAATTTTATTACCCTAAAAATTGGGGTCATAATCACCCAGCTATATTTCCTCACTAAACTCCAAGTAATGTTATTACCACTATGTTGAATACCACTACTTTGAAGAGATATCAAGATATATGTATTTCTCCCAATCCTAAGATTAGATATTGACGTATAGAATATGATTATTTAGTATCAGTCCTTTTATTCATCCCTCAAACTTAGAAACATGCACACATGATACTTCATTTATCTCATGACTAATCTAGGTAAAGAAAATAGATATATTCTAACAAGGTAAATTTTTAGACCCCATTTAAAAAAACTTGTATATATTCCTTTCCGAATATGTGAAAATTACCTTACAAATGATGGTGAATATGAAGGAAAAAAATTCAAAGGTTTAACAAATCATTTAATAATTATATTGTATGGTAGTAAGTTTTGACTGATAGTATATGATGTCGGTTGATAGTTTATGATGTCAACTAACAACATACAATTTTCTTTCAAAATAATATTTAAAACAACCGTTGTGATGAGAAATTTTTCCTTGGAAAATATGGTGAAACAAACAAATGATAAAAGATGTTTTTATGAAAAAATATAGATTTCATCATTTTTATCTAGTATTTGTTTTTAAAATTTTTGAGGTTAGCATTAAAATGATCATCTCAATGATAAATATATCCTAAAAAATATGGCATAAGAAACAAATTCCTTCCCCGTATCTAACACCACTAAATAAAAGCTATTGGTCGATGAAAGATAGCTATATGCTACCGTCGATAGCATTTTTAATGCTATTGGTCAAGTATCTTAAATATATGTTACCAGTCATTAGCATAAATAAATGATACAAGCTCATATTTCTAAAAAGTGCTACTAGGTGGTAGTAAAATGCATGCTCTCAATAGAAGATTAAACAAATCTACCAACTAGTAGTAGATATATCTAAGCTATGGGCCACTAGCACACATTCATGCTACCAAACAATAGCATACATTTATGATATTGACCAGTAGCATACACTATATATTTATGCTTATTACTAGAAGCATACGATATATTACCATCTAGTAGGATATGTCTATTCTTTAGTCTTATGACCAAGTAACATACTATATGCTACTATCCAATAGTATACATTTATGTTAATCCTATCAGCCATTATTTACAAATTAAAATTTACATTACATATAACTTCAATAGAATAACATATAAATTGTTAAAATAACTTTTATGTTGTAGGGTTTCGATATGTAGTCGATTTGGATCACCAATGCCGATAGGACCACTAAATCTTGTATGCAGGTAAATGAATTGTGAAGAAAATTTTAGGTGTACTCAATATATGAAATTATAAATATGTAATTACTATATATATGAAGGTGAATTTTACAAATTTAATTTTTTTCTAATGGATAATTAAATTAAAAATTCATCTATTAAAGTAAATACGAGGATAAGTGACCCTAAAAGTAACTTATACATAGGAAATTTAGGCAAAAATAAAAGTTATCAACCACATATATAATTTTAAAAAAATAGTGTTTTTGAGAATATCAAGTAACATCATGGTCTCAAGGAGAAATATTTAATTGCAAACTATACTATAAATAAAAAAATTAAAAATGATTTTTTGTGAAAAAAATGTAGATTTCGTCATTTTTGTATGGGATTTTTTAAGAAAACTTTTGATGTTAGTAGTTAAAATGACTGTCTCACTAAGAAATCTATCATAAAATATGGCCTAAGGAACAAAATTCCCTTACCCTTTTTTCCCGACACCATTAAACAAATTACTCTTGGACAACAATAGTTTTTAATGCTACCATTCGGTAACATACAATATGCTTCGGGCGTTATCATGAAAAAAATATTGGTTAGTATTATATATGTAGATGTTATAGGTTGGTAGCATTCATGTATGCTACCAACTTATAACATAAATTTATGCTATCAACATATATCATACATGTATGCTAATGATCGGTACCATTAATATATCTATGTTTTAGCCTTGAGATGGGTATCATACATTTATGTTACTACTTTCATTGTTTTTGACATTTTATATTATATAAAACTTCATCGAATAACATAATAAATTTTTAAATACCTTTAATGTTAGAGGGTTGCAATCAGTAGAAAATATCAATTGTCAATGCCCATAGGACCACTAGAATCGGGTACATGTAAAGGAATTGTGAAGAAAATTTATTTTGTACTTGATATTTGAAATTATAATTTTTAATCACTATAAATATAAAGGTGAATTTTAAAGTTTTCAATTTCACGCTAATGGATAATTATATTAAAAAGAAATTTATTGGTGTAAATGTTAGGCGAACTAACCCCTAAACTTAACTTATAGCTTAAAAATTTAGGTGAAAATAAAAACCGCTAACTACATGTAATTATTTTAAAATCATTGTTTTCAAAATATAATTTAAAATGATCATTTCCACGAGAAATATGTCCTCAAATTATAGGATAGAAAAAAAATTCAAAAAAAATAATATTTTGTGAGAAATTGCAGAGTTCGTCGAGTTTGTAAGGGGATTTTTTTTTTTTTTTTTTTATATTAGAACTTAAAATGATCACCTCAATGAAAAACCTATTTCCCAAAATATGGGGTAAGAAAACTAAATTCCCTTAAAAATAATTCTATGAAAAATCTAAAATGCTACTAAAGTAAAGATAGATATACGCTACCATCCATTAGCATACATTATGCTACTAGTCATACCATATAATATAATATCGATCAAGTAGCACATAATATGCTACTCGGTGATAGCATAATATATTATAGCATCTAGTAGAATAAATATATCTTGTCAGCTAGGTAGATTTATTTATGTTACCGATTAAATGCATTAGCATAAATATATACTAATCTTGACCGATAACATACTCTATGCTACAAAGCCGGTAGCATTAAAAAGCTATCTTTTAGTGGCATATATCTATGCTATGAGTGATTAGAATACATTTATACTACCAGAAAGTAACATAAATTTATGCTACCAACTTGTACCATAAATGAATGCCACATGTCGATACCATATATTATGTATGTATGCTTTCGGTTCGGAAGCATACGATATCCTACATGCCAAGAACATACGTTTATCTTACTATCGTTATTGGTTGTTTCTCACATTTTATATTATATGCAACTTCAATAGAATAAAATATTAATGATTAAAATACCTTTAATGTTATCGGGTTGCAATATGCGGTTGATATCCATAGTACATTGTAATGGGACCATGAGCATGAGTAAAAGTAAAGGAAGTGTGAAGAAAATTTGATGTGTACTTGATATATGAAATTATAAATTTCTGATCTCTCTATATATATAGGTGAACTGCATAAATTTCAATTTTGTGCTAATGCAAAATTAAATTGAAAATTTTGGCTACTAGTGTAAACACTAGGCAAACTGACCCCTGAAATTAATTTGTACCTAGCAAATTTAGGAAAAAATATTAAGTTGTCAACCACAAATATAATTTTTTTTAAATCATTTTTTTGATAATAGTAGTTAAAATGAATGTCCTATTGAGAAATATCTCCTCATAAAATATGGAGTTAAAATTTTGAAAAACAAAATATTGGGAAAAAATTACAGATTTCGTTACTTTTCTATGGAATTTATTTTTTCAATTTTTTTTATGTTAGCAATTAAAATGATTGTCTCAATGAGAAATTTTTCCTCACAAAATATCAGGTAAGAATAATAATTCCCATACTATTTTTTTATGATAGCAATAAAAATGCTATCGGCTAATATCAAAACATATACCAACCTAAGCATTTTTTAATTCTAATAGCAAGAGCATTTAATATACTAATTGTTGGTAGCATAAATATATGTTTACATATGATAGTATTATTTATGCTACTCAGTTTGTAGCATAAATATATGCTACCATCTTGTATATTTAAAAACTTACTTGACCATTACCGTTATTGTATGCCATTATCTAGTAACATAAAAAACCTATCGATCAAGATAATAGATCTATGCTATGAGATAATAGTACATGAAATTATGATACCAACCACTAGCATATATTTATAATTTTATCTTATAGCATAAATGTATTCTAGCTTTCAAAAGAGCATACATTATATATCTATGACTTTTATTAGTAGCATATGTATACTAATAGACAACAACATATATCTATCCTTCATCCTTCCAAATTGAAACATACTATAAGCTTCGGCTAGTAGCATACATTTATGTTTTTTCTATCACTCATTTATAAAATTTAATATAACATAAAAATTCAACAAAATAATATATTAACTATTAAAATACCTTCAATGTATGATGGTTGCAATATGAAGTTCATCTTGATATTCAATGCCACTAGGACCACAAGAATGGGTATTAATAAAGGAGTTGGGAAGAAAATATGATTTGTACTTAATATATGAAATTATAAATTTGTAACTATTGTATATAATTTTATTTTAAAATAAAAAAATACAAAAATTTTGTGTTTTCCAAGCCTATTCAAAGCCAAATCCTCACCAACTAGAAAGGACATAATCAAAACACAAAGAGAGATGAGAAGCCTATGGATAGTGCCATGTGCCAAACAAGTGTAACTTCGAGAAGTCAAAGGAGGCGACAAAGTCTCAAACTACCGCAAGGCTAACATGTGGAGTCAACAAAGAAATGGGAAAACAAGCCTGCATGGATAGTGCTAGGTGTCCACCCAGTGCTTTCCCAGGATCCCTAAAGAAAACCAGAGTCATAAGGATGCACGGGCCTTCCACGTGGATCTTGCAACAAATGGACTCCATTTTCAAAGTAGGCCATACAAATATGACAAGCCATATGCCACGTATAAGTGATTTAGGGTCTTATCTGTAAGATTTAACACTCAATAAATTTTCAAAAGATCGAAGTCGAAGGGTCATTTCATTACAAAATACACGTTGTTTGTATCAAGAGGCTGGGAACCAATGCATAAAGGGTCAAAATATCTAGTTATGTAATAAATAGCTGAAGGAGTTTCTTCTCAAAAGGTGATTCCATCTCAAGGAGTCGGTTGTAGGATAATTAAGATGCATTAAATAGGCATGGCTCTCACTTTTTCAAGGATGCCAAATTGTTAGAAGCATTTGAGGAAATCAATTTCTATCACTTCATATCATTTATCATAATTGACGGAAGTTACGAAGGAGTTTGAAATTTCTCTCTTACCTTCTCCTCCCCCTATAAGGTGTAATTGAAGTTTGATGAAAAATAGAAGGATATTTTTAGTTAGATACTAGAAAAGTTAATATTTTCTCGTATGTCGCAAGTCTCTTTTTGTAAACGGCAGAGCTCTTGGAACTCTACCCTTCTCGCCTAGGTTTTGTAATAGCAATATTTCATCTTTTCTAAATTTAATACTTTGCATGCAACTATTGGAGTGATATATATGCCTAGTGGTGTTTTCTGTTCATCATTCACATAGCTTTATTATCTCTGATCACATTTATTTTCACGTAGAAAATCGCCCATCTCTCAATGGTGTTACTATCCTCGAAGCTTTTCTTAATTAGTTTGAGGTAGTTTTCTATGTGACGTTTTCTGACTTGTGGTGATTTTCATCTTCCCTTTTTTAGTTATTCACCATTTCCCTTCCCAGGTAGTTGTGGTTTCTATTTAATATCCTAGCAGGCTTATTCGGTACATCACCTTAGCTTGTTTTACATTTTTGTTTTATTATTATCACAAGTATCTACCCCCACATAGTAGATACATCTTCTTTAAAATCTAGAGGTCTCTTTAGGGCACACGTCCTATTAACCTAAGGATTCCCACAACTTTGACAACTCCATCTGCTAAGGATGGTCGTCAACAGTTTTCTTTGCATGCCCTATGGAAGAACTCGAGTGATATTTTATCATGGCATCAACTCAGTCGATTCTCGATAGAAATCAAGTTTCAATGAACATATTTTCAGAGAACATTGAGCAACTCCATAAGTTCTGATCAAATCACTACAACGTCTCACGAGCTCCTCTCATCTATTTTCATTCATCCAAATTTCCACACCTCTCATTTCTCTTCATCCTATTAGGTCATGCAATCATGACTTCATTACCACCAAGGGATCGTGCCCTTTTCCATCTCCAATCCACCCATTCCACCCTTTCCCTTTCTTCAAATAGCTATACTCCTCACACCAACAAGCAATGGCTCTAAATCCAAAAGAAGAGGAGCATATGGTGAGAAGTGATACGAGATTAGGAATTTTATGTCACTAGCTATGTCAAAAAGAGGCTGTAGAAGTTGCCTCCATTTTTCCTCCCCACAAAGCATCTCCCCTAAACAAATCCTTATCAATAGTATTCATTCTACAAAATGAAGCCACATATGATGAAGAATTTGTAGATTCAAAAACCATCATATCAAAGCATAAAGCTTTGTAGAGGAGGAAGAGGATAAGATCGAGTGCTTATCAAATTTGGGGGAATGGATCGATGAAGAAGATATTATGGAAATAAAAATATTCACCGCTTCATCGACTCCACAACAAAGGTAACCTTCTGCTCACAACAGCTCCCCTTGGACTAATCCTAGGACTCTAGAAGAAAGTATTATTGAGATATTTTTTCTTTCAATCAAAGAGTCTAGATTCACTGGTGAAGCTGTTAAAAATAGAGAAGGAGAAGATAGGGATGACACCCGTCAGAGAAGCCTACAAGGAAGCCTTGTTCCAAAAAATATGATCCAGAACCATGGGAAGGAATAGAGAATCAAATTGAATCTCACCGGAGAATGGTCCTCCTCAAGACCAAGGAAAACTTTCATACCTATCATGCTCACTACAAGGCATGAGGATGATTTTCAAGACCCCGAGGGTCAGCTATAACACCTCCAACCAAAAGATGAACAAGAAGAGGTATGCATAATGTTCATTGATACCCTAGTTGGAACAATGAAGGTTAATTTTTCACTCTTACTACAGGCCATGTCACTAGCCAAATTGATTGCATGGCCGCGTTTTATAAGAAAAGGAAGCTATTTTTCCTTTCTTGTTTTAGGTTTCATTTAACATGCATCAAGCCGATAATATTAGTATTAGGAGTAGATTTTCTTTCGAAAAATAAGTGCTTACGCACACTCTGCATTAGTCATTTGAGACATGTATGTTTTTTCTTTTGTATAGGCCTAGACTTATCTCACTCTATTACGAAGGCAACGGATCTTATGAAGACTCCAGATCCATTAAGAATCAATAGTTAGCTGAGGCGTTTGCAAGATTCACTTTCTAGAAAATATAGAGAAACTAAACTAGCCAAAGGATTCCATTTCCCATCTTTTCAATTCTCTACTCTTAGAAAAACAAAACTTACTGAGTTTCATTATGAGAGTAGGAAGGAGCAAGAGTCAAGCGGTGATTATGAATGCTCCACAAAAAGCTAAAAGGGCCACAAGCTCCAACTTGGAGTAACTTGGAAACACAATACCGCATAAAATTGATAGAGGAAGATCATGGGTTCTTTTCATTTAGTAGGATAATGGTCCCATTGAGTCATAAAAATTTATTTTAAAATCCACAAATAGAATATTTCTTTGTTTTCAAATCTTATTCAAAGCCAAATCCTCACCGAGAAGAAAGGAATTAATTAAAACACAAAGAGAGATGAGAAGACTGCAGAAACTACCAAGTGTCAATTAGGTGTAACTTTAGAAGTCAAAGGAGGTGATGAAGTCTCAAACTCCTCGTAAGGCCAGACATGTGGAGTCAACAAAGAAATAGGATAGGAAGCCCGTGGATGGTGTCAGGTGTCCACCTAGTTGTTTCCTAGGATCCCTAAAGAAAAGCAGGGACATAAGCATGTGCAGGCCATCCATGTGGATCTTGCAACAAATGGATTCCATTTTAAAAGTAGGCCATAAAAATAAGACAAGCAATCTGCCACGTATAAGTGATTTAGGGTCTTATCTATAAGATTTAATGTTCAAGAATTTTTCCAAAGATCGGAGGTGAAGGGTCATTTCATTACAAAATACACATCGTTTGAATCAAGAGGCCATGAACCAATGCATATGGGCTTGAAATATTTATTTATGTAATAAATATTTGAAGGATGTTCTTATCAAAAGGTGAGTCAATCTCAAGGAAGTCAGTTGCAAAATAATTAAGATGCATTAAGTAGGCATGGCTCTCACTTTTCCGAGGAGGCTAAATTGTTAGAAGGATTCGAGGAAGTCTATTTATTTCACTTCATATCATTTATCATAATTGAGGGGCAGCTCGGAAGGAGATTGAAATTTCTCTCTTACCTCCTCCCTCCTATAAATTGTAATCAAAGTTCGATGAAAAAGGGAGGGAGATTTTTAGTTAGATACTAGGAGAGTTAATCTTTTCTGGTCTATCACAAGTCTCTCTTTTGTAAAGGGTAGAGATCTTGGAACTCTAGCCTTCTGCCTAGGTTTTGTAATACCAATCTTGTCTCTTTTCTAAATGTAATACTCTACACAACTATTGAAGTGATATATATGCCTTATGGTTTTTTGTATTGATCATTCGCATAGCTTTATTGTCTCTGATCACCTCTATTTTCATGTAGAAAATGTGCATCTCTAAGTGTTGTTACTATCCTCAAAGTTGTGCTTAGGTAGTTTGAGGTAGTGTTATGTGTGACCTTTTCTGACCTTTGGTGCTTTTCATCCACCCTTCTTCAGTTATTCACCATTTCCCTTCTCAGGAAGTTGCGGTCTCAATTAAATCTCCTAGTAGGCTTGTTCGGCGCATCACCTTAGCTTGTTTTATATTTTTGTTTAATTCTTCTCACCCCTATCTCCCCCTACAGAGAAGATCCAACATCTTTAAAATATGGAGGTCTCCTTAGGGCACACGTCCCACTAACCTAAGGATTCCGAAAACTTTGACAACTCCATCCGCCAAGGATGGTCGTCAACATATATAGATTATAATTTTACAACTCTCCATTTCACACCGATGGTGATATAAAATAAATAAATTTTCTATTGGTGTAAAGGCTAGGATAACTAACCCCTAAAATTATCATTTACCTAGAAAATTTAGATGAAAATATAAAGTTGTCAACACCTAAAATTTCACCAAAACAAAATTTTGAAATCTAGAATATTCATGAATTAACTAATATTTTCTACTAAAAATTTACCTATACTCTAATCTCAATATATTTATGCTATGGTAATACTCTATCGAATTGGGCTCTTTAATGTTTTATCTTGTATTCTTGGGTGAAGTATAGAATCATAAATGTTCTTAATAGCTTAACATATATGTTTTTATATATATGACCATTTGAAATTTTTACCCTCTTAATAGAATAAATATTAGTACCTAGTTTTATTAAACTATTGGTCAATTTGAAATTATAATCATTACAAATGTAAGGCATGAGTTCATAACTATTAGGACTGGTTTTTGGTTGAACATGTGTTAAACCTACAAACTTATATTGGTTATGCAAGGAATAAATTATAAGATGAGTATAAGTATGTAGAAATATTATTGAATGTATAGTGAAAGTTAAAAAGAAATTAAAAATTATAGATATGAGCAAGGACACTGTTATCATATTTTTCTACTTAGGAAAAAATAGAAAAAAATGACCTCACACAAGAAAAATGGAGGGATGGTTTTAGCCATGGGATCTTGCATTTTGGGCTCAAGCTAAGTGAGTTGGAATGACGCAAAATCATTTGCTTTTGTAGGAAAAAAATTATGAATTGAGGAACTCAAAAGGCTCGAAGAAAATCAATTCCAAACTCTAAATTTTGGAATTCGAACATTCGCGAGTTTGAAGTTAGCAGAAAGGTCAATCAATGAATAGTTCCAAATGATGAGGAGAAAATCCCAAAACCTAAAGTCCGAAATTATTAATTCAGGGTTTTGGAGATTTTGAGATATGCAACAACCGGATCGATGAATAATTCTCAAACCCAAATAGTGAAAAATCACAAAACCCGACACCCCAAAAAGACAAAGGTCCAAAACTAGAATTCCAAATTTTAGACTTCGAGGGTTATAGAATTTTGGAACATTGAAGCCCTAATGCACACAAATCATAGCTTGAAGTACAAAACCTGAAATCCAAATTTTAGACTTTCAAGGTTTTTTATTTCATAAGTTTCACAAACTCAGGAAGATGAATAGTGACAAAGGATCTCCAAAGCTTGAAGGTCTAAAACTCAAAGTCCAAATTTCATACTTCAAGGTTTCAGCATTTTAGAACTCTCGATCTAGCTTAGAAGATGAACAATGATGATGATCTCTAAAGTTGAAATACATAAAGTTCCAAATCCTAAATGTCTAAAATTTTAGATTTCATAGGGTGTGATGCATTGTCGAGTTCGACAAAGTAGATAAACCACCTGCATTTAATGCGCTTTGGTACCCTCATCCTTAGATGCCCATGACTTATGACTAAGAGATCAGATTTACACAAAAATTGACTTTTAGAAATATCTCAATGTCCTTTACAGAAATAAGAATGTATTTCTTAATTTAAATAAAGGTAAATAATTCAAATTATGGAAGTATAGTCCCCCATTTTAGAAGAATGGTTCTATATTTATCACCTACCAAAATGATGAGGTATGGGCTTCCTTTCTTCCCCAACAAGAAAGGTACAGTGGAGTATGGGCTTCACATATTTTCCCATCACTCTTATAAGAACAATGATGAATTTTATAGGAGATTGGAGTTCATTTTTGGAATTTCTTCTCTCTCTCTCTCTCTCCTCATTTCTTCCTCTATAAAATGTAAGGGGTTTACATGTGCAAAAGGTTGGTCATTTTCTCTCCTCCCATGCACCCCATTATTCTTGGGGCTTCAAGCCTTCCTCTCAAGATCTGTAATGGATTCTTGTCTCTTTCTACTACAAAAATGTATTGTGTATATTAATATGATACAATAATATTATGGTTGTGTTGATCTCTTTAACCTCTCACAGTTTATTATCTTCATCTTACCTTTTATTGTGCTTTCTTAATCTATTCATTTCCTTGTTCGTTACAGATTTTGGTGTGTTATTATCATTTAGGAATTATGCATTGGATGTAATTTAGTTTGTGGTGCAGGTCCACCCTTTTAAGATTTATCTATTCCATTATTTTTTAGGCTAGGAAAATTTATCATCACTTCTTCGTTAGTGTATCACCTCTCCTAGTGTATTTTTATTTCATGAAAACCTTCTTTCCATGTCCCCTTGGAAGAATTAAATTAGAATTAGTCAAGAGTATTCCTACATTTGGAGTAGCTAGTGGCGGGTGGGTTTGGAGAAGGAACCATTCTTCTCCTGGAGAGCTATCCCATTTCGCATTGTCCCACACTTACTATAGATCCATGTTATGTAATCATACCAAATGTCCCATCTCAAACTTTGAAATTCAGGGGTGCTATGATTTTCACATAATAGACACCAGATAACAAGAGAATAACTTAGTTATTCATTTTTGTATAAATGGTAATAATTTCATGATAAGTGAAAAATGTCATATATGTGGTTATCTTAGATTTGATTTCATGTAATAAAATAATTTGTTTCAATACTTATCCATCATGTATGGGTATATGCTTAATATTGAGGCATACTTACACAAGTACATCTAACATTTTCGTAAGTTATATCCTTATATTCTACTTTATTCACAGAAGAAAACTACCTATATTTCTTATACACATCAGGTTCTTACACTTGAATTGCATGTGTAAATTATTCTAGATATATATTTCACTCTTACTTGATGATTCCATCATTTATCCATTATTCTAGCATTATGTTGTCATGAAAAATTAGTGACATGAAAAATTGAAACTTTGAGCATGAAAACTAAGCCCGTGAGTGAAAATATTGTTTCTCATATCATTTTGAATCCTTCCTCTAGCCAAAATACCCTCTATATTAACATTACCATGGCTCAAAGGAAATTAATAACAATATTTTCATTTATTTCTTAGTTTTCAGGTATGATTACCCAAGATGATTGATGAATTCATCATGACTCGATGAAAAATTACCTCCTTTAGATGCCTAAAAAATTTGTTTTAGTCATTATGTAGTTGTTAACTATCCTCTCGGAATGTTTAGGGAAAATATAAATATTCTAAGGGTGAGATCGGAGGATATTGAAGGTGTCGAAGAAAATTTAGCAAATTTTAACAAATAAATTTTGATCTAGTTTAAGCTATTTAATATAAAGTAATTTAGGGTGTACGAAATGAAAGCTCCTAAGTGAAATATTTTCTTTAGACAATTTTGGGAGATTCAAAATAAATTAGGATTAAAATTAGAGGGATTGAAAACATCTTGGAATCATCTAAAATTTGGAAAAATCAAATTGTATCCAATGATTGACGATTTATTTATATTTTTAAAACTTATGTAATTTCCCTCTCCGGTGAAGATGGAATACACCCCACATTTTTAGTTTCTAGATGAATTAATTCTCAATATCTATTTCCTTGATATCATCATTTGTTTTGGAGTCATAGTAATATTACTTTTTACCCCATTAAACCTTACGAATCTTCCGAGGTTGAAAATTTAAGAAAACTATCCTACTTTTGACATCTAAGGTAAATTTGAGTTTCTTATAATGGAAAATTCACACTTTAGACACATATGTGTTCCCTCCGTGCCCTTTTTCTATCAAGATAAAATAGGTACATAAAAGTGTGATCCGTTGTTAAGAATTTTTTCCGACTTAAGAATTACAACCTATGCCCTTAGCATTTACTATCTCATTGCACCACTTTCCGCCTTCATTTTTACTCAACCTTAGGTCACACTTTTCCATCCCAACTATCAAAACTATCCCCAAAGGGATATATAAGACAAAGGGGACTTAAATTGTCACCCCTCTCTTCCAAGTTGGCTACTCATCACTTGAATTGCCCCTTTCAGCTCGACATGACCTTATTCAATCTCCCAAACCTCATTTACAACTCCTCATGCTCATGAAGTCACATTTTATGTCCTACTATACCAAATGTACCTAAGGGAACATGGGAGATCAAGGGGAGTGTTAGTGTGAAATCACAACACCCCCGAATGGCCTCAAATTTGAGTGGGGCATCCGGTGTGATTGCATAACATGGGACCATATCTCAAGCTGTGGGACTTGCGGACTTGAGATGGCCCTCTGGAGAAAGCCAAATTCTTCTTCCTAAACTACCTACCACAAGCTACTCTAGTGTAGGAAAACTATCTAATCCTAATCTAACATTCCAAGGAGATACGGAGTGAGAGAGAAATTCATAAAAGCAAAGCCTACACTAAAGCAGTGATACACCAGAAAAGGAAGTGTTGGTCACAATATCAGCTACCTGAAGTCAAGAGAGGTGAGCAATGGAGAGGATGGACAAGATGCACCAAAGAATGAGATAGAGTTCATACAGAACACCAATTCAAACCCATTAAACACAACTCCCAGAACCTGCAATAGACATCAAAATTATGCATAGTATACCCTACAATGATGAGAGGCAAAAAAAGAGAATAAAATAAGGAAGGATGGATAAAATGCATCATAAATTTTTTTTTATTGCTCCAAGAGTTCACACAAAGACATCATCTCGAGTAAGAGGTAATAAAATTCAATTACAAGGCCACGAGAGGAGGCTTAAACTCCACATTCAGCCCTAAGGAAGAAAGAGAGAGAGGGAAAGAGAGAAAAGATGACCAACCTCTAAAAATGCCCCTCCTTTACAATATGTAGAAAAAAAGAGAAGGAGAGAGGGAAGAACTCAAATCCTACTCCAACAACACCTACAATGCACTTAATCCACCTACTCCAACCATTCTAGTAGCATTAAAACCCACCTACAAAAATGAAAGGCTTGACTACAAGACCCATGCCTCCATCGTTGTTCCTTGCTGGGAAAGAAAGGAAACCCATTATTCATCATGGTGGCAGGTGGGAGACTTGAGGGCCTAAAAAATGGCAGGATGAAACATTAATGCTAACAGTGTCATGATAGTATCGAGAGCTCTAGAAAACATCCCCTCCCACTCGATTCTAAGCTTCAAATTGAAAGATATGGCCATCTAAAGATTCTTCGGGTTTGGGGTCTATTCGCATCCACGTGGCAGCCCCACACATCTTAAGGTTTCAGCCCCCTCCTCTACACTCTTCTAGTTATGGCATACCGACACATGGTGGCTTCGCATGCTCCTTTATGTTCTACCTAAGTCCCTACTATTGGCAAAGACACTTTTCCTGACCCGAGACACGTGGAGAGATGGTGCATATTTGGGGACCTCCTTTTGATTCACCTCTTGAAAGAGGGCCTGAGATACATGTGGCTCCTTCGTGGAATTTCTCTATTTCTTTTATGTTTTGGATAAGTCCCTTTTGTTTGGCGGGGAAAATGTCCGACTCTAGACTTGTGGAGACTCGGTGCACATTTGGGACCTACCTCTAGATTTTTCCTTTGAAGTTACGCTGAGAGAAACATGGAGACTTCCTCTGGTTTTTTTATACTTAGCCAATTCAGTCTTGCTTCACATTTGACTTCATTGGACCCAAGACACATGGACAATCCACACACATTTGGAGACACTATTTGGACCTAACCTCTAGAGGTGCACCATTGAGATATGTGGAGGCTTCCTCCATCCCTATTGTACTTAGAATCTTGAATGGCCAGTGCTTCCTTTTAGACTCTGACCACGTGGAGGGATGGTGCTCATTTTAGTCTCCACTTTGGGTAGCACCTTTAAAGTTGCGCCGAGATGACATGTGGTTCTTTCCATTGGCCTTAGAATTTTCAATGCTAGATTCAAATTTTTGAGGTTCTTACCATGTGGAGGGATGGCCCACATTTGGGACCTACCTTTTTGATGTGCCTTTTGTAATTGCACCGAGCTGACACATGGTGCCTTCTAGGAGTCTTCTATTTGGCCCCAAGATGACTCATATGTGGAAAAGTCTGAAAACATCGAGCCCTTTCTCTAATTTTTTCCTGTTGAGCTCTGGACTCATTTGACATTTTTGATCCTCCATTGTCTAGCCATCCTTCCCCTCGATTTGGGATCTATTGTGAGCCCATTGGATTTAAATTACCCTTAGATTTTCTTCTATGCAGTGTCATGTTTGATCAATTTTTCCTGGGGCTAAACTTGGGAAAACATGGACTAAGGGAAATAAAAAGTGTGACCTCACCCCTCTTTTGAAATTTTTTTCAACTTGAGTTAACCAACCAAAGTCTCGGTGAGTCAAAAATCATATTAATTGAAATTAATTTCAATACCCAAGTAGTTTGTAAATTTTCATTTCAATTTGCTACTGAAAAAAATCCCTTAAAGTCTATTTTTTTCCTAAAGTAATTCACAACTTCTTACTGACATCCATAACCATCTAAATGAATATTTTAGTCATATCTCCTATGTTGTGTACATATTTCCAATGAATATTTGTCGAGATATTCCTCTACTAAAATCCTTTGAGAAGACTATAAAAAGAAATACATTCATGTTGTAGATATTTTATAGCACAAATCTGAAATTTCCAAACCTTAAACAGTTGTTTCATTTACACAGAGATATGGTTGACATAAAACTTTGAAATTCAAAATGCAGAATGTCCTAGTGAAAAACATAATTTTTTGAGAATGATTTCATTACAATGTAAAACTTATAAGCATACCATATAAATATTACAAGTATTCATTTCCATGGAGGTTCAAAAAATAGGAATTTTACACCATTTGAAACACTATGAATGAACAAGAAACATATGAGAGCTAAAATAATGAAAACTTACTTAGAAAATTAATCCTAGGTAGGATGTGATAAAAAAACTTTCAGATTTGAGATAAGATTTTTTTGTATCTCGTACTTTGTCTATCTCATTTATTTTCTCTATAACCACAAGGCTGAGAAATCATCTTATGGTCCAAATAGGATAGAAAACCCCTATAATCTCCTAAAGAATCAATATCGAGGAAATTTCTACATGAAATAGTTTGATACAATAAGCTTGACAATAAAACTTATTCTAATTGTGGTAGGGATGATCCATCTTGGTTGAATTCATTCATGAAAATCACATCATATATGTCACATTATTACAGGAAGAAATATAGATGTCAAGGAATCTAAATTATAATCACTTAGACAACGGGTGAAATAAAGAACATTGTGAGGCTTGTAAATGACCAGATACATTAATCATTGACCTAAAATTTAAATCATCACATATATAGTTATCAGGATCATGACAAGTGAAGATCACCATGAGTGATGGGGGTAGTAATATGAGACTCACAAACAATGCATATATCATGAAAGTGTTTCTAAACACATAATCAATTCATGGTGACATGTTCACATCTTACAAGTCGAGATAGGTGACATTCATAGTGTTTCGAGTAGTTTAGAGGTCAAGGGCATGTAACACATTCCTTGAAGTTTCATTTTGGGATCCATCCTTCTATCTAGAGGAGGAAACCTATTTAAATGATAATTAATTGAGAATAAAAATTCATATACCATAAATGTGTTTCCACTCATGTGACATCCTCATCAAGAAATTGAATTGTGGAGAGGACATCATGTTCAAAAGTGAACTTTGAATCTCATGAAGTAAGTTGATGATCAACATTTCCTGAATATTCTATCATGTCCAAATAACTCTTAAAACTCAAAATGAGTTAATAAGATTATTAGGATACTTTAAACAATCATGTGTGAAGTATACATAAATCATCTAATCCCATGAGATTCATATGAGTAGGAAGAGGCATGAACATCCTAAAGTTGATTCCATTCAAGGAAAATTCTAGAGCCAAGAAGAGTAATAAGATGATCTTCATATAGATCACCATATATACAATTATGATTAACCATATAAATTTCACATGATGTAATTCACATAGCAGTGTCCTTAAAAACATTAAACACATAGAGGAATGAAAAACCTCAAAGGAAGAAGCCCAATGGAATCACCTAATTTTATTCCAATGGTTGGACATAGCACAAGAATCTCATTCATGGTGTAATACTTTCACCGCATGATGAAGACCAATTTCAGTAAGAATAAGAAAAGTATAAAGAATTTTTAGAATCATGGAGCTGATTTGTGACAACTATTGTTAATTGTGAAGGCCTATTGCAGTAAGAAAGTGATCCTAACTACTTATTTGTAATAAGAATAGATCATCATAATCACAATGCAATTCTCATAGCATCATTTTTTAATGCTTATTCGATTCTCTAGAATTTTTCCATTTCTCACGTAAGGAGGTTTTGATTGTGTAGTGGTTCCATTAAGAAATTTATTCATCGGAAAGGCTTCATATTCCTCACACTTTGAAAAAAATCTCTCTACCTCTCTTTTTTTTGTCTCTTCATATTAATTCTCCATTAAGAATGTAAAATTTCCCTATTTTGTCTTATTCACTTAAGTGATCTTAAAAGGTAATATTGTAAGATTTTTTTCATTAAGAAGGAAAAAACTTAATTTTGTATCCTAGGAATATGATAAATCACAAGTAATGAAGATAGGTAAAACATGATGTGGGAGGAGACAAAAGGATATTTAGTAATCCTATAAATTGAAATGACTTATCCATTTTAAGAGGGTTAGAAATGATTTATTATTGTATGTTGTTGATATTTTTATCACTACTACATCAATAAATAAGAGCTACATATATTCCATTTCTATGCATATGTTTTTGTGCTCTCTCTCTCTCTCTCTCTCTCTCTCTCTCTCTCTCTCTCTCTGCATTAAAACTTTTAGGTATGGTGGTCTTCTATAACCAATAAGGAAGTTTTTTTCTTAAATGATGAATATGTAAAAATATATGTCTCTAGTTTCTTATTCTTACCGATTTCTTTCATTTTTGCATTCTTCTGATTGAATGTGAATGGACTCGGGTTTATGTATGTGAAGTTTGTATGCCTACTCAAAATATTAACCCTTTCTCCTTATTTCTCCTACTCCCCTTTACCTCTCTTCATCATAAACTATTGGATTGTATAATTTGTTCGCACCATTCCATAGGTTTAGTGGAGTATTCTCTTGTGGTTCCTACCCTAAATTACACCCCATAACTTGTAGTTAGTTTACATTCAATAGTGAGATCATCTCGGTACCCATCAAGGAGGTTCTTAGCACCATGGCCATTGGTGAAAAATAATAATTTTCAATGCAAAAATTATTACACCAATAATTTTTGGTGACTACGATGGGGAAGATCTACCCTTGTGTTCTCTTAAAGATATCTATATAATTAAAAAAAAACATTTTCCAAAAAATTAAAAAATAATATATCAAATAAAAAATCATATTCTAAAGGTGACTCTTTAAAGGAACAAATCCATGTAACTTTTGATTCCTACATCACAATGACGAAGTTATGATATCAGTGTTCAACATCAATCAACATGAATAACAATGAAGAGGAAGATCACCACGAAGTGATCCATACTTTGACCATCCATCATTTTGGACTAGCTCTTGCAAAAATATGTATTTTGGCACAACGAAGAGGTCTCCTTCTTCAACTAAAAATATGAAATCATAAAAAGGAAAGAATATTAGTGAAATTACTATAAAGTTATGAAGATACTATCAAAAATAGAGAAAATTACAACATTTGATCATCATACTATTAACTATTTATGGCTTCAATTCAAACAAATTGCCACTAGAGGATGTAAAATGGGAATTACATGAGATGATGAGAGAATATATGATCCTAATGAGAAGAATGTATAAAATATATGAAATGTCTTTTTAAGAATAGGAATATGAATCCCTACACACCATTAAATAAAATAAGAATATCTTGAAGGTTATGTCTTCAATCACACAAAGGTGACTAAGATACTCAAATCAATGTCTTTTGTCTCTCTTCCTTTATATGATTTTATTTCTTATGAAGGAATGAAAAAATATAAAAGGATTATATGAAAATAATTTATATTCCTTTTTAAACTTTGAAATTATAAATTATTTTGTGATCATGCAAAAACTTATGATCAACTTGAAGTCTTTGATAATAAGAAAGAAGAGATTCATCTTTTAGAAGAATATTCTAATGATTCTCCATATTATGAGGTGTTTTTTCCTAAAATATGTTTTTTACTTCTTATGAAAATCCTCTTCTTGATTATTCCAATGGGTTTCATCTCACAACCTTTGAGTATAATGAAGAAAGCATAAAAATTAAGTATCCATCTACAACTACACGTTGGCGAAAGAATAATCCTTTGGAGAAAAAATGTGCATGAGAGATGATAATTATTGTCTCAAGATAGATGATCCAATGCTTATAGATAATTCCACTGACCATGAAGATGTTATAGAAAATAATCCTCCTTCCCCACCAAAAGTTATTTGGGAGGATGAATTCGAGGTAATTATTAATTGTTTTATATCTCATTTTGGCTCCTAAGTTGATGTAGAAATGCCCAATGATGAAATAGATAAAAATGAAGAATATAATTTCCTTCTTTAAATAATTGTGCAATAATGGGAAAAACATGATCCCTCTTATGAGATGATTTCCTGTGATCACCAAAAGACTGTGATACTATTTGTAATTGTGAATTTGTATTTTCATAGTTTCCATATGAAGTAGATGGATCTCTTCAAGAGGTTCAAGATGGTGTAAATGATTATTGTCATGTTGTAACCCCAAGAATGTGTCCTTCCTCCTTTCATGGGGATGATTTTATGAATCTTGAATTAAAATATGTACAATTCCCATTAACCATAAATATTTTTTCTATATTTTAAAATGATGAAGAAAAAGTATGCCTTAACTTGCAAGAAGGAAACCAAAAGAGGATTTCGGAAAGAAGATCAAGAAATATAGAGATAAAGTTTTTAATCATCTCATAGACACCTAGTTTGAATGTTTTTAACATGAATTTGATAGTGATTATGTGGAGGCTTTAAATAAGGAATATGTGCAATATACTTTGAATATTTTGGAAGGAATTTAATTCCATTAACTAAGTGTTGGAAGCCCTACCTATTCTATGAATATGCAATATAAGTATGAATCTAGTTTTGATACTCCTCTTCATGATCAAGAAATATAAAATATCAAAGGATCTCAAGGTCCTCCTTGAGACATTGATGAATGAGTATGAATGAAAATATGATTCCTTCCCTTTCCTGTCTTATGAAAAATATTGTATTTATGATGAATAGAAGGAAAATAAAATGTTTGAATCCACCATTAATTTATTCATTCATTAATATATTACCTCCATCACACAAAATGATATTAAGTTTAGTATTGAGTTAGAGGTCATGAAAAGAAATATTTTGCAACAAAAATGAATTAGAATCTACTTGAATATTTTGAATGGAGTTAAAATCTTCTTTCTCTCACCATTTACAAAGTCCATACTGATTTACAACAAGAATCCACTTTGCAAACTTCACCTAATAATCATGAATAATTTCATGAAAAAACCATATATTACTTTTTTGAATACTTGGAAGAGTGGCTTCTTGTGGTCACGAGGCATTACGATGAGACTATAAAAATAAAACTTTCAAAATAGTAACAAAATGGTCATTAGATGCAAAGGTTTTTTCTATGCAATATCACTATGAGGATGGAATATAGGTATATATCCTTCATCTCAAACCATGAATATCTATCACAAGAGAATGTTATAACCATCTTATTATCTTCGAGCTCTGGAATTGGTTTGAATTCAGCTCAATATTCAGTTATTCTACCTACGTTTATCATCCTTTTGTCAATTTTTTGTATATTTATCATATACCTCCATAAAATTCACTCATTGTATCATAATTTTCCTTTCCTTTTTACGATTTATTTCTCATTTCGGTGTGTTTATTTTGTTTTCCATCATGTGTCTCGCATTCCTTGTATTAGTAGTGTAGAAATGAATATGTTTCTCAATTCAACAAGGAATTGGTATTCTTACCAAGAGAGTTCATAGGTGATCCATTTCCTCTTACAATCCAATGTATTTGAGCTAGAGCTAGTTGTTTTCCTACAAAATGAATGGCACAAAACATTGAAACTTTGAGTATGACAACTAGGCCCCTGATTGAACATCATGTTTACCCTATCACTCGTAATCCTTACTCCAGCCATCCTTCCCTAAGTATCACATCACCTTGATAATAAGAAATCACTAACATGATTTTAATTTTTTTTAGTGTGAAGGGATGATTACCAAATATGATTGATGAATTCATTGTGATGGAATGAAATACTACTTCCTTTAGAGGCATAAGAAGAATTTTTTTGGCATTCTTTAGTTGTTAACCATCCTTTAGGGAAAATGATGGAAAATATAAATAATATAAGGAGTAATTTGGAGGATATTAAAAGTTTCCAATGAAATACTGAGATCCACACCTTTGGCTTGGAATAAGCTTTTTCAAAGCCCTAACCTCAAGGTGGGTCCGAAAAGCACTGAACAGTTCACATGGGAAATGGACAAAGAGGGTGCCACCTGTCTTAGGGTCCCAGATGGTTTTGTTGATAGAGCTTTAAACAAAACAAACCTCTCCCTCGTTGGTAAGTTTCTTGGCTCTAGACCTAATATTGATTTCATTAGAAAATGGGCTTTGAGAAAATGGAAACCCAAGGGAGCCCTAAGCATTACCATTATGCCAAAAGGTTTTTCTTGGCTAAATTTAACCAACAAGAGGATTTAGATTCGGTGTTACTTGAGGCCCCCGGTGGTTGGGAAATATGGGTCTTTTTTTGAAAAAATGGTATCCGGGTTTTGATCCAAATACAGAAAACATAAACACCATTCCTATCTGGTGTAGGCTACCAGGATTGCCATTGCATCTATGGGATGATGAAATACTGTTAAATATTGCAAAATCCCTTGGCTCACCTATTGGATTAGATGGACCCACAAGAAACAGATCCAGGCTTGCTTTTGCTCGGTTCTGCATTGTCTCAGCCATTGATCAGGAGTTTCCAGAGCACATAATATTGAAAACTAGATTTGGATCCTGGACTCAAAGAATTGAAGTTGAGACCTTAAGATGTAAGCGATGCCAAAGCATTGGTCACTCTCAACAAGAAGAAGACCCCTCTTTTGGTTTCTGATCAGCCTTTAATCGACGCAGATCTAAACAAAGTTAACAGGGATCCAAGCAAGGAAAGGAAAACTGAAGATAAAGGTCCCAGCCAGAGGAATGTGCAATTAAATAGCAGGGGGAAAAAAAAGAAAAAAGGGGGTTTTAGAACTCATATTAAGAAACATCTTGTCTGGCGTCCCAAAGATGCTTCAATAGCTTCCAATGAAGTAGTGGACAAAACTATGAAGGCATCTCCGGGCAAACCTTTTGAAACTTCTGTGAAGGATGACCTTGTTAAGGATTCTTGAAGTGAATTAACAAAAAGGTTTAATCCCTTCTGGTTCAGATGAGAAAGAAATCCTGACATTCATTAGAAAGGAAGCTTACAACAAGGAGAATATGGATGTGAGTGAACCCCTGGCGATCCTCTCTTCTGGAGAGACAGAAATGCGGATCCGCTGCCATACCTCAGCATTTCAACAGGCGTCTGCTAGCAGGATCATTGAGCCTCAAACAGATTCTGGTCATACTCCTGACAGTATCCAAAAGGAACAAGAGGAAGGGGGGATCACGGAAAAGAAGACCTTTTTAATCCCTTCTGGTTCAGAAGAGAAAGAAATCCTGTCATTCATTAGAGAGGAAGCTTGTAACAAGGAGGATATGAGTGTGATTGAGCCCCTGGAGACTCTCCCTACTGGAGAGAAAGGAAATGCGGATCCGCTGCCATTCCTCAAATAAATGTCAATAGTGACGAGCAGGTGTTGATCTGTCACACTTGCACAATATTCATAAGGAACAAGAGGAAGGGGAGATTACGCCGTCCAAGGAAAAGGAAGATCCAGACTCTGGATTCACATTGGTCATCTCAAAAAAAAAAAAAAAAAGAATGGAAGGTTTTGAAAGGATCCCAGAATCACTTTATAGTGAAAAGAAAAAGGAAATTGACAATTGGGACACCTCTACCTCCAGAAAAACCAGATCTTCAGTTAGACGATTAGCTGATTTTGGAGGAAGCTCGAAAAGAGGAAGACCCTCTAAAAAAACTCTCAGAGCTAAGAAAACAGAGAGGGAGATTGCAGATGGTGTTCAGCGACAACTGAACCACCAAGCAAATCCAACAACCAACCATTCCATATGAAGATCATATCTTGGAATATTAGAGGCCTTAACGGTTACTCTAAGCAAAGAAACATCAAGGAGTTACGGGACTCCAGTAACCCCAGCATTTTGATTCTTCAAGAAACTAAGATGAAAGCAATGTCCATGGATAATATTAAAAATAATTTTTGGGATAGCTCTGAAATGGCGGCTGTTGATTCTCAGGGTGCTTCCGGAGGGCTGGCAACTCTTTGGGATAAAAGGCACTGTACTGGTATGATCCTTAGTGATAATTTTAATCATCTTGCAATTAAGTTTGTCACTATTGAAAAAAAGTGTGAATGGATCTTGTCTAATATCTATGCCCCTAACTCTGCTAGTGGTAGAAGAAAACTATGGGCTGATCTTAAAATCTTTAGAAGCCAGCATAGTTCTGCTAACTGGCTTATCATGGGAGATTTCAACTCCCCTCTAAACCTAGGCGAAAAGTTTGGGGGAACCCCCACCTTCTCTAATGGTATGGAGGATCTTGCCGATTTTATCACCGAACAAAACCTCATTTATGTGGATCTGCATGGTAACAAGTATACTTGGAATAATAGAAGGGTGGGAAAGGGGCTCATTCAGGTGAGACTGGACAGGGCTCTTATCTCGGCAAACTGGATTCTTAGCCAAGACTTTTACCTCTCTTCCCTGCCCAGAATTGGATCGGATCATAATCCGATTGCTTTAAGCTTTCTAAATTGGACCAAACCTGCAAGAAGCTCATTCAAATTTGAAAAAATGTGGATGGAGCACGTTGATATCTATGATAGAATAAAGGAATGGTGGGATTGGAATGGGGAAGGCACTGCCCAGTATAGATTGGTCCAAAAACTCAAAAATGTCAAAAAGCAAGTCAAACTTTGGAACAAAAATGTTTTTGGAAACATCTTCGGAAAAAAGAAAGAATTAAAACAGAAGCTTCAGGATCTTGAGTTAAAAATGGATACTATGGGGAGGTCAGTTGAAGATGAAGTAAATGAAAAGAGAATTCTTTCTGAGTTACACACGATATGCAGTAGAGAAGAATCCTTTTGGCGCCTTAAATCAAGAGCTATCTGGCTTAAAGAGGGGGACAGGAATACAAAGTTCTTTCACATGACCACTCTAAAGCACAGGGCCAGTAATAGGATTTTAGAGGTTTCTAAAAGCAACGGAAGTATTACTAAAAATCCAAACAAAGATTAAGAAGCAAGCACTTGAATTCTACAAAATCTTCTTAGAGAGAGTAATGTCAGAATCCGAAGCTATTTCCTTCATGCTAGAGGCAATCCCCTGAATGATATTGAGACCAGAAATTCAGAGATATCACTAAAGCGGTCGCGCTTGATGAGCTAAAAAAGGCTGTTTTTTCTCTTGAGGGGGATAAGGCTCTTGGACCGGATGGATTCTCCATTAATTTTTTTCAGAAATTCTGGGAAATATGCTCGGAGGATCTTCTCAAAGCGGTTAATGAATTTTTTAGATCGGGAAATCTTCTAAAAGAGCTCAATAACACACACATTGTGCTGGCACCTAAGAAAATGAATGCAAAAGATTTCAAGGATTTCACCCATCACCTGGTTAATGCTATTTTTCGAATCTTCACCAAAATTATTGCTTCTAGGCTGCAGCTCATAATGAAGGATCTCATCTCAAAGCAGCAGAGTGGCTTCATTAAAGGCAGGATAATACAAGACGGTGTGATTATGGTACACGAAACTATGCATTCTATGGAAAATAACAAAAAGGCTAACATGATCCTTAAGCTCGACATGAATAAAGCCTTTGACAAAGTTTCTTGGGTCTTCCTTGACAGGATTCTATCTAAATTTGGGTTCACAGAAAAGTTTAGAAAAATTGTTAAATCATGTATATCTACAGCCAGGTTCTCTGTGGTTGTTAATGGAGAGCCTGTGGGATTCTTCACCAGCAGCAGAGGTCTAAGGCAGGGAGACCCCATCTCCCCCCTTCTCTTCATCCTTCGGCTGACAGCCTTAGTAGAACAATTAGTAGAGCGGTGGAAGACGGCCTTTTAAAGGGTTCTAAACCCACTTCTCTCAGCCAAGCTGTCTCTCATCAACAGTTTGCAGATGACACTATCCTTCTTCTTCTCGCCTCAATCAAGCTAAAGCTATCAAGGCTCTTCGCACTTTATGAATCTGCTTAGGGCAAGAGATCAATTACGACAAAAGCATCCTTTTTTTCTTTAACACCCCTGAGGAAAGACAACTCAAGATTGCTAAAATTGGGTCAGAAATTGGTACTCTTCCAAAGAACGTACTTAGGCCTCCCTCTCGCACGAAGAAAGTCTCTCACATGGTGTGGGATGATTTATTGACGAGATTTCAGAAAAAAATGGCCGGTTGGAAAGGGACCACTCTCTCTAGTGCTGGTAAGTGCCTTCTCATTAAAAGCACACTCCAAAGTTTGCCCATATATATCATGTCACTATTCAAAATTCCTTCCTCCTTCAGAGAGAAAATTGAAAGGATTCAGAAAAAAATTTTATGGCAAGGCATGGAAGAAAAGTTCAGATTTCACCTTGTGGCCTGGGATAAAGTCTGCACCCCTAAATCTAGGGGAGGGCTGGGAATAAAAAATATTGAGAAAATGAATGAGGCACTCATTGCTAAGATGGGCTGGAGATTGCTTTCTGAGAAACAACCCTGGATTGATGTCATTAAAACAAAATACTTGAATCAGCAAGCTGTTTACTCCTATCTGCATGATGAGCAACTCCCCAATGGTTCCATTTTTTGGAATAATCTGGTTAAGAGTAGAAACTTCATTAAGAAGGGAAGCAAATGGAAAATTGGGGATGGCAGCGACATTAACTTCTGGGAGGATAACTGGTCCAATGATAATCTCTTGGAGAGATTTGGGACTGCTAAGGACAATTTTATAAGAAAATATGGAACTAAAGTTAAGGACTACATTGATGGAAATGGCACCAACAAGAATTGGAAAAGACTTACTATGGAGAGTATTGAATCAAATGTACTATTTCCTCCTCCAAGACCTTTTGATCTCTTCCTTTGTGTCACCTCGATTCCAAGGATGAGCTGATCCGGAGCAATTCACACGAGGGTAAATACTCACCAAATTGGTTATACCACTTTTCCACAAGAACCAATCTGACTTTAATCGAACTTGATCTGATGCCCGAGTTAACCCCCAAAATAAATTTTTTTCTTTGGTCAAGCATCGAGGCAAAATTCTCACCACCGACAATTTGATGAAAAGAGGTTTTATCATTCCCAATTGGTGCCACCTTTGTAGGAATAACTATGAAGACATTAGACATCTGTTCATACACTCGTGATTATGCCTTTAGAGTTTGGAACTTTGTCCTTTCCAAATTTGAAGCTCTGGGTGATGCCGAGGATCTTACTCACTGTGGAACCAATGGAACCCACCATTCGTACATTGTGCTATCAAGAATCTGAAATTAGCCATCCCGCATTTAATTTGGAGGATCTGGAAGGATAGAAATAATATAGTTTTTAGAAATAAGAAGCAAATTTAAACTCACTACTGGCAAGATCTCCCAAGGCATCAAAGAGGACATGGCCAGATTTAAACCTCCTAAGAACAATTGTTACCCCGAAATGAAAAGCACATCTTATCAAATTGGCAGATCGGATATTGGAGCAACCTCGGAATAGTGTGGATAGATCTTTGGTCAAATGGCATCCCCGAATCCAATTGGTTCAAGCTGAACTTTGATGGTGCCTCTAAGGGGAACCCCGAACAAATTTCCGGAGGAGGAGCAATACGACCATAAAGGTAATTTGATTGTTGACATGCTGGAAAAATGGGAATCCAAACCAATCATTTTGCAATCTGCTCTCTCGGGGTTTGAGAGTTGCTCGACCCAAAATATCCGAACCTCATTGTTGAAGGGGACTCCCTTAATATTATTAATCGCTTAATCAGTCCTCTTCTCCTAGCCGGAATATCAAAGATTTTATCTCTCGAGTCCATAAGCATCACCATACCTTCAACAAAGATCGTAATCATACATACTTACAGGAAGGTAACAAGTCAAGCCGATGCAATGGCCAATTATGGCATTAATATAAAATTCACTATTTGGGATAATGATAGTATCCCTAATCAGCCTTCACAACAAAGATACATGCGGACCTTCACATGCAAACAATCTCTAAAGATATGCTTTAATCTTTGGAGGAAATCCATAAATTCTTCCACAGGTGCTGTTTTAGTTTATTTGGCGTGGCATATGATATCTACTCCAAATGATGGCAAGATTTTGTTTAGGAACTTCAAGTGGAGCCGTCTAAATTTAAAAACAAAGACACGCGGAAGTACAATAACATATTCGGTTGCCAAGCTCCGCGAAACCGAAGATAACTACAAGGTGAAAGCTGACAGGATAAGGGTTTCACGCGCGACTTCACGCAGACTCAGATCGGCAATCCTACAGCCGTTCGTGGGAGGACCAACGGCTACAGTTCCCATTTTTATGCGACCCGCAACGGCGAGAAACGAATCACTCTCAACGCCCAAAGGTATTTTGAAAATTGTTGTAACCAGACATCCTCAGAAGATGGGAGGGCCTCCCCGCCCATTGAGCCGTGTGCGCACTCGACCGGAAAGATAACACCGAGCTCTGGAACATTCTTAGTATTGGTGGATTCACCAACTTTGTGGAGAGAGTGCAAGGGCATGATCAAAACATCTCTGTTCGCTTTGCCAAGGATTGGAATGAGAGGATGGTCGACTATGGAGGGCAGAAGATTCTTATTAATGACGAACTCATAGCCGGAGCGATCGGCCTCACTGAAGGATACCGCTTCTTCAACAAGAGGGTTATCAAAGAGGCTGAAGAGAGAAGATTTGTGGAGGAGGAGGAGAAGCTTATATTCAACACCGCGGGTCTGCTTGTTAATTCAATTCCTTCTCCGTATGATGAAGTCACCCGCATGATGATTCGCTACATATCCTTGGAAGGCAGGTTTGTACTCGTCCCCCAAAGCACCTTGTCTTTTTGAATCACTTTCGTAGGAGTAGGTTGGTTTGCTTTCCCCACTATCTCGTTAAACTCTCTTGAGCGCTCCATTTTGGAGTTCCGTACATACCCGGCGGTTCCCCTTCACCAAGGGCTTATTCCGCTTATTCACAAGATCGCCTTATTAAATTCCCCTCTCCCTTCCTCCTCCCGGCCTCGGCTTTGGGCTCTGCTGCCCCCCTGTCTCCCCGCTGTCCCTCGCCGCTGCCCCGCCTCCGGTGCCGATGCCCCCATGCAGCTGCTCATGCTTCTCCTTCTTTCCTCCCGCCGCTGCCCCCGCCACCCACACACTGTCTCTACTTCTAAACGTGTCACTGTGGCTTCTAGAGACTCAACCTTGAGTCTACTACCGAGGGGATGAACCTTTGGATGACATTGCTCGTGATCTCGCTAAACATTAGTAGTGCCACTCCCAAAGGCACCAACGGATAACCCTTCTAGAAGATTGGAGGCCTTAGAGGCTGAGCTTAAATTGCTGAAGGATGAGGTAAAAAATCTTGCTAAGCAAAAAGGCAAAAAAAGCATTGAGGGAGAAGGGAGCATTGGCAATAGCCAGCTTGATGAAATATACAAAAAACTGACCTCCCTTGACTCCCGCCTTGGGAAAACGAAGACTAGGCATGAGTATAATATCATAGCATTCGTGGCCATAGAGGAATTCATCGAAGGACATGCAAGAAGTGTTTCGCAACTCAGCGGTGTCCCGATGACTCTTTGGGGCAATGAGAAAGAGAGTAAAAGAACCAGAGAGGAGCTCGATAAGACGGATGCTGCTCATATGACCACGCTGGGTATGTACCATGCTTGGAAAAAAGTAAAGATGAGTATTGATCAAGCGGCCAAGAAGTAGTCCAGTTTTACTACTGCTTCTTGGCTGTAGGCTTGCTGTTTTGTTGCCGTTGTTTTGCTGTTAAGTCTCGCTTGTGTTGTCCGTTTCTAGGCTTCGTGTTCTTCTTCAGTAACTTTTGTGCTTTGATACATGCTTCTCTGCTCCTCTCTCTTATTCTCGCTTTTAGGCCTCCTTTTGTACACAAGGGTATAGTCCCTTTCAAAAACTATTTACCAATATTAAAAAAAAAGTTTCAAGGAAATTTAATAAAATTTAGGAAATTATATTTTATCCAGAGTAATTTTGTTCAAGATCGATAATTCAGGGTGGAGTAAATGAATTCTCATCGGTGATAGTTGACATCTTCGAATGATTCCATTAGTTCCCAAATGAGTTAAAATTTAAAAAATAGGAATCATAAAATTTTATAATTCTCTCAAACGTGGAAACATCAACTTTTATCCAAGGATTGAGGGATAATTTATACATATTTCAAAATTGAATCTACCCCACTTTATTCAAGATGGAGTAGGCCAAAATTCTAAGTTTAAGGAAGAAATAAAGTCTCAATAATGGTTACATTGATATGATTAAGTATTTTTATTAACAATCATATAAGGTCTCACCCCAAAAACATTTTTAAGCTTCCAATGTGAAAACATCAAGTTGAGTTTCCCAATTTAGATATCCAAGATAAAATAGACTGTCTCAAAACTGAAAATCACACTTTGGACACCTTGGTGTCCCCTATATACCCTATTTACCTCATGGGAAAAGTGGGACCAAAGAAAGTTACCCCATTTTCAAGAAAAATTGTCATCCCTCAAGACTTGCAATGTATGCCAAGAAATGCAATATCTCACTCCACCACTTACCTCCGTTCATGATTTATCACCCTTAG
This sequence comes from Taxus wallichiana var. yunnanensis, assembly GCA_018340775.1. Lineage (NCBI taxonomy): Eukaryota > Viridiplantae > Streptophyta > Pinopsida > Cupressales > Taxaceae > Taxus > Taxus wallichiana. The sequence continues at coordinate 462,262,891 of CM031242.1, read as the reverse complement.
GTCACCCTTTTTATCCCAAAATCCCAAACATCCCCAAAAACATAGAGAGGATAGAGGGGTGATAATTTTTATCCCTATCTTCCTAATTGTCTTGTGGTCACTTGAATAACCAATTTCAGCTCCACATGACCTCGTTTAAGATCCAAAACTTCATTTCCACTTTCCTCACACTTTTCTATCCTATTTGAACCAATTATTCGCAAGGGGAAAATAGAGATAGAGAGGAAACATAGATTTAACCTTACCCCTCTTGTGTAAGCTATGTTAACTATAGTTAACCAACTAGAATCTCAGTGGGTTAGAAACTCATATACAATGAAACCAATGTCACTCGCTAATAATTTAGTAAATTTTCATGTCAAAGTGCTTGTGAGAAACATATCTCAAACTCCATTTCTTTCTCGAAGTGCGACAAAATATTTCCATACATTCATAACCATCAAAATAAATATTCTCTCGTAACTCCTCAACTGTGCATTCCTATCCAATGAATATTTGTCAGAATCTTCCTCTCCAAAATTCCTTTAAGAATAATTAAAAAGAAAAATATTAAAACCTAGCTTTTTAATAGTAGCAATGTGAAATTTCCAAAGCATAAACTTCCTTTTTTATTTTTATAGATATAACGCTGATGAAAAAATTTATAACTTCTAGAGAAATCTAGTATTGAGAGCCATGGATGTCTAAAAATAGTAAATTTATAAAAAAAAAAGTTTCCGAATTTAAAACACTCAGAATGAACAAGAAACATTAGAGAACGAAAATGATGACTTACCAAAAATAAATCCCTACGGTGAACTCCGCTAAAAATAGAATGTTCATGATTTAAGTTAAGAAATTTTGTCCTAGTTTTTAATATACCTATCTCATTAGTATTTTCCATAATCATAAGGCATGGAAGTTATCTTTTGGCCAAAAAATGGAAGAAACACCCTCATGCTCCTAAATAATCAATTTTGAGGATATTTTTACATGAAACAATTTGATGCAAGAAGATGAATGATTCAAATCATTCCAATTTTGGTTGGGATGAGTCATCTTGGTTGTATATATTCATGAAAATGACATCATATGAATCACATTATGACAAGAAACATATTAAGATATCAATTTGTAAAAAATATAGTGACTTAGCTAATGGGTGAAATTAGGAACATCATGAGGACTGCATAGGATAAAAAACTATTAGGGGCTCCACTAAAGTTAAAATCAACAATGATATTTTCATGAAGAACATGATAACATAATATGACCATGAGTTATTTTGGTAGTCATATTAGGATCTTAGACACTTGAATATATCATGAAAGTGTTTCTAAACACTTTTTCAATGTTTTGTCTTGTGTTCACATCTTGTAAGTCAAGGAGGTGACAATCATAATTATTCAAATTAGTTTCGAGGTTAATAACATGTAATGCATTCCATAAAGTTGAATTCAAAGATAAATCCTACTATCTTGAGGAGGAAATATATCCATGAGGAACAATTGATAAAAAAATGTATTCACACACCATAAGTATGCTTCCACATATGTGACATTTACGTCATGAATTGAATTGTGAAAATATCATCATGTTCAAAATAGAAATGTAAAGATGATTTCATGAGTTAATGATTGTCATATTATGAATCTGTTATAATCTCCAAATATCTTCAAGAAGCAAGTAAAAATGAGCTAATCAATCTATCAAGGTACACAAAACCATCATTTATGCAGGATAAAGAAATCATATATTCCCATGAGATGCATATAGGAAGTAAGAGGCATGAAAATCCAAATGTTGATTCCATTCAAGGAAATTATTGAGCAAGGAAGAGTACGAAAATGATCTTCATATGGAGCACCATGTAGGAAATAATAAATTACCATCTTAGTTTCAAATGATTTAATTCATATAGTAGTGTCGTTAGACACTAATTAAACACATGGAAGTGTGACAACACCCGAAGGAAGAAATATATTGTAATTACCTCATTTTTGTTTAATGGATGGACATATGACTAGAATAACATTAAAGGATAAATCCTTTCACCTAAATTATGAAGACCCATTTTAGTAAGAAGAAGATAAGCATAAAGAGGTTTGAGCATCACGGAGTTGAAAATAAAAAATTGATCATCACTCATTCCTTGTAATCAAAAGAGATCATCATGTTCCCATCGAATGCAGATCTTATAGTCATGTTACTTGAACAATTATCCAATGTTGTAGTATGATTCCATATTTTATAGAGGAACAAGGTTCTGATCACTTTACTTCTATTCAAAAGGAGGTTATGATCGATATTATATTTCTCCTTTAAATGTACTTTTTCCTATTTTTTCTTATTCACTAAAGATATATTAAACATTAACATTGTAAGAGTACTTTTTTATTAAGAAGGAAATGAATCACTTTTGTATCCTTGGAATATGACAGGTCACAAGTGATGAAGATAGGTAAAAATTCATGTGGGGGTAGTTTTATCTATTGAAAGTGCACCCTATTGAGAGATGACTACAGGGGTTCTAAGCTTTCTCTGGATCTCTCACTTTCATAGATACAATGGAAACACCTTAGGTATATGGGTATACCTATTGTTGAGGTAAGTCTCGTATCAAGGCCAATTCCTTTTTGATGTATCCTAAACTAATTTTTACGGGTTTTAAGGGTAAAGAGATGACTGTAAATGAATTGAAAATGGGTTGATACACCAAACTTGTTGAGGGATTTGACTGAGTACATGCACAATCAAATTGAGAATGAATTTTGGATACACAAACCAATAGTTTTCAGTAGAATATTAAGGCAAAACACTTTGTGTATTGAGGGAATGAGTCACAACAATATAGTAAGATAAACATACACACTAATATTATGCAGAAATTATTAAATTTGTAGCAAGGTAAGATGATTAATCAGGGAATTTTACATTCACAAGAATTAATGAGCACACCACTACAAATAATTGGAAAGACAAAAATCAGTTCTAACTTAAGGGGAAAATTTGGAAATATTTTCTTCAGCACTCCTATATCACAAAATTCCTCTTTGTGCCTTGCAATTGCACACAATATATAGAAATATTATTCACCCAACCCATCCTAAAATAGGCTAAAATTTGTACTCACCGATGCATGCTAATTTTATCCCTTTATCATGAATAAATAAAGGAATAAAAATAGACATGTTAATATAATGAGGCATTAATAGCCTTGATTATAAAAATACATTTCAATCAAACTACAGTTGAGTGATCTATTTTTAATAAAGTAAGATGAATAATTTTGCTAATAATGGAATTTGGCTAATAATAGACCACCTTTGATGTGCACATGTTCAAATTTTGTCTTTCCTTTGCTTTGTCTTCTTTTGATTACCACTTTTGTGAAAAATAAGGTAAGGCTCCATTATTTGATCTCTGATGTTGACCCTATGAATGCATTATCCCTTTTGTCTCTAGCTCATCATGGCACATATATTATGATTTACAAATCATATTTGCATTGGAAATAATTGGCACCTTTTGACTTTAGTCTTTGGGCATACATTATAGTTTTGACTAATAATGGTGATTAATAGACTCCTTTTCAATTATTTTCCACCTTTACACCATAGTCTTTGGGCCCTCCTTGATCATGTTCTTTTGATTTTCCAAGGCATAGACATAAGGTTCAAACCTTTATCAAAGGTCAATGCAATGATTTTATAAAACATCATACATGTCCTCGTAACGATGAATCACCCCTTTGTGATCTTTTGTCAGTGAAAACACAACCCTAATTAGGGTTTCATCATGCTTTTCCACATCTGTACTCTCTGACTGTGGTAGAGTTCGATGCAACTATGATCAAGGTTGGATTTTTTTGCATGGAAATTGGTGAACGATTCTCGATTTTCGATCTCCGTACCAACTTGATCTTTAATCATCAATTCAACTTTGGGTGAGATATGAATTTAACAATGGAAATATATTTTATATCTAATTATCTTGAGGTATTTTGATGATCCTTGCCTTCGATTATTGTACCCTCAATCTTGTTGGAGCTAACAGTGATTGCTGTTAGGTTTGGATTTTCTGTTGAAATTAGATATTTAATCTTGATCATTGATCTTTGTACCTTTGCGACCCTCACCATTGATGCATTAAATCTACTCGACCGTGGTGGTTGGCTTGGGTTATCAGTCGCATCATTGAATTTTTTACCCGCTAGATATATGTCCTTGATGCTAACTCAGATGAGTTAGGTCTTATTAAAAGATCATTGAGCTTATTCTTTATTCATTCTGGCATCCTCATTTCGAGTAGTGAAGCCCTGACCATTTTTTCCTTCACCACCATTATTGGTCATATGTAAGGTCGGTTGTTTTTGTGAAGTTTTCTTATGCGACCCTAAACATCATCATTTTAACTTTGTTTCGATCTTCTAAGATAAAATTGACAGAGGTGGTCATGTTTTATTGTAAGTTCGAGATCTTGTGGTTATGGGAATTGTTTTATATCCTCGAAGGTTTTAGTCATTTTAGTTGCACGCCTGTCTGTTTGGATGTTCGGTTCTAGGTTTTTCTGAAAATATGAGGTCTAATTTCATTTAGCCTAGGTCTATGAATGGCCACTTGTTGTAACTCTTGAAGATGGGGTTTGAGATCAATATTTTTCTATGATTTCGAGACTTGTCATTAATGTTATTGAAGAAGAAAGGTTGAGTTCCATCTCGAGTTCGGGTTAGTATAGCCTAACGTCATTGTTGAAGGTAAGCCATTTTGTATTCACTAATTTGTTTGAACTTTCTATAGATGTGAAACTCAAATATAAACTTGATTTCTCCTCTATAGTTGAAAAATTAGGATTCAACCTCATCCTCCATGATCTCGTAGATTGTACTTTTCAAATCAATTTTAATTCAAATTTTGTGTTTTGAACTTGTAATTTTAAATCCTACTTCCCAAACCATTGTGAGGTTTTTTTGTTTATTCTTATCTGATATTCATTGAAATTTCTACAAGTATTCAGGTCTATTTATAATAAATGAAAATCCACCATTTTTGTTGTTCTAAGATCAGATGTGAAAAAAAGATCTCTACAATATATTTTTGTAAAATGCTTTAAGATTCTTTATGGTTGTTGTTTTGAGTCCATCTCTATCAATTTGTAAATGAATTCCCATACATGTAGCTTTAGAACGTGTAGTTCTATATTTTTTTATTTGTAAGGCTTGACCATTGTTTGAGCTCGTCATGGCTAGGAGCTTCCAAATGCCTCAAACTTCATTTATTTTTATATCAAAACCTACTTTCTAAGTGTGCTTCGGGTTTCTAACGATCTTTCAACCCTATAAATGATTCCAGGTCTTCATTATTTTACACCGTACTTTGTATTATGAAAATGGGTTTGATCTATTTCATACCCCTTCCATGCTTTTGTTTTGTATTTTATCCTTCATAAGCTGCCTTGAGTTCCACTATGTTTCATTGTAAATTTGATAATAAACTTGTCAATATTTTCTGGTCACAAGGTGCATCTTGTTTCACCGATTTATAACTTTTTTGGGTTTACCATTTTGCATATTTTTGACCTTTGCATTAATTTTAAATAATTTCACGTCAAACACTTAATCTAGGCTCCATTTTACACATTCTATGAAAGAATCTTGTAGCCTCTCCATACTCTAAGGCCTGCTCTTTACTCGTTGTTGTATGCTTATAACAAAAATGGATTGTTTATGATATTGAAACATGCATGAATGCTTGGTTCTTTTATGAATTTAGCAAAACTGAAACATGAATAATGGTGCGTATATGTTGTCTCTCTCCTTGAACTAGAACACGATGTCTTACTTTTATGATGTTCTAGTCAAATACGTGCTTAAATTTATGACTTCCCTCATTTTGTAACCAAAGAGAATTGTATTTAGAAATCTATATTGAGACTATGAAGATCTTATAAGTGACTTTTTTTACTTTATATATGTTTCTTTAGTTGTTGATCCTATTTTTGTAACATTTGATCTCTCGAAATGTGAGTAGGTTGAACTCTGAATTTGTTATTTCTTGTAACTTAAGAACAGTATTTTTAATGGAGATCTGTAGCCTTTTATTCATGCATTGTAAGTGATTGATTTTAATAACAAAATAATGCTTGTTGGCCATCTTATGAGATATTGGAGCTCCTCCATTGTTCGAGCATTTTGTAATCTAGTGAATTCTCGCTTAGTTATAGCAAGATCTCATATTATGGAAATGATGCATCCTTTCCTCATTCTACTCTAGTTGATCATTTGTATGATTTGTGGAGTATGTGTCTTTAGCTTAGAATTTTGTATGTTGAGGAGTGACTTACTTTTTTGAATAAATATAGGCTCTAATTGCATTTTTATCAATATGGCTTGGCTTGGTCCTTCTATAAAAATCTTTGTTGTTTATGTTTTCCTTTTGATTCTACAAACCGATGTATTTATGATTCTCAAATACTTTAGATTCTATAATTTTCCACAGAATTTGATCACATATGTTATTAAGGAGTCCAAAAACTGGATGTGGAAGTGCACAAAATTATTTCATTTTCATGACTCTATTGATATTCATTGATAAGCTTGTACCACTTCTCTTCTCTTCTCTGAGTTATATATTTGTTTTGATAAAATTTGATTTTCCCACAGCTAGAGTCACGTGTTAATCACATTTGAGAAAAAATGTAATTTAATACTACTATTTTCTTTCTAATCAGAACCTTGATGCATCTGTTACCTTTTGAAACACTTTGCTAATCTTTTTATATTCTCTAATGATGTAGCATCTTGATTTAAGATGAATGCCTTCCTAGTTGATTTTGAAACCTGATACTGGATTTGTAAAGGAGGAAATATCTTCTTTTGTAAGCTTGAGGATTTCTATCCCATTCAGTCATGATACTCAAATAATCTTTAAGGCAATTTGTAACTTTTGTGAAAACATTCTATTGCTTTAATACTCCATTCACTTGTGTATTGAAACTGGAAGCACTTGCTGAGTTAAATTCTTGAAGGCTTGTAGCCTGAAATGATCACTTGGATACTTTATCATTTTTTTAACTGCAAGTCATGAAGCTTTCTGATATGAGAACATTTGACTACTTTTGATGAGTGCATACTTCCTCATTTACTTTTGCTAAATTTGCACTTGTAACTTTTGAAGAATGTACTTTCCTTGTTTTAATAAATTCATAAACATGCCTTTGAGGTATTCTTTACATATTTACTTTGATCATTTAGGTTTTACTCTAAGATGGAAATGTCATCTTGTCCTTTATAATAGTTTCTATATGAAATTGTACTTGACTGATATATCATATTACTTGTTACGCATACCTGATATCTTTTTAAATGTTCTTTAAAACTTGTACTTTTCATCCAAAAACTTTGATTTTTTTAATTTTTGGTATCTCCTGTAACTATCCTCTTCATGGGTTCTTGTAGAGGTTTGTTAATAAAAGATGGAAGATACCCTTTCTTATTTTCTGTGTTTTGATGAAAACTTTTTTCTAAAAGAATTGTTACTTGTATCTTACTTCCTCACTTCTGATTCAATGTCCCAATGCCTTTCTTCTATACATTTTCTATTTGCATTTTATTTTCTTAAACAATTTCATGACTTGTACATCTATATTTCTTCAAAAGTATTAATTTTTTTACGGTATTCATTTATGAAAAATATTTCTTCTTTTCATCTGCTACTTGTACTTGCACACTTAAGAAAATAGTTAGAAAATATTTAGGCTTTTTGGCCTCTCTTATATTCCATAGTTTTCTTTTCTCTTTCTTTTCAAAATGATTCTGGGAATCATATGTGCTAATGTAGAATACTACTCTTATCAATTGTGTATATGTATATGATGTACCTTATACTTCTTCTTTTAGAAATCCATCTGCATGTAGTTAGATAGTACATAGGTACGAATTGAACCACCGAGATCAATATTGATGCCTCTTCTTTTTCCATTGTTAGGTACATTGTGACTGCTAGGAGATCTGGAAAAAGATGGAGCTAGAGCTGAAGTGAAGAAGAGTAGAGAAGAACCCAAAGGAAATGATGGGTTTATTCTATACTCTTTTACTTTTAACTTCATGCATATGTAATTATTTCTTCAATAGTTATGAGTTACATCCCATAGCTTGTGTGGGAAATATTGTACTTCTTCATGAATAAATAAAATTTAATTTCTATACTTGAGTTGTATACTTATTTCTTATTTCATATTTATGACATGTATATTGATTGTATAACAAAATAAACAACTCAAACACATAATTAAATGTATTTACATGTAGAAATAATGAGTTTTGAAATACTTGTAAATTTAATAATGAACTCTCTTTCTTGTAAACTACAACTTTGTTTGTTGTTCCCAAATTTAGCATTTCACCTAAACTATGATTCCCACCTTCATCAAGGAAATGCATTAGTCCTTCGGGATTTTGTGTTTCCTTGCTGAAGATGAACATGGAATGGTAGTCTATGTGAGGTGTTACATTTTGTAACAACACACATAGCTGCAGATTACATGTAGCTAATCAATTGTTGCAACTGAAAACATAATAAAATTGTAATGCATTCCCTAGTTAGGTCCACTTCATCAATATCATCCATCGTAATGAAGTTTTGAGTTGCCCATTTTTGCACAAGTGTAAAAATATCAACATTTATGGCGATCCTGCGGGAAAGCTCTTGCTAGCTTATAGACTAGTGCCTTGCTCTTGTCCATTGGGCATGGAGTTAAAGCATATAACAAAAACTACCTTTCCGAAAAAACAAAATAAATCTTGGAAAGGAACTGGAAATTAGATCATGCACATGAATGCACTTTATTGAATTTGAAAAACATTGCAATATGCATGAATTGCGCTTATTGAAAAGGAAATCCTTCTCTAACCAAATGTTGTAGGATTTTCAATAACATGTTTAAGAAACATACCATCCACGAATGGGATGTTGCTCTCTATTCAACCTTGAAATATAAAATGCATTGTGTTCTTTGCAAGATAAAATCATGTAACTATCACCTAGATTCTATCAAAATTTGTGTCATTTCCTGGCTTTGCACGACCAACATCTCATTTTAACACAATGTCTCCTTCATTAAATATCCTAAACTTAGGATTCTTATCAAATATTTTTTTATCTATTTTGTATTCTTTTCCATGTTTAGATGAGCTTGAACTCTTAGCTCCTCTAACTCAATTAACTCTGCATAACGGACCTGCAATGGTTCATTCTCGATTAATTCCATCTTATGCAGCAAATCCAATGCAGTGCAATTCAACCGAGATGGGAATTATTATCTCTCTTCCATAAACATGCTTGTATGGTGAATTGTCAACTGATCTTTTAGGAGTCACTCTATTAGCCCAAAATGCTGAATTCAATATTAGATGCCAAGCTCTTTGGTTATTCTTGAGTGTTGTTTTGATGATCTTCAAAATATTTTTGTTAGTACTTTCAGCTAATCCATTACCTTATGGGTAATAATTAGATGATGTATTTAAATAAATTACATGCTTAATATCCCAATTTTTACATTTTCATCAAGAAAATATAAGGATCTATCGATATGATACTTGGTGGAACGCCAAATCTGTAAACTATACCTTTGTAAAAGTATAGAATTGAAATTCGATTAGCTTCTTTTAAGGATATTGCTTCATTCCAACATGTAAAGTAATTTGTAGTAGTCAAAATCCACATGTGTTCTTGTGACAAAGCTGGATTCATCTTGCTAATAAAGTAGAGACCCCACTACATGAATGACTAATCTCTTTGAACAGGTTGTAGCGAAGCGAAGCTAAATGTTCCTTTCAACAAAGAAAGTGCATTTCTTACACTTTCGATCCATTCAAGCAGTCCTTGAATATGTTGGGCCAATAGTAACTAGTTTTCATAATTTTTAAGGTTGTAGTACATGCTAAAAAATGACCTCCTTCAGGTCCTTCATGAAGTTCAGATAATAGTTTTTGAATTCTATCGTAAACAATACATCATAGAAAAATTCCATTTATATCTCTTTTAAATAACACACCATCGGTGAAAACATAAAGTACAAGTTGTAGCTTGAAGTATATTCATTTGTTCTTGTCGATGCCTTCCGTATAAGTACCATGTTATAGGTAATTAACTAAATAAGTAATCCATCTTGATTCTTGTTCTTAACTAAGTCCGGGTTGTTAATTTTCTAGTTGTACCATGGTATCGATTGTTGATACACAATTTCAGAATGTTTTTCTAGATCTTCTAATTCTCGTAGCATGATTTTTTCAATATCAACAATTTTATGCTCACACAAACCTTTTCCTAGAACTTTTTAGTCAAATGGATGTCAACATCATATTGCATAACCTTTTTAATCCAACGTTCTTCTCATTCAACTCTTTATTCAACAAGAATTCTTTAACACTTGTATGAGAGACTACGGCATGTATCTTATTATTGGAAAGCATGTACTTGAAGTTCTTCAATCCTTTAGCTAATGAAAATACTTATTTCTCAAGAAAGGTGTACCTTGTCTCGTAGTCATGCAAACTCTATCTAAAGAAAGCAATTTTTGTTAAGTGTTTTCATCATTAACCTAAGTTAATATGGTTCAAAAGAGTCTCATCTCCAAAAAGTACATACATTGTAAAATATTTATCAAAATTTTCATTTGTAAGAGTAGGGGCTTGTGAAATGGCTGAATTGATGGCATAAAATCCTTTTTCACTTTTCTAGCCCAAGAGAAATTCTTACATTTCTTTAACATGGCTGTTAATGGCTTGACTAATGCTGCAAAGTTTGGAACAAATTTTCTAATAAAGTTGATTTTTTTTAGGATAAATTTTAATGCTTTCTTGTGATAAGGTAAGGATAGCTATGAAATAACTTTGATTATGAAAGGATCAATAGATAAACCTTGTTTAGAAATAATGTGACCAAGTAATTTACCTTGATGTACTGAAAAAATAGACTTTTGGGATTTAAAGATATTCCAAACTATTTGCAAAGTTGAAAAGTTTTCCTTAAATGAATTATATGTTCATCAATGTTTTTTGAAAATATGGTGACAACATCTAAGTAAACCAATAAGAATTTCTTTAATAAGCTATGAAAATCCATGTCAATTGCAGATTGAATTATTGCACCGACATTTGAAAGTCCAAAAGTCAATTTTTGTAAGAATTAGTACCCCACTTTGTGGTGAAGGTAGTTTTGTATCTATATTCTTCATGCACAAGGATTGATTGTATCTACTGTAACCATCCAAAAGAGACAATCTGTCTGAACTAGAAACTGTTCTCAAAATCTAATCCATATTGGGCAATGAATAATGATCTTTTAATGAAGCTTTATTAAGGTATCTAAAATCCACACATAGCCTAATTTCTCCATTCTTTTTCCAAATAGGAACAAGATTAGCTACCCAACTTGAATTCTTAACTAGAAAGATAATACTGATTCGATCAGTTTAGACAACTCTTTTCTCATTAATGGCTCAATCTTTGGATTTACAAGCCTTTGCTTCTACCTAACTGGATTGGAATTTGGTTGTAACTCTATTGTATGTTGAGCTAAAATTGGATCAAATCCTCTCAGATCTTGGTATTTCCAAGCAAAAAAATCTCTGAATTCTTTACATAATTTGATAAATGACTATTTTTCAGTTGAGGAACATACCTTTCTAATAAATAGTTTCTTTTCATCATCCACCAAGATCTCCTCATAGTTATCTGTGTGAGTTGAAATATTTCCTTTTTCTTTTCTTAATTGATCATCAGAACTAAAAATATCTTCTAGTGTGACCAATCCTTGAGGAAACTTGTTTTTCTTTAACTAAACAATCTGGTCACCATAGAAGTGTTGTAGGTTTTCTTGATTTACTATAGAAAATTCAGCTTCTTGCTGTAAAAATCTATAAATATTTTCATCATCTTCAAAACTTACCAATTTTCATCACGGTCAAATTGACTTGAATGTATGATAATCAGCTTTATATGTGGCTATATTTTACTATTTTTTATCTTTTCTATTACATCAAAGCTAGCACCAATTACTACAACTATGTTTACATGTTGTTTTTCTAATCTTTGGATAGATTGAATGTGTTTTTTTTTTTATATTTAAAAAATTTTACCGAAGCTATGAACCGGGGATGGACACCAACATTACAAGAGGAAGGAGAGGTAGAAGGGAAGAAAGGGGGGGGACATGGGGAAAGAAGAAGAAGAAAAAGGTGAAGGAGGGCCAATATCCAAAGGATGTGGTGAGATAGCCAAGAACAAGAACTGAATGGAACAAAAAAATGCATAAAAGGAGGAGCGCGGGATCCTCTGCATCAACCAAACCGGTACTAGCTCGGCGCAGTTGGACTCACGTAGAAGGCGCTTGTATGCACTCTGAGCCCTATCCTTTATAGCATTCCACGATCGATTGCGAGTATATAGGGAAGCTAGTGGTCTTGATATCCACTTGAGGCGAAGACAATGATTGAGCCTTCCCATCGTGAATAGATCGCCGACGCTTTGGGTGTTATTGAAAGGGTCCCTATATTGGCCGTAGATCCATTTGATGCCATGCCCGAGCCGATTGTAAGATCATCGTCCTCCTCAACCCAGAGAAGTGGATCCGGTAGGGAGAAGTCAGCCAGTTCATCACGGAGGTCGACACGGTGAGTGGGAAAGATAATGGAACTATAAATGAATTCCATGATGACCAAAAATCCTAAAAAGAAGGCGAGAAGGAGATGAAGGTAGTAGCAATGTCTGCATTTGTGCATTCCTGGAAAGAACGAAAATGATAACAGTCTCCCAAAATAGTCTCAATCACTTGACTTCTGGATTGAAGAATATTTGAAGACTTCTGACAGACAGGAGTGATCAATCTCCAAAGTTGAGGTGACATCTGGAACCATGCTATGTAGGGTAACAAAAGGGAACCCAAGAAACACCATTGTAAGACATTTGAGAACAAGCAGTGTGGAAACTGAGACCGAGAGACACATAACAGAGAGTTGGCAACCTTCTCCCTTAAATGGAGCACTACACACCCGTGAGACCTAATCTGAACTACCGAGTCGAGCTAGCCCATTCATGGGAGATTAGGCTTGACATTCCATGCCAACCTTTATCAGTACCTGAAGTGATGATGGCAGCGGGGTAATCAATTGCATAGTTTACCAAAAAATCAACCACTTTCTTTGTTTCTCTGTAATTATGTGTAATGTACCAGGAGCCGATTTTGTTCAACCAAAATAGAATTTGGGGGATAAAGGTATTGATTTTCCATGTTGGGGATGTGCCTCTAGAAACTGCACATATAATAATTTGGGAGTCCCCTTCAATAAATAGATGTGAACAACCTAACTGGGCAGCCATCTTGACCCCTTCTAGTAGCGCTTGGGCTTCAGCAGTGTTACACGAACCATCTCTGAGAGGGTAGGAACCAGCCTTGATGAGATTACCAAATTCATCCCTAAGAATACAACCTACACCTGATTTACCTGGGTTCCCTCTAGAAGCACCATCAAAATTGAGTTTCCATGAACCCTTCGGAGGGGGTCGCCATCTTGCCCTTTTTCTATGAATTAATTTTTCAACTTGAGTGAGGCCTTTTTTAACAATAGAGCCGGGGCCAGGTTGCTTTATGAGGGGCCAAGAATTCATGATATCGAAATCCCTAGAGGAGAAAGTTGATTGTGACAAAAATTAACACTAACTTTCTCTCGAGATGGCCACTTCTAACTTGTTGAGAAAAGCGTGCAACTCGGCAATTTGTTCCCTGAAGAGACGAAGATTGCATTCCCACCAAATATGCCACAGGAGGAAGAAGGGGGCTATGTACCAAATAGAACTGAGGGAGCTATTGTTGTTATATCTCGGCCAAGAGAGAAGGGTCTCTCCTATATTATTGCATGGGACCCAAGCTAGATTTAATTTGCTAAGGAGCCAACCCCAACAACTGGACGTGAATGGGAAAAATAGAAAGAGATGATCAAGGTCTTCCTCAGTGGCACCACAGAGCACACACTTGGATGGACCAGCATAACCCCATGATCTCCGCCTAACTTGAGTCAGAACTTTATTTTTCATAACCAACTAAAAATTTCCACCTTGGGAGAGATACTAGGATGCCAACAGCCATAGGAATAGGGAAGACCTTGGCCAAACCATGAGATGAGAATATTATAGCCAAATTTCATGGAGAAGGATCTTGTTGCATCCCCAATCCAAATCATACGATCATCATTATTAAGAAAGTGTGCATTTCTATCCTATAAGGCACCCTTGAAGAGATTGGATTCCTATGCATTAGCCCCGATATTGGAGATATCTTTCCAAATCCAAGATGGCAAGACATCATGATTCTGACTTGCCATAACCGAAAAACAATAGATCCCCAAGTAATCTTGGTCATATTAATTACTCTATTGAGTTTAGGCGTGAGATTACGGGGTGGGGATCCGTTCCAACTTTCCTCCAAGAAGGTGGTAAGTGAACTGTTATTGATGTTATAAGAGACTGGCTCAACAATCAAGGGTTTAGACTTATAGAAGAAATTCTAGATATGTGATCCTTTGGGGAGCTTAGGGTTGGCTAACAAAGATCTCGGGTGACCCCCGAGATACTTGTGGGAAAGAACTTGGAATACGAACTGTTTTGTGTTTGAGATAAAGTTCTAGAAAAGTTTTGCTCCGAGGGCTGAATTCTGAAAGAGCAAGATCCAGAATTCCCAACCCACCAAGGCGTTTAGGTAATTTGACCATATCCCAATTTGCAAGGTGAAATTTGCACTCTTCATTGTTTCCTTGCCATAAGAAGGATCGACAATCTTTTCAATTTTGAGCAGAATAGATTTAGGGATCTCGACATCACCAATCTGGCACTATGATAATTCTTCACCGAGAACTCCTCGTCTTATGATTATTTACTAATGCACAACCTTTAGTTTGGTGGATGTAATGCTGGAAACAAAACAACAAACATAACACAAGAATATCATCGACTATAATAAGATGGAATGATGACAAATATGAAATATCAAATTAAATTATAATATTAACATGAAATTGTTACAATCTCACCCATGAGGTACTTCAAGTGTTATTGACTTCACTTGCCTTTCACCAAGACTATGGGAGAAACTTAACAATTACACCTCTTAATGGCTTCTTCAACACACCTTTAAACGATGGCTTCCTTTACACACTTCATACAATATTTCTCACTACTTCCTTCTATGCTAAATGAGGGGTGGCCTCTATATTTATAGAACTTCGAGGCTTATCCATCTTATCTCTAAGATAGGATAAGAAATCCACTCTGACAAATCATATTCCATACCTTAACTCTTATTTGTACATGTGTAAGCTTATCTTTTAAGATAAGATAAACCTTATCATTTCACATGGGTTCCACATTTTTAGAATTTTTACAAATAGAATACACAAAATATTTATGACCTCACTCCTTGTCCTTATTACCAATATAATATTTCTAATTCCTAATCATGTAAACCCTACTTCTCTACTTATCTCAACTTTGACATTTTAACATTACCGGACCACTTTACGACAAATATTTAATTTTTACAACATTCCTATTGTACTTTGATTGTTACCATACTCTACATTATTGGCGGAACCGTCTTGATGGTGCCATTATCTTCTATCAGACGCTACTACTAATTACACTTAACAACATCCTATTCCTAATACATATATTAATGAAATAGAAATTACGGAGGAAAATTTTAGTGTCGACATCTTCCCCTTCCTAGCTTCTACTCGTCCTCGGAGTAGACTATTTTAAGTGCTTGGAAAATCTTCAACTTGTCGTGGTTGACCCATTTCGTAATGGGAGTGCCATCCAATTCCTCAGATCGGTACATACCATTTTCATACACAAATTACTATTTTGTAGGGCCCCATCCA
This sequence comes from Taxus wallichiana var. yunnanensis, assembly GCA_018340775.1. Classification (NCBI taxonomy): domain Eukaryota; kingdom Viridiplantae; phylum Streptophyta; class Pinopsida; order Cupressales; family Taxaceae; genus Taxus; species Taxus wallichiana. The sequence continues at coordinate 462,246,979 of CM031242.1, read as the reverse complement.
TTTTGGAAGAAATTTTCTCTGTCTTCTTTTTTTGTATCTGGAATCATATACTAAAACCAAGTCATTCACATGAAATGGAGACCAACGGATCTTTTGATCAAAGTATTCCTTCTGCTTCATTTTCTTCTTATGGCTTGTATCCTTTGCTATTTCCCTCATTTCCTCTAGCAAATGAAGATGTACCAACCTTTCTTTTACTGAATCACTTTCATCCATCCTTTCATTTTTCATAACTCTCACAGTGGGAATATCAAACTCAATAGGAAGAACTGGATCAATGCCATAGGCCAACTGAAATGGGGAGTATCCTGTTGCTTGACTTTGATTTTTCCCTATACCCCACAATCTTTGCATGAATCCTTTTATCCCACTTATGTACCTACAAGGCTGCATCTTTTGCTAGAATTTGACACAACACAAAATTTGTTCGTTCCACCTGTCCATTTGTGCTTGGCTTGTATGTTGTTGCCTTCCTGTGCTTAATAGAAAATTTATTGACTAGGGCTTCTACTACCTCATTAATGAAGTGGCTTCCTTGATCTGTTACAATTTCTAATGGACAACCAAATCTGGTGACAATGCGTTCATATATGAACCTTGCCACCTCATCCATGGAAGTTGTTTTCAATGGCCTAGCTTCAACCCACTTGGTTAAATAATTTGTGGCAACTATAATATACTTATTTTGGCGTGAGGTAGTTGGAAGTGGACCTACAATGTCTATTCCCCACTTTTCAAAGGGACCAAGTGGAAGAATAGGACATAATGGAGCTGATGAAGTCTTACGGTTACCATGTGTTTGACAAATATCACATGTCTTACAATAATTATAACAATATTTAAAAAGAGTGGGCCAGTGATAACCTGCATCCAAGATCCTTCTTGCTGTAAGTTGTCTAGAGAAGTGCCCTCCACATGTACCATTGTGGAATTCTTCTAGCAGTTCCTTCCCTTGATCACATCCAACTGCCCTCTTGTACTGTCCATCAGGTCCTATTCAAAATAATACTCCATGTAGAATAGAATATGGACGACTGGCTTGAGTAATCTTTCTCTTACTCTTTGCATTGACACCATCGAAAACTTGAATTCATTCAGATAATTCCAAATATCTATGTATTCACTAGGGATTGTGTCAAGGGATAACAATGCTACATCGGGGAAATCATCATCATCACAAGATGATCCTAAACCATCATAGGCTCGAGAGAGTGCATCTGCATTGACATGCTTCTTTCCTGGCCTATCTATAATATCAAATTCAAATTCTTGTAGCAAAATTATCCATCTTGCTATCCTCCCTGATGGGTTAGGCTTATTGACAATATATTTTAGAGCCTGATGATCTATTACAACTATAAATTTCTGCCCTAGCAAGTAATTTCTAAACTTCTTTACAGCAAAAATGATAGCTAGAGCCTCTTTTTCAGTTACAGTATAATTTACCTCAGCACTGCTCATTTGTCTGCTCCCAAAGTAAATTGGATGTTCATTCCCATTTTCATCCTTTTGGCTCAAAGTACTTCCTAGTCTTTGCATCCGAGGCATCGGTGTACACAAAATGAATGGCTTGCTCAATCTGGATTCTTTAAAATAGGTGAAGACACCGGGCTTCCTTGATTGTCCAAAAGCTTCATGTGCCTTATTTCCTGGTTCATAAGTAACATCCTTCTTCAAGAACTGGGTTAGTGGCTATGTAATCTTTGATAAATTCTTAATGAACCTTCTATAGTAACCCACATGGCCTAAAAATGATCTCAACTTACTTCTGTCCATAGGAAATGGTAAATATTTGATTTTTGAAACTTTATTAGGATCGGTACCAATACCATCTCTAGATACAACATGCCCTAACAAAACACCTTTAAAACATCCAAAGACACACTTTGTAGGGTTTAGTGAGGCTTGTGCTTCATCTAACCTTTGAAATGTTTTCTCCATCTGGTGCAGGTGGTCCAACTTGCTCCCATAGATGCAAAAATCATCTAGAAATACTTTGATGAAGGTCCCAATGTAGGGTTTGAACACCCTATTCATCAAACATTGGAATGTTGCTGGAGCATTACACAACCCAAAAGGCATAACTCTATAAGAAAACATTCCCCAAGGAGTGGTGAATGTGGTCTTTAGCTGATATTTCTCTGCTATACGGACTTGGTTATATCCACTATATCCATCAACAAAACTATAACACTCCTGGCCAGCTACTTCGTCCAAGATCTGATCTAAGAATGGAAGAGGGTAATGATCCTTCTTTGTTGCCTTATTGAGCTTCCTATAATCAACACAAATGCGTAGCTTCCCATTCTTTTTTATTGAGATCACAATGGGAGAAACCCATTCTGAATTCTCCATAGCAAATATGAATCCTGCATCAAGCAACTTATCTATTTCTTCTTTTACAATCTTGAAAAAATTAGGATTCATTCTATATGGCATTTTATTTATAGGCTTAGCACCATCTACCAGCTCAATAGAATGTTCTACCCAACTTACTTGACGGAGTTCCTTGTAATCAAAAGTGAATATGTGTATGTACCTTGAAAGAGTGGAGGTAGGATTCCTTCTCACTCTCCATCACAAAGATCACCAATCTTTTTTTGTTGGAGATGATCATCAACTTCTTATTCGATAATTTTATGGGGTCATGAGTCGGTGTGGTGGAAGGATATCCATGACTGAAACATCAACCTCACTTTCTTCATATTCGGTGTCCACTTCACTTTGGTACTAGAGTAATCGAGAGATGTCCAATCATCAGTTTCATTACTTGAATCCACAGGTTCTACCTTATGATGTTGAGGGATCACGTTTATCTTCACCCTCTCTCTACCACGTCCAAGTGTCATGAATCCTTCATTCTAGTAGTTTCTTGCATGAACTATCCTTAGCCATGGTCTTCCCAACAACATTGGGTACACAACAGTACCATTTTTCATCACTTGAAAGTCTACCACACATACAACACCCATAACAGATATTGCCACATTTGAAACTACACCTTCTGGTTTAGTTTTTCCCTTATTTAATGACCTTAACATAAGTGTTGAAGGGCGATCAATTTTTAAACCCAACATATTCATTACAGACTCGGTCATTACATTAACTACAACACCTCCATCAACTAAGACATCATGAATTGAAATACCATTACATAATACCTCAGCTTGTGGAGCATAGGGATCCGCCTCTACCTCCAAAATAGGGACCTCAACCTCCTTCCTTCGTCGAGCATTGAGTCCACTTCGCAGCTCCCGCCTCTTCTCAGAAGACATAGCCAAGAGTTGACCATATGTAATATTTGCAGGCCTTTTGGACAGATCTTCCAAGATGGAGTATGGTCCTTTCCCCTATGAAATTAGAAAATCCTGCACACCCAATTTCTTCTCTATGTTTCTTACTAGTTTCTCATTTCATCTTCTTAGGATCACTTCCATCTTGATTATATTTTTCTTTCTTTCTTTTTGTTACAAACACATCTACTTCATTTTTTCTGCTCTTATCTACTACATCAAAAGAATTCACAGTACTTTTCCTTTATCATTATCTCCTTTACCAGATGTTGTAGCTCTATCTGGACAATTATACTTATAATGACCCTTTTTATAACAACCATAACATACAACTTCAGAAATATTTCTTTTTGGACCTCTATCTCCTCCTGAGAACTAAATTCTTTTCCTTGAAGAAGATTAATAGTTAACTGACCAATCTTTTTGAGTAGATCTTCATACTCAGTAGATGTACTAGGAGAAATATTTGTGCTCACCGAGAGTGGTTGTGGATTCTGGAGCAAAGGTTCTGGTGTAGGTTCTACTTTAGGAACAATTTCTTTAGGCTCCTCTTCCATGCTTTCTTCTTGCCTTCTTGAAATCTCATTTGCTTGTTCAATGGTAGTTGGGCGGTCATACTTCACTCGTTGTCTGATCTTTGGCTTCATCCCAAGAATGAAGTGCTTACATAGGAGATTATCCATGCCATTCATCAACCCATCTGCTAATCCTTCCTTCCGGATCTAGGCGTCGAGCTTTCTCCTTAGCTCTAGAACATGAGCATGATAATCCCTTATCTTCTCCTTCTCTCCTTGGGTTAGCTTTGTGATATTGATCATGAGATCTGCATATCTCTATTGTTCACCAAATTCTTCAAGAAAACTTTCAGTTAATAAATCCCATGAGTTTTTCACATTATCACCTAGTGTTTCAAACCACCTAAGGGCTGAACCATCCAAAAAGGTAGGAAAAAATTCAGTCCATTGTTCCCTTCTTATAAGGTCATTACAAATACAAGATCATTTAAACTCTTGAATGAAAGAGGAAGCATCTTCATTAGATTGGGCTGAAAAAACAGGAATCTTCCCCACTTTCAAAAGTAACCACAGTGAAATACCAACCCAAAAGTACAATCAACGAGACTTATGTGTACCAATAATTAAAATCACTATAATAGAAAATAGAAATGACCACGGTAAACTATGGTAAAACTTGACTTACTGTGGTAAAAATTGACTTTATTGTGGTAAACACTATTCACAATAAAAAGTGAAGTTACTGCGGTAAATACTATTCATGGTAAAAAGTGACTTTACTGTGGTAAATACTATTCACAGCAAAAATGAATTTACCATGGTAACTACTATTCACGGCAAAAATGACTTTACCATGGTAACTACTATGCACAGTAAAAACAAGGTTACCCTCCAATTGATTTTTTACTAAGTGGGAATATCTCTCTAGACAATCCACCAACGAGGAATGGTCCTAGCAACGGAACCAAAATGTCATCACCAATCCGGCACTATGATAATTCTTCACCGGAACTCCTCATGCTATGATTATTTACTAATGCACAGGCCTTTAGTTTGGTGGATGTAATCTGGAAACAAAACAACAAACATAACACAAAAATACCATCGACTATGATAAGACGGAATGATGACAAATCTAAAATATCAAAATAAATTATAATATTAACATGAAATTGTTACAATCTCACCCATGAGGTACTTCAAGTGTTATTAACTTCACTTTCCTTCCATCAATACTATGGGAGAAACTTTACAATTACACCTCTTAATGGCTTCTTGAACACACCTTTAAACGATGGCTTCCTTTACACACTTCATACAATATTTCTCTACTTCCTTCTATGCTAAATGAGGGGTGGCCTCTTTGTTTATAGAACTTCCGGGCTTATCCATCTTATCTCTAAGATAGGATAAGAAATCCACACTGATGAATCATATTCCATACCTTAACTCTTATTTGTACATGTAAGCTTATCTTTTAAGATAAGATAAACCTTATCATTTCACATAGGTTCCACATTTTTAGACTTTTTACAAATAAAATACACAAAATATTTATGACCTCACTCTCTATCCTTATTACCAATATAATATTTCTAATTCCTAATCATGTAGACCCTACTTCTCTACTTATCCCAACTTTGACATTTTAACATTACTGGACCATTTATGACAAATATTTAATTTTTACAACATTTCTATTGTACTTTGACTGTTACCGTACTCTACATTATTGGCGGCACCGTGCATCGATTGCGCCGTTATCTTCTATCAGATGCTACTACTAATTACACTTAACAACATCCTATTCCTAATACATACATTAATGAAATAGAAATTACGGAGGAAAATTTTAGTGTCAACAGATCTGCATGACAAACATCATGTATATTGGAATGGCTAGGAGAACTAAATTTATCAATAGGGCTCATCCCGCTGGGGATAGCCATTTTCCTTTCCATGAGAGTAATCTAGAAGAAATGGAGTTTATAAGCCCGTCCCAAAGAAGCACTTTACCATTCCCATGAAAAAGTGGGATACCTAGATATTTGTGGGGGAGAACACCCACAATGAAGCCAAGAATTGCTTTGATCTGCATTGCAATCTTGGGGCAACATTAAAGAAGAAAATAATAGATTTATGAAAGTTAATAACCTGTTCCGCCATTGAAGAATAAGAATCTAGAATAGAAGAGAGGCACCTTGATTTGGGAATTGATCCTTGACCAAAAAGGAAAGTGTCATCTACAAATTGTTGGTGTATGAGGGTAGGAAGATTGGAGGTAATTTGAATACCTTTTAGGGATCCATCCAATATTGCAGATTTGATGCTTCGGCTAAGAGCCTCAGCGACCAAAATAAAGAGAAAGAAGAGAGGGGATCGCCTTGTCTCAATCCCCTACTACTGTAGAAGAAGCCTTTAACCAAACCATTTACTAGGACTGAGAATCGAGGGGTGGCAATGCAGTTGAAAATCCAATTGCAAAATTTCCAACAGAAACCCATGGCTTGAAGAGATTTAATGAGGAATCTCCAGTTGACGCAGTCATAGGCTTTACTAAAGTCTAGTTTCAGCATCATGCCAGCTCGAGAAGAGGAGTGAAGAGTGTGAATCAGTTCGTGGGAGATGATGATCCTATCTAAAATAGACCTCCCAGGAATGAAACCGCTTTGTTCATGAGCCACCAATTTAGACAAGAGAGGACTCATTCTATTTGCAATAGCTTTCAAGATTATTTTATATGACGTATTACAAAGGGAAATCGGTCTGAAATCATCCAAAGACTCGGCTGGGGATTTTTTGGGGAACATACAGATGAGAGTGTGATTGAGAGCACCTAAAAGCTTTCCCATGTGCCGTGATTCCTCCACAACATTCCAAACTATATTCCCAATGACATCCCAGAAGTCCTAAAAGAAAGAGGTAGGGAAACCATTGGGGCCGGGCACTTTGTCTCTCTTCATTGAGAAAAAAATTTGAACCTCCTCCTTGGTGAATGGGGAAAGAAGCATGTCATTAGTAGCATTTATTCTTGAGGTAGGGATCTGATTAAAGAATAAAGACATATCACCATTCAAAAGCTTATTGAAGAAAGAAACTACTTCAGATTTGATCTAGGGTTGAGTGGATGCCACAGAATTATCATCCAACTGAAGGGATGAAACAAAATTAAAATTTCTTCTGGATTTGACTGAAGCATGAAAGAACTTAGTATTTTTATCACCGTCGGCCAACCATACTTCCTTGGATTTTTTCGCCAATGAATTTCCTCTTTAAGAAGAAGATTGCCAAGTTCCCTGAGAAGTAATTTTTCTTTGAGGAAATCAACCTGAAGCATCCCTTGTGAGAGAATAGATTCGTTTAGAATTCGAAGCTCCTTCTCGACTCTTAGTTTTTCAAGAAAGATGTTTTTAAAGCAGGAGATATTCCAGCTACGTAAATTATCTTTTAGTAAAGATAACTTTTTGGAGAGTTTGAACATCCAGGTCCCTTTGACTTTGAAGGAGTCCCACCATGATTTAATCAGGGGCTTGAGTGAAGGATCCTACAACCACATGTTTTCAAATTTGAAAGGCGAGTGGCGAGGGGGAAGATCAAAGGAAATGTTGAGAGAAATTGGGAAATGATCGGAGCTAGAAAGGGGAAGAACAAAGCATTTGAGAAGAAAATTGTTTTGCAGCCAGATTTCAGAGACAAGAAATCTATCTAGATGCACTGCCATTGAACTAAACCCAGGCCTCTGATTATTCCACGTAAACCATCCCAAACTCAGCTCCACGTCAACCAAATTGGTGGAAGACACAAAGGAGGTGAAGTCCACTTGAGAACGTGGCTGCCATTGAATACCTCCTTGTTTATCAAGGTCTGAAAGAGTTGCATTGAAATCACCTGCAACTACAATCTTGGAATTGACAGCCGAATCAAGGACCAAATGAAGTTTAGACCATAGATCTCTTTTTTTGAGCGGATTAGAAGGACCATAAACATTGCATAAGAAGAAGGACTCATCAGAATGTTTGATAAAAACCTTACACCAAATGAAATTTGAATCAATGAGGAGAGGTTCAAGATTGCAGTAGCTAGATTTCCACATAATACCTAGGCCTTCGAGGCACTGAATGAATCTGAAAAACATTCTTCCCAACCTTTCCATTTTCGAAACCATCCATTCTTACAACCTTCCACAGACATCTTAGTTTCCTGAATAAGGCATATATCAGCGGTAGCATCGGTAGCATAACATCTTAAAGATGTTGTTTGTTAGGGGCATTTAGGCCCCTAACAATCCATGAAAAGAGAATCATTTGGGCTTCAGAGAGGACTCGCCTCTCCTACTCATAGAGGGAAAAAAGGAATGGAGTTGTAGTTGCTTCCCTGCTGCAATCTCTTTGAGGGAAATTTTACTCTTAGATGGATGACCCTGTATGCCTTTCAGCCCTAGATCCATATTTAGAAGTGCTGGTGTCAGAAGAATCGGGCACATCTGCATGTTATCTAAAGATTGATCCTCAGGGACAATCTCCAGAGAACCACTGGAGTCACCATCATTAGACTGGATTAGTTCATCCTTCTCATTCACCCATTTTTCCAAAGAAATGATGTTCCCTCCCAGGCCGAGAGAAATACCTTCGTGAAATAGGGATAAAATCCTTGTTGAGTCCTTTACCACTGCGGTCGTTTCTTTAACCAAAGAAATGGTACTCGGATCCAAAGTCATGGACTCAAAAATAGGGGTGGAGTCATTAATATCCTCACCTGAGGGTTGTGTCTTATTTAAAGGGGAAGGAATGGAGGGAGTGGAAGTAGGAAGGGGAGAGGATTTCTTCCTCCATTCCATTTTCTTGGAGCAAGGGGATTTTTGCAGGATTTTTGAAATGGCTAGGTTGTTTGCATTTAAAGCAGTTGTTGGAGACACCTTCATATTCAACCTTCTGCTCCCAGATCCCAGACTGGGTGGAAATGATTATAAGATCCTGAATCTTTTGTTTATAATCGATAGAAATAGAAATCCTGGCAAACCTTCTAAGGTGACAAAGTCGATCAATAAAACATGTCTCATACTGAAGAAAATTTTGTTGAGAATGGGGATGGACCAAAATTCACCGGGTAGCGAATAGAGTCTTACCCGAATTGAAGTCCTTCCATTTCCACTCTAGCGGGGTTGAAATGAGTCTCCTATTCGCGAATCTCTAGGCCTGAGTCTGCCAGAAGAAAGTATTTTCTCACCATGGTATCATTATTTCAAGCGGCACTATGAAGGATAAACAAACAATCCTCTTTCCAAGAAGCAGATACTCGTGCCGCTACCCCACTTTACCTCACACTAGTTTTGAATTCCCTCCACCGTCAGCCGTCGTCCAACAAATTTTACAAAGATTGCTCTATTTGCGAGAAGGTTTGTTTTGGTGGCTACATATTCTCGAATCCTCCGGAGACACGGAGAGGAAGTCGGTCGAATGCGGGGAAGGTATTTCGACATGGAATTTTTTTCCTTTACCTTCAAGTGCATTGCCCAAGAGGCTCATTTGGGACCCATAAGCTTTTGTAAGGCTTGCGAAACACCCCGTCCCGCAAGGGGCGCCATCATAGCATCACGGGAAGGTGATGCCATCATATTACAAAGGCTTAGTTTTGAAAAAAATGACCGTTCGGTCCACATTTCTGCCGCTTCTCTTTTTCCATCCCTCTCCCTCCTCATTTTTTTGATAGATTGAATGTTAATAACATAAAAATCATCCATTAAGTCTGAAATTCTATGTTTGTAAGATTTCAGCAATGAATTATTACACACATTAAAGTTTTTCACTTGATTAATAACTAACTCCAAATCACCAAAAACTTGTAAATTACTCATACCTGTCTTTTTGGCCCATTGCAAGCCATGAATTAATGCTTCATATTCAACTACATTACAAGTACAAGAAAACTACAAGCTTAAAGCTGAAAAGTACCTTTCATTTGAAGGGGAAGTAAGCATCAAACCTACACCTTGTCCTTTCTTATTTTTAGCTCCATCGAAGTGAAGCTTCCATAACCCTTCTATTGTTTTTTCTATTTTGGAAAACAAGGGAATTGGTGCATTTTCTTCATGCAAGAAATAAACACCAAACAAATCTTCTTCTACTTCTTTGAAAGGATCATAAATACATTCTTCTTGAGTCTTTTCATCCTTAAAAAGATTAGAAACATAGTCTAGTGCATAAATGTCTGTTGTAACATCAAATTCATATTGATCTAAAGATGCATAATTTGTTGCAACATTTGAAGTATGAGGTTCGATATGAAATCTAGCTAGAGGCTCTGAATTTAGGGTAACTTTAGTTCTATATCTTGTAATAAAGAAACAAAATGACCAATATGAAGAGAGATAACCTTCTATTTTTGGTGTAAAATCTCATGATGAACATAAGGGAAAATAGAGAGGTAAATCTACAATAGTCGCATCTTGTCAAATAGTAATATTGGGGCAAACATGTAAGGTTAACTCCATATTTCTGATAATTTTGACTGTGTTGATTGTTGCTTTTTCTAGCTACAATACCCTTTCCTCTATAGGCTCATACTAAAGGCTCAATTTTTCTGCAATTGCTTTTGGCATAACTGTGTTACTTGCACCACTGTCAACCATACAATTATGAACTAAATGATCTCCAATAATCAGAGATAGATAAAATGGTGGTGGATTCTTGATATCATGAGAATTTAAGACCTTTTGAACCATCCATTTAAATTATTTAATGTAGTCTTTCTCCACTATTCTAAGGACCATGTCTACTTTTTGGGCTTCCTTTTCTACTAGTTTTGATGAAATCTGCAGCTTAGCAAGTTCATGAGAAAGTAACTCCTTCTTCCCTAGAATACTTAGAGCATCCCATAGTGAAATATTAATATTATGCTTCTTCATTACCTCAACAATATTAAAAGAAGCAATTATTTTTGAAACAACTTATACCATTTTAGCATAAGCTTTAGAAAAAAATGACTCTACTTCAACAACTTTTGAAATATGAGGTATAAAGAGTATTATGGGATTAGGTTATAACTATTTTTGTTGGTCATTTTGAGCTAAACTGTTTTCTAGTTTCGAGGAACAACAATATTGTTAGCTATTTTGGACCTCCACTTGTTATTCTATCAAGAATCGTGCATGTACGAATGGGTCTGCATTTTGATGATTTTCTCTTTCGGAGCCTTTTCCTTAGACCTAATTGTGACTGCGATAAAATCTTCCTCTCTAAATCCACATAGATTTTTTTCTTGTGGTTTTTAAGTATGAGCTTCTTGCTTCCCACCCTCCATTTGAGGCATGAATAATGTTTCAGGTCGAGGTTTTGCAACAAGGCTTATATTCAAGAATGCATTTGGACAATTTACGGTTGAATGAGGTTGATTACAAGGTTGACACCATTCTTCTGAAACCATGTTAACTTGAACAAGAGCGCTAGATGAACTAGGGGATTTTGGGTTGAATTGGCTTATCTAATATGGTTATCTATAATTATGATTTTGTTGATAAGGTTTCCTATTTTGTTGATTTTACTAATTTTGCTGATAAGGAGCTTGATAAGGCCTACTAGGTTGAGCTAATTTGTTTTCAATTGATGTCAATTTATTACCCATAGTCTATAGAGCCTTGAATACATCATCTGATGGAGCTAAAATAGTAGGTTCTATAATGGTAATAGGCTATGGAATAGGTAACAAATCTGCTATAAGAGGCATTGAAGGCCTTGGTGCCAATTTACCAACTTGAATAAGGTTGTTTTCATCCATAATGGAAATGTCATAAACTCATTTGGGGAAAGTCTCTCCTCTAATAAACTTAATCATAGTTGAAATATAATTGTTTAAGGCTCTAAGATAAAAAAGAAACTTGTTATCCAAAATTCACCCCTCAAGGTAATTTTGATAACATTCATCAAATTATTCAGTCCCAAGTAAGTAGATTGATTCGAGGCCCAAAATCATGTTTTTTGGGGTCCCCTCGGATTTTTTCTAACTCTCCCATCTAAGAATAAATCCCAACGAGTTAGAAAAAATGGAAAAAATGCAAAAATAAGGTTGCAGGACTATTTTAGGCATTTAAGGTCGAAGGGTTCAGGTCGTACTAGTTCGGGTTGTACCAAGGTCTGTCGTATCAAGCTTGGGGCTGAAATACAAAGAAAATTAGCTAAGTCAAACATTTTTGTCCCAGGCGGTCCGTGGGGATGCTGGGACGCTCGGACGTGAGGGACGCGAAAAGACGAAACGGCCGAGAGCAGGGAAAATCGTCAAGTTTTTGTTTCACGTGTTTTGGGACAGCCGGGACAAAAGTACATGCGGTACGTGAATCGGACGATTTTCCGGCTGCATCCATTTTGGGCGGTTTGGAGATATTTGTCCCAGAGCATCGGATAGGCTGGGACAAAAGTACGCGTTGGACGCGAAAAGATGAAAAAGCCGCAAACAGAACAAGGAAGCTGAATCAACCAAAGCAAAAAGATTTTCATTTGGAAAAGTTGGGACAAAGGTACGCGTGGGACGCGAGGGACACGGAAAAGCCGAAACGGCCGAAGGCAAAGAAGAAAAGTCAACATTTGACCCGTGAAACTTCAAACGGCCATAACTTTTGACTCCGAGCTCCGATTTTCACAAAATTGGACTTTATGGAATGAGCACAACATCCTATTTTTAAAAAGGGTAGATATATTTAAATAAAAGAAACATATTTGGCTCCAGTTAGTTAATGCTCATTCCTGTCAAATGATAGAAAACACCTGCCAAACCCAAAATAGCTGCCCGCACTCAGAAGGCCATAACTTTTGCATTTCTCAACGAAATCACATGAAATTGGTACCATTGGAATTGTGGCTCTGAGCCTGATGCATAGTAATCAATAAATTCTATATTTAATGAGGGATTGATTAATATTTTTAGAAAACGTGGCTGGGTTCATAACAATGTTTTATTTGGTGGTTGGGAGTACAATTAAGAGGCATGGTCATCATTCTTTCTCTGCTGCAGCACCTAGGACAGTATGGGGAGCCTTTTGAAAGTAATATATAATCATTTTACTCCATTTAATTCCTCTTACAAGTGGTTGAAGGATAGATTTCGGGATTTCCATTTTCCCTTCTCTTTCTCTTCTCTTTTTTTTTCTATAAATTCGAGTGTTGGGCTCATTGTAAAGAGGTAGTTTTTGTAGCAAAGCTCTGCCAAGATTTCTTTGTGAAGCCAATGTGTTTTAGGCCCTTGTTTTGGACTCCTTGTATGGTGATCCAGGCCCTTATCTTGTAATCAATTGAACTGTGTATATCAGGAAGCAATAAAATATAAGTTTGTGGATGCATCTTCCCCTGCTGTGTTTTCTACATTCTTCTTGCCCCTTCAACCTTGATTACAAGAATATTGTGTCTATTATTATGCTCTTGTAGGGATCCATTATCATTGTGTATGTTTGAGATATTTTTGTGAATGCATTTTGCTAGATTGTGGAGAACTGTCATCACCCCTTCTAGTGTGCACCTTGCTTCTGTATCTCACACATTTGAAGACTACTCTCACCCCCTCCTTTTCTGGTGTATCACCGCTTTAGTGTAGGATTTCATTTTATGCATTCTCTCTCCCTGGTCCCTTGAAAATTTAGATTAGAATAGTTAGTTTCCCCTGCATTAGAGTAGATTGTGGCAGGTAGTTTAGGAGCAAGAACCAACTTTCTCTGGAGGTCTATCTCAAGTAGCAAGTCCCACAACTTGGAGATAGTACCCATGTTATCCAATCACACCGTGAGTTCAAATATATGTTCTTGTATAAATCGAAGGGTGCTGTAATTTAGTGATAATAGTTTTGGCACACCGGTGGAACCTTAGACGTCTTCACTTTTATTACAACAAGATCGATGTGCACTTGTTGTAAGTTCCCGCTTTGAAGGAGCTTAAAATCACACATCTAGCGACTCCAAAAGAAGCATAATCAATCACACTATGAGTTCAAATATATGCGCTTGTATAAATAGAAGGGTGCTCTGATTCGGTGATAAAAAAACTCATGGTCAACTTGAGGTTTAACACTACCTGGAATTCTTTCCCAAGTTCTAGTAAAATATATATTGAAACTATCCATAAATTCATGAGGGGCTCTTTTAATTGTAGAAAACTACTCTATGAGGGATAAATGATCATAATGATCTTGAAATTACTTAAGTAATTTTTCTCCTAACTCATCCCAAGTTATTATGCTCCCAATTTCTAAGGTTATATACCATTGCAAGGATTGTCCTTTAAAGGATGAAGCTAAAATTCCTAAGGCTATTTTTGATGTGTAATCAATATCTGCAACTCGATGGGTTGAGACTCTCGGTGTGATTGCATAACATGGAGATTTTCCCAAAGTGTGGGACTTTGTGATTGGGAAAGCTCTCCAGATGAAGGTCGATTCCTATTCCTCTATTCAGGTGCACACATATAATTTGTAGAGGATCTACTCTAAAACCTACTCTAACTTGCCAAGGAGACATGGTTAAGAAGATGAAAGAAAATAAACCTAAATTAACAAAGGTGATGCACTAAAGGAATTCTCAACACCTACTTTAAAATTAAACGAAACTATTAAAAGTGTAATACAACCACTATGCATAGATAACCAGGATTGGAATTAGAGATCATGAAGATACAATGAACATAAGAGAGGGTTGAAATCATCCATAGACTTATTTTTATTGTTCCAAAACTTTTATACAGTCCATTATAATGGTAAAAGGGAAGATCACATTACAGCTTGAATGGGAGGTCTTAACTCCACAAATCCACTTGCATAGAAGAGAAGAAGGGAGGGTGGAAAATAAAATGTCCAACCTTTGAAAAAATGCCCCTCCTTAAAATATATAGGAAGAAATTGAGAGAAGGAGATAGAAGAAATCTGAAACTTACTTCAACCACCCCAAAAGTGCATTGAATTCACCTACAACAATGATGGGTTCTCTGCAAAACCCACGCCTCCATATGTTGTTCCTTGTTGGGAAAGAAAGGAAGACCATACCTCATTATAGTGGTGGGTGAGAAAATTGGAACACTTTCTAAAAAATGGTGAACCATATTTTTAATTTTTAAGATATTATTCCCACCCTCATAGTTGTGTAGAAGACGTCAATAGCTTTCCAAAAATTTATATCTTACTAAAATCTGATCTCCTAGTCAAAAGTTCGCCATCTCGAAGGTCAAGGTGTCATTATACAAAAATGGAAGGCTGGGAGTTCTGAAACTTTGAAAGTTTGAAATGCATGAAACCTCAAAAATCCTAAAATTTTGAATTTCATATGTTTCTATTTTGGAGATTGAAACATTGTTCGCTTCTTAAAATGGCCGGAGAGTTTCAAAATTCTGAATCCTAAAGTTCTGAAACTCTGTAATCCAAAAGTATTAAAATTCAAACTTTCAGACTTTTTTTAGTTTACTGCTGGAGACTCCAAAACCCCGAATTCCACACATCCAAAACTCCAATATCCAGACTTTCAGAATTTCAGATTTCAGGATTTTTACCGTCATCAAGATCCTTAAAACCCCAAAACTCAAAATTTCAATTTTTTGGTCTTTTAGAGTTTCGGGTTTCAAAATTCTCCTTTATTTTTTCTTATTTCACACTCGAGATCTCTGAAACCCCAAAACCTGAAAGTCTAAAATTTTAGACATTCAAAGTTTTGGAAATTTTATTTGCTGAAATCCCCAAAACATTCCATCTCCAAAGTCTAAAATTTTGGACTTCAGTCTTCTTTTTGATTCTTTGAAATAGCTCGAGCTCATGTTTGCTCAATTTTTCCAAAGTGGAAAAATTTGATAACTATATATTCATGAGTTATATTATTGATAACACAAAGGGCTACAACATATTTGATGTGCTCTGTAGGAGTAATATGATTTTCACCGATGAATGAAGGTAAAATTTTCATACTAGCATTTGGAATATCATGATAAATTGGAATTACTAAAGGGCTGCCATTGGTAAAGGATACAAAATTCCTAGGTGGTTGGATAACCATTTGAATAACTAGGATTTGAAAAACTAGATTAATACATGGTGAAAGAAGATTAGGAGGAAGGTTTCCAAAACTAGGCCTATTATAAGGTAAGGTTCTATCTCTTCCTCTTATTTCATAACTCAAAGGTAAAGAAATCAACTCAGAAGGAAGTCCTCTTACCGATGATCTTGTAGTCACTTTAGGTATGGAACAGGCTACAAAACTAGTTTGAAATCAACCTTGTAGTGTTGCCAAATAAATCTTTTGATCTTTAGAATAAATTGATGCAGCTTATTACTCTAAAAGTAAGTTTTTTCAATGTAAATTGTTGTAATCTGCTATAGTTCTGATTCGTTGTCCCACCAGGCATTGCAAAAACTATTATCTATCGAAATTACACCTTGTTGAGAGAGGATTGTAGGGTTTCTAGGATTTCTCCGGAACTCTCACTTTAGTAGATACAATGGAAAATCCTCGTGTCTTTAGGTATACCTATTATTGAGGTGTGTCTCAACTATCAAGGTTGGTTCCTTTTTTATGTATCCTAAACTAGTTTTTAGGGGTTTTGAGGGTAAAAGATGACTGTAAATGAATTGAAAATGGGGTGATACACCAAAATTGTTGAGGGCTTTGACTGAGTACATGCACAATCAATTTGAGAATGAATTTTTGATGCACAAACCAATAGTTTTCAACAGAATATTAAGGCAAAACACTTTGTGTATTGAGGGAATGAGTCACAAAAATATAGTAAGATAAACATGCACACTAATATTATGTAGAAATTACTAAATTTGTAGCAAGGTAAGATGATTAATTAGGGAATTTGACATTCACAAGAATTAATGAGATATACACACCACTACAAATAATTGGAAAGGCATAAATTAGTTCTCATTCAAGGAAAAAACTGGAAAAATTTCTTCAACACTCCTATGTCCAAAAAGTCCTCTTTGTGCCTTGCAATTGCACACAATATATAGCAAGATTATTCACCCAACCCATCTTAAAATAGGATAAAAATTTTACATGCCCATGCATGATAATTTTACCCCTTTATCATGAATAAATAAAGGAATAAAAATAGAAATGTTAATACAATGAGGCATTAATAGCCTTGATTTCAAAAATACATTTCAATCAAACTACAATTGACTGATCTATTTTTAATAAATTAAGATTTATAATTTGGCTAATAATATCCCTTGCTCGTTGTGTAAGTCTTATTTAATGTGCATGCAATCTATGTCTTCTAGTGCCTGATGTGACACTTACAATTTGATCCACTTGCAATAGATATTCTAGGCATTCTTTAATTCTCGCCCTTGGATACACATGCAAAAATTATATCCCCGTGTAGACAAAAATAATTCCTTTATTTTCAATACTTTAGCAAAAATACCCAAATCCACTATGGGGACCACCTTTGATGCGCACATGGTAAAAAAATTTCATTACTTTGATTTGTCCTCTTATGATTACTACTTTTTTGAAAAATAAAGTAAGGCTCATCATTTGATCTTTTGTGTTGACCCTATGAATGCATTATCCCTTTTTTATCTAGCTAATCATGGCACATATATTCATGATTTACAAATCATCTTTGCATTGTATATAATTGGCACCTTTTTACTTTAGTCATTGGGCATACATTATAGTTTTGACTAATAATGGTGATTAATAGACTCCTTTTTCAATTATTTTCCACCTTTACAACATACTATTTGGGCCCTCCTTGATCATGTTCTTTTGATTTTACAAGGCATAGACATAATGGTAAAATCTTTATCAAAGGTCAATGTAATGACTTCATAAAACATGCCCCTCACGATGATGAATCACTGCTTTGTGATCTTTTCTCTGTAAAAACACAACCCTAATTAGGGTTTCACATTTCTTTGCCATGTATGGACTCTCTGAATATATTAGAGTTCAATGTAACTATGATCAAGGTTGGATTTTTTTTGCATGGAAATTAGTGAATGATTCTTGATTGTCGATCTTTGTACCAATTTTATCTTTGATCTTCAATTCAACTCTAGGTGAGTTATGAGTTTAATAATAATGGTATCTTATTTTAGCCGTTTATCTTGAGGTATTTTGAGAATCCTTTCTGTCGATTATAGTACCATTAATCTTGATGGAGCTGACAGTTACTGTGGTTAGCTTTGGAGTTTGCATTGAAATTGGAGATTAAATATTGATCATTGATCTCTATACCTTCACGATCCTCACCATTGATGCTTTAACTCTACTCTGACTATGGTGGTTGGCTTAGGTTATCATGTCATCGATGCTAGCTCAGATGAGTTAGGTCTAATTAAAATCTCATTGAGCTTATTCAGTCTTCATTCTTGCATGCTCATTTGGACAAGAGAAGCCCTAGCCATTTTTTCCTTCACTGTCAGTGTTGATCATCTGGACACTCAATTTTTTTGGAAGCTATAATATACAAATCTGAACATCATCATTTTATCTTTGTTTTAATATTTTGACCTAAAATCGGCATAGGTGTTCGTGGTTTATTTTAAGTTCAACCTCTTTTGGTTCTGGGCATCGTTGTATCTTCTAAAGGTTTTAGTAATTTTACTTACACTCTCTGTTTGGAAGTTCAATTCTGAGTTTGTCCGAAAATCTGAGGTCTACTTTCATTTAGCCTAGATCTGTGAATGGCCACTTTTTGTAACTTTCAAAAATGGGGTTTGAGCTCAGTATTTTTATATGATTTTGAGACTCACCATAGTTTTTATTGAATAAGAAATCTCGAGCTCCATGTGAGTTCTATGCCACTATATCCTGACACCATTGTTGAAGGTAAGATATTTTTGTATTCTCTTCTTCGTTAAAACTTCCTGTATATCTTTCACTCGAATATAAAATAGATTTCTCCTTTGCAGTTGCAAAATTAACAGTCAACCTCGGCCACCATGATCTATAGATTGTACTTCTTCTCTGATCCTTTTTAATTCAATTTTTTTCTTCTGAACTATGATTTTAAATCCCGATTCCCAAATCATTGCGAGGTTTTTTTATTTACGCTTATTTGATATTCATTGAAATTTCTACAAGTATTTAGGTCTATTTATAATAAAATAAAAGCCACGATTATTGTCATTCTAGCTCTATGACAAAAATAAGCTCTCTGTCATGTATTTTTGTAAAATGGTTTAAGATTTTTTACGATTGTTGTATTTGAGTCCATCTTTGTCAATTCGTAATTGAATTCCCGTAATTGTAACTATAGAACGTACAGTACCATATTTTTTTATTTATAAGGCTTGATGATTGTTTGATCTCGTCATGGATGGGAACTTAAAATGCTTCAGAATTCATTTATTTTTATTCTAGAAACATTTTTCCTAAGTGTGCTTTTGGGTTTGTAATGATCTTTCAATCCTATAAATGATTTCGGGTCTTCGTTATTGTACTCTGTACCTAGTATTAAAAAATGGGTTTGATCTGTCTCATACCCCTTTCATGCTTTTGTTTTGTATTTTCTCATTCATGAGATGTCTTGAGTTCCATTTTGTTTCATTGTTAATTTGATAATAAACTTGTCAATATTTTCTAGGTCACAAGGTGCATTTTGTATCACCAGGTCTACAACTTTTGTGGGTTTACCATTTTACATATTTTCAAACATGTACATTGATTTTCTATAATTTGATGTCAAACACTAAATCCAGGATCCATTTTACACATTCTGTGAAAGTATCTTGTAACCTCTCCATGCTCTAAGGCCTACTCTTTACTCACTGTTGTATGCTTAGAACATAAATGGATTGTTTTTTATACTGAAACATGTATGAACGTTTAGTTCTTTTATGAATTTTGCAAACTAAAAAATGAATAATGGTGACTGTATGTTGTCTCTCTCCTTGAACTGGAACATGATGTCTTAATTTTATGATATTCTAGTAAAATATGTGCTTAAATGTAGGACTGCCCTCATTTTATAAGCAAAGAGACTTGCATCTTGTAATCTATATTGGACCTCTTAAGCTCTTATAACTACCACTATTGTACTTGATATATGTTTATTTAGTTGTTGATCCTATTTTTGTAACATTTGATCTCTGAAATGTGACTAGATTTAAATCTAAATTTTGTATTCCTTGTAACTTAAGGAGTGCATTTTGAATGGACATCTGTAATGTTTTATTCATGCATTGTAATTGATTCATTTAGATAACAAAATAATTCTTTTTGGCCATCTTATGAGATATTGGAGCTCCTCCATTGTTGTGAGCATTTGCAATCTAGTGAATTCTACTTAGTTGTATCATCATCTCATATTCTATAAAAATGCATCCTTTCTGATTCAACTGTACTTGATCATTTGTTTGATCTATGGAGTATGTATCTACAACTTAGAATTTCGTATTTTGAGGATTAACTTAATTTTTAAAAAATATAGGCTCTAATTACATTTTGATCAATATGGCTCATCTTGGTCCTTCTCTATAAATCTTTTTGTTCCTGTTTTCTTGTTGATTCTACAAACTGGCAATTTATGATGCTCAAACACTTTAGATTCTGTATCTTTCCTCAAGACATTTGTAGATGTTATTAAGGAGTGCAGAAACCAAATGTGGAAGTGTGAAAATGTATTTTATTTTCATGACTCTAATGATCTCCATTTATAAGCTTGTACCAGTTCTCTTCTCTTCCCTGAGTTATGTATTTGTTTTGATACAAGTTAATTTTGCCTCACTAGAGTCCTATGTTTTTTTATTATCGGTAAATAGTTTTGAAGGGACTATACCCTGTTACATAAAGGGCTCACCAGCTTAATATAACTATGAAGATTCAAGAAAAAAGGGTCAAAATATAGATAGAACAGTATTTTCAAAATTAACCAAGAGCTAGTTACAACTAGAAGAAAACAAAGGACAAAAATTGCAACAAAACCGTAAAAAAGCAGCAAAATCATAGGACAAACATCGTAAAAGAATAGCCTCTTCAACGAATCCCACCTACCCAAGCGAGACTATTTCTTGGATGCTCTTTTAATTCTAGACCGGATTGTTTGCAATGAGGTAAACAAAGCTAGAGTGGTTATGTGCGTTGAGTCTGAAGAGTCTAACTGTGAAATGGTCATACTCCTCTCTTTCTCATTCCCCCAAATAGGTCTAGGGATCCCACTGAGCATGGCAATGCTCTGACTTTCTGCTCTAAAAATTCACTTATAGCTTTGAAGATAGCCATATTGTGATCATGTCTATCTTTAGCTCTCCCAATCTAGTGTCTAGAGAGTTCAACTTCTTATAATATATATATATATATATATAGTAAACTGATCCTTTCCATTTTCATTCTCTTCATCAAACTTTCTTTTCCCTTTCTACTTCTCCATATGTTGAAGGTCCTTCTTCATCTGTTTCATCTCTTTCTCCAAGGATTCCATTCTATTAGGCACTTGAGACTCCTCTGATGTAGGGCCTTTTCAATACCAACATTGCTGATATGAAGCAAGTTTTGAGCAACCTCCATCTCTTTGGAGCTTCTGAGAATCCTACCAGTGAGAGGGGTGTCTGTTTTCTTGGGGTTCTTGGTTTTGGACTTGGAAGGGGTGGAAAGAGTGGGAGTGGGAGCAGAGGAGGTGGTAGCGAGTGGCTCACTAGGAGTAATCGGGAAGCCAAGGAACTTGGCAACAAAAAGCTTGTGCAACAAAAAGATAAGGCCCTGATGCAAAGGAATAGCATGGGAGTGCTTTTGAAAATCTAGAATAGAGCATTGAAGGGAGTTGAGAAGGTAATGTGGGAAACAGACCACGAAATTCCTTCTAAAATGGTTTTAAAAAATAAGGTGTTTAATAGGGACCATTTTATAACACCCTTCCAGAGAAATATATTTGACCATCATATTCATCACTTCATCATACGGTGTGGGAATAGAGCTTACCCTTATGCCCGCAGCAACAAACTCTAGCTCCTCGCCCTCATCGGAGAATTTCTTGGCCTCAGCGACCCTGTCAATCCTCTTACTGAAAAAATGGTATCCCTCCAGTTCTAGGCCTTTTGCCTCAGCAATCAGCTCCTCGTTGACAATAACCTAATGTCCACCATACTTGACCCTCCTATCCTTCCAATCCATAGCAAAGTGAACCAAAATGTTCAGGTCATGACCCTGAATTCATTCAATGAAATTTGAAATGCCTCCTTTGTGCAGGAGGTTCCAAAGTACCTCGTTATTCTTCTAGGCTGGATCACAACTTGGCTCCAATTGACATGGCGCCCCTCCCATTTTCTCCTTCTTCCTACAAATTCTGCAAATATCCTACTCAAACCCTCGTAAGAGTCTGATTTTTTTCTTATGACTATCCTTTTTTTTAAATACCTCCCACTGCATGAGGTTTGATGGCTTTAATGTGGCCATAATAAGGAGGATAAATCACACAAGTGTGATCTTTCACCTCCGTTAAGACCCGCTCCATGTCATAATTAAAATTACTCCACGTATGTAATTCCATTATTATCCACATTAATGCTAGTTTGAACCTCCTTAGGGATGTTATTTGCATTATCCCATATGGTAAGATTAATATTGATGCCCATATTGGCCAAAGTGTCCACAACCTTATTCCCCTCCCTATAGGTATGTCTAATGATGATATTCTTGATATTTTGACAAATATTTCTTGCTTCCATAATGAAGTCCTTGATGGTCCAGCTAGGAGGAGAAGTTTGGTTTAAATGATTGATGATATTAAGAGAGTCCCCTTCCAAAATTAAGTTCTGGATATCAAAATATTTGGCAATCCTTAGCCCCCAAAGAGCAGCAAGGGCTTCAGCATAATGATTCATCTGAATCCCCATTTTACCAGCATAAGTAGCAACTAAATAGCCTTTGTGATCCCTAATAACCCCTCCCCCAGCAACAAGACTAGGGTTACCCTTGGAAGCACCATCAAAGTTGAGTTTATGCCAGTTTCTCTCAGAAGAATCCAATGGACCAAAGACCTATCAATGTTTGAGGTATTCCTAATCTGCAAACTAGCAGTTCCAATCTTCCAATTGGAAAGAATGTACTCTTCATCAATAGGATACTTCTTATTTTTGGGGGGTTTGAATCTCCCAATATCATCTTTAACAAGCATGCCCAATCTTAGCAAAGCTGAGCTTGCAGTGTTGCTTGTTATTTCTGAAGATGATATCATTCCTATCTTTCCATATTCTCCAGATAATATGGGGCATGATCAGTTTCCAAAGTCTTCTCACAACACAATGTTTAAAAGGAGGATTCCATTGGGTCCAGAATTGGATGAAGTCCTTAGGTACCATCTAGAGAACATTGAACTTGGATAGGGCATAGCTCCAAATCATGGTAGCATAATCATAGTGGATAAAAAGGTGTTTAATATCTTCAGAATCTTTTTGCATAGATGACACCTATTAGGCATAATGAATCCTTTCTTTATCAGGTTATCATTAGTAAGAATTCTACCTCTGAGCACAAGCCAAAAGAAAAAGTTAATTTTAGGGGTTAACTCAGTCATCCATATTTTGCTCCAATTAAATTCATTCTGGTATTCTCAAAGTAAGAATTATACCTAGATTTAACCGTATAGTCCCCATCTCTAGATTTGTGCCAAAAAATTTCATCTTTGACATCCACCTGATTCAAGGGGATGAGGTCCAACTACTCCTGAAGAGAGGACAACACAGAGTTCAAATCAAAGCCATCCACAGAGAGTTGTTTCCATCTCTTTTGATTTCCATCAATTTCCATGTAATCTATGACCTTAGTACCATATTTATGTTCTAGACTCTCCTTAGCTACACCAAATCTATCATTGAGGCTAAGATTAGACCAATTATCACTCCAAAAACTGATGTCTCTGCCATTTCCCACTTTCCATCTACATCCTTGCTTGATAAAATTCTGGTAAGAATCAAGTTGTTCTAGAAAATGGAGCCATGGGGAAGTAGTTCAATATGTAGGAAGGAGGAAGTTGTTTGCTTGCTCTAGATATTTAGCCTTAATGAGATCTATCCAAGGTTGTTCCTCCGAAAGAAATCTCCAACCCATTTTTGCAATTAAGGCCATATTCATTTTTCTAATGTCTTTTATGCCCAAGCCCCCAATCCTTTTAGGAGTGCACACTTGATCCCAGGCAACCAGGTGATATTTAAATTTTTCCTCCATTCCCTACCATAAAAAGTGTTTTTAAATCCTTTCAATTTTTTCTCTGAAGGCAAAAGGAATGTTGTACAAAGACATAATGTAGATAGGAAGATTTTGAAGAGTGCTTTTGATAAGTAGACATTTACCAACACTAGAAAGAATGGCTCCTTTCCATCCTACCAATTTCTTTTGGAATATTTCCAGTAAGTCATTCCAAACTTTGTTTGAAACTTTTTTAGTACCCAGGGGAAGCCCCAAATAAGTAGTGGGAAGCACATTGATTTTACAACCCAATACTTTAGCAATTTTATTTTGTCTTTCCAAAGGAGTATTGAAAAAGAAAATGGAGCTTTTGTCAAAGTTGATCTCTTGCCCAGAAGCAGCCTCATAAAATTTTAGAATGGACTTGATCACCTTAGCTTCTAGAATAGATGCCACTAAGAGCAGGATAGTGTCATCCAAAAATTGCTGATGAGAAGCTGTTTGATTCGTAGAGGTAGGTTTAGTGCCTTTTAGAAGACCATCTTTAACAGCTTTGGTGATTGTTCTGCTTTGAGGCTATCGGCCAATAAAATAAAGAGAAGAGGGGATATAGGATCCCCTTTCTTAGTCCCCTACTGCTAGTGAAGTACCCCACAGGTTCACCATTGACCACCACAGAGAATCTAGTAGTTGAGATGCAGGCCTTAATAACTCTTCTAAATTTGTCAAGAAATCCAAATTTGGCCAAAACTTTGTCAAGAAAAGCCCAGGAAACTTTATCGAAGGCTTTATTCATGTCAAGTTTAAGGACCATGCTAGCCTTTTTATTATTATCCATAGAGTGAATAATCTCATGAACCATGATCACACCATCTTGAATAATCCTTCCTCTGATGAACCCACTTTGTTGTTTTGAGATTAAATCATTCAAAATGAACTGCAGTCTGGTGGCAATAATCTTAGTAAAAATTCTATAGACAACATTAACCAAGCTAATGGGTCTAAAATCTTTGAAATATTTAGCATCCATTTTTTTGGAGCTAGCACTATGTGGGTATTATTAAGCTCTTTCAATAAATCTCCAGTTCTAAGAAATTCATTTACCCTTAGGAGATCGTCCGAGAAAATTTCCCAAAAAATTTGAAAAAAATTGATAGAGAAGCCATCAGGTCCCGGAGCCTTATCTCCTTCAAGAGAAAAAACAACTTTCTGAAGCTCCTCCAAAGTAACAGCTTTGGTAATATCTTTAAATCTTTGCTCCTCAATTTTATCATGTGGGATAGCTTCAAGCATAAAAGAGTCAACCACATCATTAGTAACACTCTTCTCATTCAAAAATTTTTCATAGAATCTGAGAGCCTCTTCCTTGATGATCTATAGATATTTTATGATGTTTCCATTGCCTTTGATACTTCTATAATCCTATTACAGATCTATGCTTCAAAGTGGTCATATGAAAGAATTTCATATTTTTGTCACCCTCTTTCAACCATATAGCCCTAGATTTAAGCCTCCATAGGGATTCTTCCCTACTACAAACCATGTGCAACTCAAAAAGGATGTTTTCTCCACTAAATGATCCTCCCCAGATCTCCCCTGTAAGTTTATTTTGTTTTCCAGATCTTGGAGTCTCTGTTTTAGCTCCTTTTTTCACAAAAACATTCCCAAAGACTTCTTTATTCCAGATTTTAACCTATTTTTTGACATTTTTAAGCTTTTGAATAAGCCTATATTGAGCAGTTCCTCCTCCCCCAAATCCACCAATCCTTGATCCTATCAAAGATGTCATCATGCTCCATCCACATCTTTTCAAATTTAAAGGAGCTTCTAGTAGGTTTAACCCAGTTAACAAAATTTAAAACGATTGGATTGTGATCAGACCCGATTCTGGGCAAAGATGTGAGATGAAAATCTTGATGAAGGATCCAACTTTCGAGATAAGGGCTCTATCCAGTCTGACTTGAATCATATCCCTTCCCAACCTCTAGTTTTTCCAGGTATACTGATTTCCATGAAGGTCCACATCCATGAGATTTAGATCAGCCACAAAGTCAGCAAAATCATCCATACCCTTAGAGAAAGAAGAGTTTCCCCCTTGTTTTTCTCTCGAGATTTAATGGGGAATTGAAGTCCCCATAATGAGCCAACTTGTCATTACTATGTTGAATTCTAAAAACCTTTAGATCTCTCCAGAGCTTCCTTCTTCCACTAACCATATTGGGCACGTAGATATTGGAAAGGATCCAAGTATTGTTATTATCAATGGCATGGAATTTAACAACAAGATGATTACTAGTTTCAGAGAGAATCATACCAGTGAAATGCTTCTTGTCCCAAAAGGTTTCCATACCACCTGAAGCTCCCTGAGAGTCCACCGCAGCCATGTCCGAATTTTCCCAAAAATTCTTTTACAATTAGCAAGTATCTTAGAATTCATCTTTGTTTCCTGCAGAAGCAGAATGCTCGGTCTACTAGAAACTCTTAACTCTTTGATTATTCTTTGTTTAGAATTTCCATTCAGACCCTAAATGTTCCAAGAGATGATCTTCATCAAAAAGATAGAGGTAATGTAATTGCTTGATGTCTCAGTTGGCTTTGAGTGCCATCAACAATATCTTCTTCTATTCTTTTGGTTCTTAGAGTCTTCTTAGAAGGTCTACCTCTTTTAGAGCTGCTTCCAAAATCCACTACTCTTCTAGTAGAAGATCTTGTAGTTTTGGATGTTGAAGCTCCCCAGTTATCAATTTTCTTTTTCTTCTCATTATACAATGAATTTGGGATCTTCTCAAACCCCTTCATTCTTTTCTTTTTTCTGGATTTAACTTCTAGAAAACCATTGGGATCTGGATCTTCATCCTCCATCCTTTTTTCTTTGAGTGGCGTAACTTCCCCCTCCTCTTTCTCTCCCTTCTCACTGTCCAAGAGTTGTGAAGATGTTGAGTTAGAAAGGAAAAGGGGGTTTCCATTTTTAGGAGCAGATCTTAAACAATGAAGAGTCCCTCTTAAGTGAAGATTCGTAAATAGCCATTTCTTTTTCCTCATTTAGAACTTCCTCAATGGTACTTAGAGGATCAGGAAAGGAATTTTCCATAGCTAATACTCCTGGCACAACTATAGTGTCCTTAACCCAAGTCTCTTTCTGATCAACCTCCTTGGAAAGAAGATTTACTTGACACTATTTTAGCTAGTTCATCAACCTCCAGAAACACCTTCACAGGATTCTGAGGATCTAATTCTTCTATGGAGGTTGGAAGACTTACTGAAGCACCCGCCATTGGGGTTTTGGGACGCCATATCTTTCTACAAATCAGTGGTTTCCTGATTGGAGTT
This sequence comes from Taxus wallichiana var. yunnanensis, assembly GCA_018340775.1. Taxonomy (NCBI): domain Eukaryota; kingdom Viridiplantae; phylum Streptophyta; class Pinopsida; order Cupressales; family Taxaceae; genus Taxus; species Taxus wallichiana. Next base: position 462,219,740 of record CM031242.1, on the reverse strand, counting down.
CTAAAACTCTTTTTTCCTTTCTTGTATTTCAGCTCTGGATGGTGGAGGGGTAGCCCTTCCCCCACCCTTGGTCTTCATTCTTTCCCTCCTCCTTGTTATCCAGCCAAGTTTCCTGCTTCTTTAGAGTCTCTCCACTAGCTTATCAAGTTTTCCTATTTTTTCCTCTTGAGAGATCTCTTTATTAGGACATCTACTGGTAAAATGTCCTATTTTATGGCATTTTACATCTCAGATGAAAAGTTTCATATTCAATATTTTGAGACCAACTACCATACTTGGAATGTAGAATGATTAGATTTGGTAGCTCCTGCTCCAATTTAGAAGAGATACAAAATCTAGAAAAAGCTAGTCTGGATCTGTTCCTCATAGGCCCATCTAGCCCAATTGGAGAACCGAGAGATTTGACAACATTTAAAAGAATCTCATCATCCTAGAATTACAGGGTAGCCCTGGAAGCCTACACCATATTGGAATGGTATGTATATTCTCAATCTAGGATCAAACCCAGGATACCATCATTTCAGAAAGAGACCCATATTGCCCAACCACCATGGGCCTCCCAGAAGCACTGATTCCAAATCATCCTGTTGATTGAATTTGGCCAGAAAAATACCCTTGACATAGTGGTGATGCTCAGATCCCCTTTTGGTTGCCACTTTCTACAGGCCCATTTTCTAATGACATCAATATTAGGTCTAGAGCCGAGAAACTTACCTACAAGGGAAAGATTCACTTTGTCCAAAGCCTGATGAAGACATCCATCTGGCACCTTCAGGTAGGTCACACCTTCTTTATCCTTCTCCCACGTGAACTGCACCTTAGCTAGAGATTGTGGACCCACATTCTTGATCGGAGGGTTTTGCTTTGTAGCAATATCATTTTCCAAGCTAAAGGTGTGGATTCCAGCGTGGACTGTGCTTGCGGCTTATCAATTGTTAGATTCAAGTTAGTATACACCCCTTCACATTTGAGAAAACATTGTAATTTAATACTTTGCTATTTTCTTTCTAATCTGTAACCTTGATGCATTTGTTACCTTTCAAGCACTTTTCTGATCTTTTGATATTCTCTAATGATGTAGCATCTTGATTTGAGATGAATGTCTTCCTGGTTGATTTTGAAACCCGATAATGTATTTTTAAAGGACCAAATATGTTCATTTGTAAGCTTGAGGCTTTCTATTCCATTCAGTCGTGATACTCAAATACTCTTTAAGGCAATTTGTAACTTCTATGAAAACATTTTGTTTCTCTTATACTCCATTCACTTGTGTATTGAAAATGGAAGCACTTGTCTAAGTTGAATTCTCGAAGGACTGTAGCCTAAAATGATCACTTGGTTACTTTATCGTTTTGTTTAACTACAAGTCATGAAGTTTTCTGATATGAGAACATTTGACTATTTTTGATGAGTGCATACTTCCTCATTTACTTTTGTTGAATTTGCACTTGTAACTTTTGAAGAATGTACTTTCCTTGTTTTATTGAATTTTGAAATAGGCCTTTGAAGGCCTCTTTATAGCTGTAATTTGATCATTTAGCTTTGACTCTAAGCTAGAAATGTCATCTTTTCCTTTATAATAGCTTCTGCATGAAATTGTACTTGACTGATATATCATATTACTTGTTGCACATACCGATCTCTTTTTAACTTTTCTTTAAAACTTGTACTTTTCGCCTAAAACCTTATATTTTTTCATTTGTGGTATCTCTTGTAACTATCCACTTCATGGTTTCTCATAGAGGTTTGTTAATGAAATATGGAAGATACCCTTTCTTATTTTCTTTTTGATGAAAACTTTGTTCCAAAAGAATTGTTACTTGTATCCTACTTCCTCACTTCTGATTCAATGTCCCAATGCCTTTCTTTTATACATTTTCTATTTGCATTTTCTTTTCTTAAAATATTTCTTGACTTGTACATCTATATTTCTTTAGCATGTATTTTTTTGTATAGTAATGATTTATGCAAACAATTTCTACTTTTCAACTCGCTACTTGTTCCTACACCCTTAAGTAAATACTTAGAAAATATTTAGGATTTTTTTCCTCTCATATGTTCCATAGTACTCTTTTCTCTTTCTTTTCTAAAATGATTCTTGAAATCATATGTGCTAATGTATAATATCGCTCTTACAAATTTTGTATCTCTATATGATGTACCTTATGCTTTTAATTTTAAAAATGCATCTACATGTAGTTAGATAGTACATAGGTACATATTGAACCCTAAGATCAATATTGATGCCTCTTCTTTTTCATTTTTCAAGTACATTGTTATTCTTTCTAGGAGAGCTAGATAAAAGATGGAGTTGGAGCTGAAGTAAAGAAGAGAACCTAAGGAAATTATGGATTTCTTCTATACTCTTTTACTTTTAAGTTCATGCATAGTACTTATTTCTTTAGTAGTTATGAGTTACATGCCATGGATTGTGTTGGAAATATTGTACTTATTCATGAATAAATAAAATTTAATTTTTGTACTTGAGTTGTATACTTATTTTTGCTTTCATCTTTATAACATGTATATATTGATTGTATAACAGAATAAACAACTCAAACACATAATTAAATGTATTTAAATGCATAAATAATGAGTTTTGAAATACCTGTAACTTTAATAATAATATCCCTTTCTTGTACATTGCAAATCTATTTGTTGTTCTCAAATTTAGCATTTCACCAAAACCGTGTTTCCCTCCATCAAGACAATGCATTAGTCCTTTAGGGCGTTTGTGTTTACTTTTTAAAGACGAACATAATTGCAGAGTAAATGTAGCTAATCACTTATTGCAACTGAAAACATAATAAAATTTTAATGCATTCCCCTAGTTAGGTCCACTTCATCAATGACATCCATCATAATGAAGTTTGGAGTTTCCCATTTTTGCATAAGTGCAAAAATTGTCAATAGTAGACAAAAATATATTTTCATGATAGTATAAATTAGAATGGCTTCTCCATTCTAATATGGTTAGAAAATTTGGATTATTGTATGTTGTTGAGATTTTTATCACTAATACTTAAGTAAATAAGAGTTGCATTTCCTCTATTTCTATGTTTATGTTCCTCTACTCAGTCTCTACTTTCCAACTTTGTAGGCATAGTGATCTTTTATAGAGAAAAGGAATGTATTTTCCTTGATTGATGAATCTTATGAAATTAATGTGTAGATATTTTATTATTCTTACTGACTTCTTGTATTGTTGTGTTTTTCTAATTGAATGTGAACCTAATATATTTGATGCATGAGAATTTTTAAGCCTACTCATAGCAATAACCATTTCTTGTTATCTATCCTACTCCCATTTAAGGCTCATCACAACATATTCCTCCATTGTACATTGTAGAAGCACTTTGCCAATGGTTTAGTGGAGAATTATTATATTATCTGTATCTTAATGGTCACCCCACATCTTTTCTCTAGTGTACACTCAATAAGGGAAGCCTTCCCATAAAGAAATAAGGATAAGCTTAGCCCCATAACTGTTGTTGAAAAACAATAATTTGCACTGCAATAAATTATTTCATGAACACATTTATTTTTAACTATGATTTATATGTTATGATTATGACATATATATTACTCATTGATAACATAATTATGATTACTTGCTTTTTTATTATGAAATGTTTCTCAATAATTGATTATATAATGTTTTCATGCTCCATTATTTATTCCCGATATATGCATGTTCTTAGAAATATTTTTTTGTTATGTCATGATGTCATCAATTCACCATCTTTTTAATTTTGTTCGTGCTTGGGCCCCATTTTCTATGTGTTGTTGTTTCATGCATCTACCTATCAAATGATCAACTTCTCATGTCAATTCATATTCCTCCATTGTACATTGTAGAAGCACTTTGCCAATGGTTTAGTGGAGAATTGTTATATTATATGTATCTTAATGGTCACCCCACATCTTTTCGCTAGTGTACACTCAATAAGGGAAGCCTTCCCATAACAAATAAGGATAGGCTTAGCCCCATAATCATTGTTGAAAAACAATAATTTGCACCGCAATAAATTATTTCATGAACACATTTATTTTTAACTATGATTTATATGTTATGATTATGACATATATATTACTCATTGATAACATAATTATGATTACTTTTTTTATTATGAAATGTTTATCAATAATTGATTATATAATGTTTTCATGCTCCATTATTTATTCCTGATATATGCATGTTTCTTAGAAATATTTTTTTGTTATGTCATGATGTCATCAATTCACCATCTTTTTAATTTTGTTCATGTCGGGCCCCATTTTCTATGTGTTGTTGTTTCATGCATCTACCTATCAAATGATCAACTTCTCATGTCAAGTCATATTTATTTGTTTATTTATTGGTCATTATGTTATATATATATATATATATATATATATATATATATATATATATATATATATATATATATATATATATATATATATATATATATATATATATATATATATATATATATATATATAATCTTGTAATATATTTGTTATTTATGTCCTTACTATTAATTAATAAGTATAATTATTCCAACATTTCCATCATCTTTAAAATGATTTTACAAGTATTTTAATTTGCAAAATATTGCTCTTTATTGAAAGTGTGTTTCATTTTTATGTTATTATGACTATTCCATGAATTCCACATTTAGTATCACATTTTTATAGATCATATTTGTTAATAATAACAAATCCAATCATGTCTAGAATACATGGTTTATATAGTTTTTCTTTTCTCTTAATATGATTGATGTCTACATGTGCACTCTTCTCCTTGACCTTAATTGGGGGAGGGAATACAATAGGATTATGTTACATATTTAAATATAGTATTGAAACAACTAATCATATAATACTCTATGTGATCGTTAAAATCGCCATTACGATCCTAGATAGACTTATCAAGTTTTTGACAAACCTCTCTATACATTAAACAATTTTTTATTTTTAGCATAGCATTTAAGAATTGTTGTTACCTCATTTTAAATATATTCAAGACCTTTCCAATATTATTTAAACACTTTAAAGACTTATAAAATTTTCAATTGGATCAATGATACATTTAGTGAGGTGTGATTTCGTAGTAGCATTAGTATAGTTGTAATTTCATTATAGCTATCTAAGAAACTGTTTATGTTTTGACTACAACAACTTTTATGTCTAGTTATATGTTTATCTTATATATTCCCAACATTTTTGTTTGGACACTATATCCCTACAGCTTATTTGTCCCCGGTATCGTTTTGCATAATTTGGTTAAGTTATTCACATTGGGGTTGCCTCTTACTTCGATACATCACCCTTTACATTATTGTTGTGATCTCATATTTGACTAGATTATGTTTCTTCTTGAATTTTCCTTGGTCAACATTATACTTTACTATGTTACTCTCCTCCATTAGTATATTATATGACCACATTAATATCTAAATAAATAAATAAATAATGGTAATCTCTTTATATACTAGTTGTAGCTTATGTAACCTCGACTCCTCGATGAATTTCATCTCTCAATGAGAATTATATTTAATGAATTCCTAAAAAGGGTACCTCTCTCTAAGAATTCACATAATTTTATACAACTGGGAATATACATCCGATGACACTGTCACAAAATAATTTTATTATTAGCATGTGGCATTTTCTAATTTACCAATTAAAATTATATACTTATATGATCATTAAAATTTCAAGTTTATATTGATATTAAAATATTGAAAATTTAAATTTTCAATTTTTGAATCATTTGATTATAAAATTCCATATTTAAAAATTCAAAGTATATTGATATTTAATATACTTTTTATTTTTGTTTTCATACATTTAGACTTGGAGAAAAATCTTGATTGGTCATTAAAAATAATCTTACGATATTAATCCTCGAGGTTCATATTATCTTTTCCTTTCAATCCAACATTTTTTAATAATTGGTTAAAATCGGAAACTATAGTACCTTATATTTTGTACATCATGATAATTATATTTTTTACGCTTTAACACATATTTGATCTATAAATAAATAGCTAAATTTAATGACCAACATTTTGTTATTTTTAGTACCCTTTAATATATTAGCTTACAACCATTATTTAATAATACCTCATTAGAAATACTTTAGTCTATAATGGATTTGTCCTACATTTTAAATAGACATTACACATTGTTCAATATTTTAGTTTCATGACTATTACATGGATTCATGGGCCCTAGACATGTTTGGTCTCAAACAAATATTTAGGTCAAAACCTATCATTTTCCTTAGATTGATAGTTATTAATATATGCTTTTGTATGCTAATTTCTTATACATGTCTTGATCATTCCTATGATCCATCATTAGGATGCCTAATATATTTAATGGTCACTTTTTTTGTTTATAATATTAAGTGGGAAATTTCATGTTTAGAAACCCACTAAAGGCTATATGTTTTTTTGTTATTTTATGTTTCAAATATAAACATGGTGGATCCACTATTTCTATCAAAAATGTTTAAAATGTAAAAGTGGTTCACAAAGGACACCCACCTTGTATAAAACAAGGTCACCTAATTAGAGATCAGTTAAACAAAAGAAAATTAGAGTTTGAAATATGAATGAGAGTTATATGTACAAGATGATAATAGATACATGAGAAGAAAGGTGAAAAACAAATGACAAAATGTATGAGGTAGTTTTTAATCCCTTATTGAATGTGTAACTCCAAGTGTGGATAGATGAAAATAGTTGGGGTGTTAGGTGAAATTTAATTCTCTATAAAGATCAGTCATTTTCAATGGATTTTTTACCTTTCATGGTATTTCCACTTACATATTTTGTCAATGTGTCCATTTATTTTATTTTTCATGTTGTTTACATTTTGTAATCTCCAATATAAACATATCAATCTTTTTTCAATCACTACATATAATAAACTTTAATTCTTGTCAATTTCATAAGGTGGATATATAATTTGTAACATTAATTATCTATAAATTTCCTAACATGGAATTAGAGCTTGTGTTTATTCCTATGTATGATAGATTTGGTTGTTTTTTTACAAACGTTGACAAACTTGAATATTTTTCATATCTCAGTGAAAACCCTAGCTTGCTTCTTTTTATTTTCTTATATTTTATTAGGTGAAAAACTCCAACTCCAACAAATATATTTGAATTTAAATGATCTGGATGGTTTATATCAATTGTGGAAGAATAGATCTTTGTTTTTGCATGTGTTATTATCCTCCTCAAATCTTTTTTTATTTTTTGATTTCTACATTTTTTCATTTGTAATCATCCTTTAGGTTTTTGAGGAACTCACAACTTTCTATAGCATTTCGCAGCTCTTCCAACACCTTCATAGTAAATTTTAATATTTTGAGACTTTTTGAATAGTGAATGAAAATTTTGTGTTCCATGGCATATTTGATCATTTCAAGACCTTTTAAATTTGTTTAAAATATTCTACATAATTTTATAATCCTTCGTGACCTTTTTATAGTTTTAGGTGATATTCATAGATTCACTTGTTTGTTTCATGTTCTTTATGACATCCTTCTTTGAGCTTGTACAAATTTTGGATTAGAGTTTTGTGGAACACATAAACCCTCATAACACTATGTCTTTGTACCACATCCTTTAAGTTATTTCAAAATGCTTCAACTTTCTTCCTAGTCCTCATGCGGACTCTCGTAATTTTTCCTTAGTGTTGTGCGGTCTTCCTTCTTATTGTTCTAACCTTGTTTATATGCTTTTATCATGTTGCAAGCTCTCTCCTTCTATTTTGAATCAGTTATAGTGTGATTTATTTATATCATATATCTTTGTAACTTCATAAAACTCCACTAACACTTGTTTTTAAAATTTTTCTAAGTTTTCATTAAAAATGACTAGATCTAATTTTTCCAGCGATAAATCGCAACTTTTAGTTGGGTCAAAATATAGTGTTTGGATAATTAGGATTAAGGCTATCCATATGGATAGAATGTTATGGGATATATTTAGTGGTGATAAGAAGAAACACACTTTGGGAGATAAGGTTCAATTGAGAACTTTAGTGTCTTCTCAAAACAATTCCCAAGAGGCAAATTCAATCCTATTTCAAAGCATCAAGGATGATTTTTTTCTCAGTATAGAGGTCATTTCGAGTCTCCATATGATGCATGTATGCAATTAAAAACAATGTATGAAGGTATCCACATCTCTAAAATAATTAAGTTTATCATGGAATTGTTCACAACTCTTATAAAAGATGATGAGAAAATGGTTATTTACCTCAATAAAATTAAGATTAACATTAAATCTCAATTTGGTGGATGTAATTGTGAATTGTTTCAGGATAAGCTATTTTACTTCATTATTCTTATTAAAATTGATTTGAAATTTATATTATATATTTCCATTTTGAATTCTAAATACCAAAATGAAGATAATTTACTTGAGTTAGACACCTTATATTTTTTCCTTATCAAGAAGAGAGTATCATGGAGAACTTTAACTCAAAAGAGAATGCCTCTTAGGAATTATTCACCCAAAATCATAAGCCTTTTAAAATTTAAAATAAAATAAATATAAATCAGAAATATACCCTTAAACATAAACATAATAGTAATAATAAAAAGTTTAAAGTAAATTTTGATGAAAATTGTACCAATTTTGATTAAAAAAATTCATAAACCAACTAATTTTCATTCTATAAATTATAGTAACAATTCTAAGAGTATGAACTTAATAAATAAAAATAAAAAAGAAGAATAAAAATGAGAATCATGCTAACAACTAAGCCAATAATTTTGAGAAAACTATTGCTCTTTATGCTTCCCTTTCATCCTCTAATGGTAGTGAATGGATCTGAGATAGTGGTGTTATCAGTTCAAACTGTAATCATTTTTGAAGGAAAGCAATCAAACTTTTGACTTCAAATGATATGATGGGATCTCCTCTGTTTTTGGGTGCCTTAGGTTAAGGAAAACCTCCATAGGTTGATGGTTCCCTCAATGAGTCACCTAATATGATCCTCTAGTGGGGTTGAGGGATAAGAACAACACAAAATTGACAAAAGTGGGAAAATAAGGTGATAAACAAATGTTTTAGAAAATCAAATTTTCATAAGACAAAGTACTTGATTTTATAAGGACTGCAAGGTTTACTTCAGATGCTAAATTTTTGGATTTAAAACTAAGAAGGTTTCATTTTAAGACCCCCGCTCTGAAAAATTAGTTTAGAATGGGTGGAAAATCTAAAAAATTGACTTTTAAATTGATGGTGAATTTCTACAAAATGCTTCATGGTAAAGGTGATTTGGCAGGGTGCAATTTTCTTGGATGAGGTACACTTTGAAAAGAAACGCTTGGAGAAATCCATGTATAAGTTAATTTAACATATAAATAGTAGGGAAATTCACCCATATAAATAACTTATCGGTGGAAATTTTAAGTGAATTGGGTGGGAGCCGATTTGTTTAAAATTAGCCATTTTCAATTTCCAAAATCCCTAAGATTCACGAGTTTACAAAAATTTGCCACTAAAATTTTCCCGACACTAAGAAAAGGCATGCACAAGCTTCCAAGAAAACATGGGAGGGAAGATTTGGGTTCTATCCACTTCCAAGTTGATTGGGGAACTAAATCTGCACTTAATATGACTTGTAAAAGCTTCACAATAACTTAAAGGAGGTGCTTGATAGTTTATTAAGCATTCAAAGAGAAAACTTTGCTAAAACATACTATAAGTTATTGTTACACACTAATAAAACTACAATTGGAAGAAAATAGTATTTATTTCTTGAAGTAGGTGATGTAGTACAAACTTGTATGGAAAAATCACATGACCGTAACAATGAGCCCATGAAAAATCTTGCACAAGCGGGGTATATGTAGTAAAATTCACCCATCGTAGCTCCAAAAATAGCACATTCCTAATTTTAACCAAGATGATTAATTGGAGGCAAATCCAATTTTAGCCTATTGCATGCCCATTTTTAACTCTCTTTACAATTACATAAGGTTCCTAATAATAAAGAATCTATAAATAGGAATGCATGAGTCTCTAAGGTAGAAAATAACCTTACATAACTCATAATTCTCCTTGGTTAACTCGATCCCTTTGACTCAATTCTTCTTTTGGATGGACTAAGGTTTGTGTAAAGTTGTTTTTGAAATATTAAGGTTAAAAACTCCTTTTTACCTATTAGCAAAAGCTATTTTGAGCCTTAAGTGGGCACATGCATTGTTTGATTGCTAAAAAGTTTGTAAGGAATGATAGAATAACAATAGCTAATTATTACTTGATTTTTGACTTATGATAAGATTTGTTATTTTCACCCGATACATAGTAATAAGTTAAATATATCTCCCACCTTGGTGGGCACATGATAAGTTTAAACCGATGTTAATAAACTAACCATGGTAAACCAAACTCATGGTTTGGCTCTTTGAATTGGAATAAACCCTAATATTTCCTCATTTTGTATTTTAGCTCAAAAGTTCTAGAGGAAGCCATCTAGGATTATCATGCTGACAATTTGCTAGTTCACTTGTTTTCAGTCATGTTATGTTGCTTCTTCGATACAATGACACAATTATACTTTCATTAAAATTGGCGTTGTTTTTCATAATAGAGCTCAAGATGCTCGGTTTTCCCTTTGTTGTGGGGTTTCATTTGACTCGAAAATTTTCCATTGGTTGGGTCATTATTTTTTTGTTTTCCACAACTATTTGTGTCATAGAGCTCTATATATATGAGTTGGGGATATTTTACTTTCCATTTTCTTTTCTAAGCTTGAATTGTGCATTGAATGGGTCAGCTCTTGTTAGTTTGTTAGCTTGGACAATTGTTCATCCATTTACTAAGATTATATAATGAGAATGTATTAACTATATTCTAATTATTGATTTCCTTTAGTGACACCTACCATAATTTTTTTTATGGTTGTTAAGTTGTTATGTATCTTAGTCATCAATTGAGAATCGATCTTGGTCAATGGTGTTCCAATGAGAGTAATATAAAAGGAGGTCATTGAGAATTTGGAAAGTACAAGTTTTGGAGAAGCATTTATAGTGATATCAAATAGTATTTTAGTGTTAACAAGGGCACATTGATAGCGTTGGGGATAGTAGTGGGGGAATATCAAGGGGAGAAGTTGGGAGGTTATCGATGTTCTACCAATAAGAGGTAAGGAATCTTTGTATCTCTTAATTTGCTAAAGCCAATATAATTTCTCATCTATCGAAATGGTTTTCCCTTAGGGGTTTTTGTAGGGACAATTTGTCCGAAAATATTGTGTTCATTGTGTTATGCATTTCTTTCTATATTCTTATTAGTGAAGTTGCAGTTGTGTTATTTTTTTATATTAGCTGTGAATTAGTTTTGGGAAGTTAAATATTATTTTAAGATAAGAGATTAATAATCGAAGGATCGCAATGGAATTTTTAAATGGTATCAAATCAATTTTAAGGATAGAGAAAGGTTTACGATAGGAAAGAAATTGAGGGTTTCTTTAACCTAGTTTGATCTCTTTAAATGTTTATTACTTTTATCCTTTGAGGTGGCTTAAGCTAGTTTGAGAGATCGGAATGATTAGATGGTGCCTTGAGTTTTGTTGTCTAGATGGCCAAACTTTCTTTATTGTTGGAAGAGAATGGTATAAAGGATTATGTTACCACTGTTGTAGTTGTACCTATATATGCAACACAACTTTTAGCATACAAGAAAGAGGATTCCAAGGTGAGGAGGATTGTCCTTAATGGATTCAAGAATCATATTGTTCCACACATCTCCAACTTAGATATGATGAATAAGATGTGGGATGTCATTCTGAATCTTTACCAAAATGCTACCACCAATAAGAAGATGATTCTCAGTGAAAATTTGAAGAATACATGGATGAACAAGGGATAATATGTTACAAGTTACCTCAACAAACTTAGAATAGTCAAGGACAAGTTAGCAGTTGTTGGAGATAGCCCTAGTGATGATGATCTGGTATGGATAGCCATAAATGGGTTTATTAAATAGTGGGATGTTTTTGTTCAAGTTGTTAGTTGATGAGACACATTACCGAGATGGGATCGACTATGGATTGATTTCACTCAGGAGGAGTTTAGACTACGTCTTATCAACGAGGCCAACAAGAGCTAGAAAAGTGAGGGAGAAAAATAAAACCTTTCCTTAGCAGGAAAAGGGAAAGAAAATAAGGGATTTAACAAAGGATCAAATTATCAAAGCGAGAAGAAGAAGGACTTGTCTAAGTTCGAGTTCTTTGGTTTTCAAGAGTTTGACCATTATGTCAGTGATTTCCCAGATAGAAAGAAGGGTAAGAAGTAGGTGGTAGCTTCAGTAAGTGTAGAAGAACTCTCTAGTAGAATGGAAGATGAGTTTACACTCATAACTTGTATGGTCATCTCAACCTCACAGTGTGTTTGGTATATAGATAGTGGGGTGTCATTTCATATGACAGGAGTTAGAGAGTACTTCTCTAGTTACAAGGAGGAGGACACCAATATCTAGATTTCTATGGGGAACTTGTCCAAGCTCAACCTAGTTGGGAAAGGGACTGTTCAGTTTCAGAGGGAGAATGGAAAGATAGTTCCACTTCATGATGTATTGCATGTGCCAGGATTAGGTATGAATTTGATTCCCGTATCTCTGTTCTTCGGGATAAACTGTATAATGTACTTTTTAGAGGGACACATGTGTTGATTAAGCACAAGGATTGGAAATCACCCATAACTATTGGAGTTAGGAGTGGTCGCCTTTATAGGTTATAGTTTGATACTCCTAAGGCACTTATGAGCAGCAGTAATCCTAGAGATCTTGGAGAGATATGACATAGGAGGATGGGCCATATTCATCATGGAGCACTTAAATTGCTTCGTGAGACAGTGACAGGTGTTCCAAAGGTGAGCACAGAGCATGATGATGTATGTAAGGGATGTGTGTTGGGGAAGTTTGTGAAAGCATCTTTTCCAAGGAGTGACAATAGATCTAAGGGTGTTCTTGATCTAGTACATTCAAATGTATGTGGACCAATGTCGACAAAGTCTCTCAGAGCATATGAGTACTATGTTACCTTTATTAATGATTTATCCAAAAAGACTTGGATATAATTCTTGAAGAAAAAGGATGAGGTTTCGAGTTTCCTCGAAGAGTTCAAGTCTCTTGTGGAGAACTCAACAGAAGGAAGATAAAGGTTCTTTATTCATATAATGGAGGCAATTACAAATGAAATGACTTCGAGGATTTATGTACCAGAGAAGGAATCAAGAGAGAGTGGATGGTTCCTTACAATCCACATCAGAATGGATTTGCTGAGAGGAAGAACCATTTTATATCGGAGGAAGCAAGGGCTATGCTACATGACTAGGACATGCCCCGCTACCTATGCGTAGAGGTTTACACTACAGCAGCTTTACATTTAGAATAGGGTTCCACACAAGGTAGTAGGGAAGATGACACTAGAGGAAGCTTTCACAGGGAAGAAGCCAAATGTAGGTCACTTCAGGATATTTAGGAGTTTGGCATATTGTCATATTCCAGAAGATACACGTACCAAGTTAGATCATACTGCAGAGAAGGGGTACCTTGTTGGGTACAATGAAACTTCAAAGGCATATATGATTTTTATTCCAGGGACCAGAAGAATTATTGTCAGATGTGATGTCAAGTTCATGGAGGAAAAAGCATTTAGAAGGTCCAGATATTTTCTAGTAGATGATCAAAGTGAGCAGCCAACAAAAGCTCCAAATCCAAGTCAAGGGCAGTAGAGATCAAGTACAGTTACTAGTACAAGAATAGATTTAGGTAGTGTAGATTCACAAAGTATGGAGCCACTGGTGTAGTAGGATATGTATCTAGAAGATTTAGAGGTTGATATTTCATCCTCTATAGTTTGCAAAAGAGTGAACCATGAGGTTAAAAACATAGAAAGGGATACTCAGGAGTTTGTGGGAGCTCCTAGGAAGAGTACAAGGCGGGGGAGAGAACCAACCAAGTTTAATGACTATGTGGAATTAGTCATCCAATGGGTAGATAGTGAACCTTCTAGCTATCAAGAGGCAGAACAACATCAAGTCTGGAGAGATGCTATGGTTGAGGAATATACTTCAATAATGCATAATGATGAGTGTGAGGTAGTGCCTAGACCAACAGATAGGGCAGTAGTTGGATCACACTTTGGATCTTCAAGATAAAGCATAGTGTAAATGGTAGCATCGAGAAATACAAGGAAAGGTTTTTGGTAAAGGGGTTCTCTCATAAGGAGGGAATAGACTATGAGGAGACATTTTCTCCAATGGCCAGGTATACTTCTATACAAGCTATAATCTCATTTGCAATGCAAGTGGGATGGTAGATCCATCAAATGGTTATCAAGACAACATTCCTTAATGGTGAATTGAAGGAGGAGGTATAAATAGAACAACCAAAAGGCTTTGTAGAACACAACAAAGAGACCCATGTGTGCAAATTGAAGAAATCATTATACGAGACTCAAGCGAGGCTCCTAGAGTGTGGTATGAGCACATTGATACATACTTGTAGGAAATGGGCTTTATGAAGAGTGAGGTAGATGCTAACCTCTACTACTTGGTGGTTTGGGGCAAGGCTTTCATTCTTGTTCTACATGTAGATGAATTGTTTCTTATAGGTGCACTAGGGCTCATAGAGGATTACAAGAGGGACCTTGCAAAAGAGTTTGAGATGAAGGACATGGGACTCATGCACTATTTTCTAGGCATGGAGGTGTGGCAGATAGATGGAGAGATTTTCCTTGGTCAAGGGAAATATTGCATTGAAATCTTGAAGAGATTCGAGATGGAGGATTGCAAAGCCATGTCTACACCTATGATCACTAATTGGAGGAAGGTAGATACATCTAAGGACAAAGATGTAGATCCCACCTTATATAGGCAGTTAATTGGTTCACTCATGTATTTGGTCAACACCAGGCCGGATATAGCATTTGTAGTAAACTCTCTTAGTCAGTTCATGGTTGAGCCAAAGAGAGTGCATTGGATAGCAGCTAAGCATGTGTTGCATTATTTGCATGGTTCAGTTGAGTATGGGATCAAATATGTTCGAGGTGAAGGAATCAAGTTGATAGGCTATACTGACGCAGATTGGGCAGGTAGTACAACAGACAAAAGGAGCACTTCAGGGTGTTGTTTCAGTTTAGGATCAGGAGTTGTTTCTTGGTTTAGTAGAAAACAGTTTGTGGCTTTGAGTTCATCAGAATCGAATACATTGCAGCTAGCATGGTGACATGTGAAGCTATATGGCTTTGGAAGTTGCTAGTGGCCTTGTTTGGTCATAAGGTTGAGACTACTGTGATACACTACAAAAATTAAAGTTGCATCAAGTTGTCTGAGAATCCGTTCTGTTTCATGATAGGTCTAAACATATAGATATCAAGTATCATTTCATCAGGGATTGTGTACAACGAGGTATTGTTCAGCCACAATACATACCTATAGAGGAGTAGGAAGCGAGACATTTTGACTAAGGTATTGGTGAATGTAAAATTTATTTTCTTCGAGATAAGATGGGTGTCATGCGACAACTTCCTCGCTAAGATGGAGTGTTAGTTTGTTAGCTTGGACAGTTGTTTGTCCATTTCCTAAGATTACATAATAGTTATCTTATTGTTGAGAATGTATTAATTATTTTCTAATTATTGATTTCCTTTAGTGACACCTTGCAACCAAATTTGTTATGGTTGTTAAGTTGTTATGTATCTCATCCGTCGATTGAGAATCGATCTCGGCCATTGGTGTTCCAATGAGAGTAGTATAAAAGGAGGTCATTGGGCATTTGGAAAGTACAAGTTTTGGAGAAGCATTTGCAGTGCTAGCAAATGAGTTTGTAAGTTTGTAGTGATAGCAAACAGTCTTGCAGTGTTAGCAAGGGCACAGTGATAGCGTTGGGGATAGCAGTGGGGGAATATCAGTGGGAGAAGTTGGGAGATTGTCGAAGTTCTGCCAGTAAGAGGCAAGGAATCTTTGTATCTCTTAATTTGCTTGAGCTTAATATAATTTCTCATCTGTAGAATTGGTTTTCCCTTAGGGGTTTTTCTAGAGACAATTTGTCCGAAAATATTGTGTTCATTGTGTTATGTATTTCTTTCTCGTATTCTTATTAGTGAAGTTGCAATTGTGTTATTTTTCGATATTAGTTGTGAATTAGTTTTCGGCGCTAGATAATCTTTTATGCTAGGAGATTAATAATTAGTGACTGCAATAGAATTTTCACACCCTTGTTTGGATCGAGGTCAAGTTGGTGTGTGAAGACCCCCACTCGTTGTACATGAATTTATTTTCGAGATTTGGGCATGCTCTAGTTATTGTGGTCTCGACTATTGCTTTCAAAGCTCGCTCATCAGGGTTTTAATGTTTACTCTAAGTTGCATTATTGTTCCTAGCTCGAACATCATGGGAGAATTTTGTTGGACTATTCTACAATTTGGATTTGATTTCGAGCTCGGCTCTAGCCCCGTGGTTGTTTGTTGGGTTTTTGTGAGCCGACTCAAAGAGCTAATGTTTGATTCTTTTACGTCATTACTATCTAACTCATTACTCAACCAGCTCGGTTGCTGTGATAAAGGGTTGCACCAGTTTTTAAAGACTCGATCACGTGAGAAGAAGGTAAGATGTTTATTAATAATTCTTTAGTTTTTATTTGTTCTTCTTATGTATTTCCCATAGCTCGACTTTAGTAACTCACCGAGTTAGTGCTCGAGCTATGAATCATTCTTTAGCTTTGATCTAGCACGTTGATCTATCATTACTGCTCACCGTTTAACAGATAGCCCACTTGACATTAGACGTACTTATTAAAATTTGTCTTGAAACATGTCTGCTCGAGATTTAATCTCATCTCGGGTTCATGGGTTTTATCGAGTTTCTAGTTTGAGCATCCTTGACTTGCTATGTCAAACTCAGATTTTAACCTGTCGGCTTGGGCTTGGGTTTTATTTCCTTATTCTTATGACTTGTGGTCTGTATTGTTTCTCTAGCTTGACTTGAACTTGTGAGCTTCATTCATGTACGTCGAGTTGGTGTCATTCTACTCTTGTATCTTCACTTTTCTCTATTTTGTGGATTGGGCTTTGTGTTTTTACTTTGAGATCGACAATCCGAGTTGATAACAACTCCCACGTTGTGTTTTGCTAGTGCTTTGCCTTGGTCGATCTGGTAGATGTAGATCCGAGCTTGGCTATTTAGAGCTTGGTTTATCTATGTTTGATCATTCTGTTCTATTTCTAACAATACGGTACGTGAGAAAAGTAAGTTTGTTTGATGTTTACTAGCTCACATTTGCATCTTATTCCATACGTATGTACTTGGTACAAACTTAAGCATGACATCTCTTTGCTACGTAGCTTGATTGTTTGATGCAAATCGGTAGTTTCTCCTTTGTTAGATGTTCAATGTATGTTCTTATTTCTCATCTTTGTGACATGATCACAATGTGAGTTGTGTCTTCTTAAATTTGTGCGTTCGTTGTTCCATAAATCAACTTGTAAAATTTCTCATTTGATAATGCACCCTTTGTTATTGAGCAGAGAAAACCTGTATAGTGGAATGTAACCCTATTATTTTACTAGTATAAAACAATGGAAATTTTTGAACTTTTGAAGATTTGATTATATTTTCAAAACCATAGCTGTAGAAGAATTTTCATTAATCAAAAGTTGAATCTCTATTTTGAAAGATACATATGAAATTTGTTTTCCAAACCTAGAAAATATTTTATATGACTTTGAATCTTGAAATCTCTTTCCAATTCTGGGAGTTATATGTGCGTGCAGAATGATATATGCCTTTCCTTTTCATATATCTTTGATGATTTTTTTTTCATTCAAATGCCCTTCATAACATCTGCTGGTCCATTAATTGCAATATGCTCCTCATTTAGGATCTAAAAAATTTCTAACTCTTTAAATTTGGAAAAGTTTGTAATTGCTTAAAATCTCCACATTTGTCATTTGATCCTTAATAATCATTGCAAAGCGTAATCATGATTGTTCTTGGAAATTTTGTCTCTTGAACTCATTGTTGATCTGAAAAAACCGGTATTCATGTGTTGTGCCCGTAATGCCCGTAACAACATTCTAAAAACACGCTAACTCCTAACACTTAACCCAAAATTTGGTACTATTTTTTTTTGTTTAAGTTATATGAAGGTTACAAGGATATTAATCCCTAGGGTATAACAACTAACTTACAACACTAACCTCCACTTCTCGATTAAAGAATCGGGTCTAGATAAAAGGTTAACATAATCTCAATTTATCTCTAAGGTCCATAATCAATTATTCATTAGGAAGGTACCATAGATTAATTTACATAGTTAGGTGTTCTCTTCTTTTTAGTTAATGTTCAATCTGGAAAAGGTTAACCTTATGTTAATTTAATAAAATTCATTATCTTATTAACTTAGAGGCTTTTCTAATAACTACCTAAAGCTTGCTAAGAACTAACCATGGCTTAGCACTCTATGGCAATTAAATGGCCCCATTCCCCATTTACACATACTATAAGGTTTTTAAAACAACATTTATAAAAATCATTCTCACCTAACAAAAGTAGGGTGAAACCTCCACCCTTAGATCAAGTCAATCTTGGCCACTAGATCCTAGGGTTCCCATCTAGCCCTAAATTTCCTTATGAGTTTTTATTAAAGCCTTTCCTTTGTTCATTTCCCTCATTTGGTCTATTTTCTTTGTAAAAAATTGCAGGTTGGAGAAGAGGAAGACATGGGAGAAAAGGAGGAAGAACTATGGAGGATTCTACAAGGAGATCTAGTTTAGATTAGTTTAGTTGTAGTTTTATTGTTGTTATAACTTCCATTCAAGGATTGGGAGGGTTATTCCTTTTACCAATCTGGTTTTGTTTCAAGCTTTTGTATTTGGGTTTTTAAATTTGGGGAAAACCCTACCCCATGAATAAAATGAGAAGAAATGTTTTAGATCCACCATTTGTATATTTTATTTCTCAAATCCATGGGATCACACATTGTTTGCATGCTGGTAGTTATTAGTTAAATTTTACAACTTAATTTTTTTACATAAACTAGTTAAAAATTTTGTAAACGTGCGGATCTCGAGGAAGTCTATTGTAAGTGACAAAACAACTACCCAGAGAACACGAGTGGTCCTGGGACCGCCGCCCTCTTGAGCGGCGGTTTTGACACATTGCTTTAGCCTAGCGGCGGATATGGGACCACCACTCTGCACAGTGGTAATGGTCCTCTTTCTAGAAAACATAACCTTAAATCCGAGGTTTTCCCAAAAGCTAAACGTTACTAAAACTTATTAAATTGCATTCTGAGCTTAATTTTGAACATATAGAGTTTCAAGTTTTGGGATTTAATTCTATTTTTTCAATCCTTAGTTAAATCTACTCAGTGTTAAAGTATTATATTATCTAATAAAAATAAATCTACTTTATAAATTCATTCCATTATGTTCAACTAGTCTTCTTTCAAATTCCATGAGCTAAAAGGGATTTAAATCTACTTTTACGTTGTTATTTTCTTACTACAAAATCAACATTTCCAAATAACAATAAACTTCAAATTTGTTCTCATGTTCTTATTTTCTCTACCACACACACACACACACACACACACACATATATATATTCACAACAACTATAACAACTTTATTTTCCCTTCAAGTCTACTATGCATACATTTCTAACATCTACAAATTTTATATTTCCTTCTTTCTCTTATACAATAAACAACTTCACAATGAAAATAACTTTATTTTTCTATTGAAAATGGCTCATATCATTTAACACAAAGAATTACTTTTCTCATAATACAACCAAGATTTCAAATAAAAAGAATTACTTTCTTTTCTATTTCTCAAACAAACTCCACAATACAAATCTTTCTTCTTTTTCTTATACAATAATACAATGCCACAATGAAAGTAACTTTCCTCTTTTTTTTTCACATACAATTTCAACTAAACTCTTACATAAGATTTTCATTTTGATTCTTTCTCTTTCCCTATTACATTCTAATGAGAAGGAAATTTATTTCTTTACAATTCTACAATGAACTACTACAAATATTAATACAACTTGTATTTCAACATTTCCTTTAAAACATGAACAAATTTACAATCTTCCACTTTGAGTGGGAAACAAAAGGATTCTCTCAAGAAGGGATTTCTTCAAGCACTCAAAAACTTCCAAGCTCACAACTCCAACAAAATAGCTCCTCCAAGAATTTTTGATTCACAACAAAATGGGGGGAGAGGCTATGCTCTCCACCCAACAAAGATATCCAATGAAGAGGAGAAGTCATCCTCTCCATTGGCCCCTGAGCCCCAACAACATTATAATGGAAGATGATTCCAACACATGGAAACAACAAGCTTCCACAACATAACAAATAATTCACAACCATTTTAACAACATTCAAATAAACCGCAACAAATGAAAGGAAAGGAACAAAACAATAAAAAATAAGGCTTAAAATAGAAGCCACAAGAGCAAGACCTATGGGGAGGCCACTAATGCCTCCCAATGGGAATGGGCACCCACCTAAAATCTTCCAATGCATATCTCAAATCCCCTACATAATTTTATGCCTCCATCAAGTACCCCTTATACCTCCCACATACTCTTATGCCTCCCTCAATCTCTTATGCCTCCCTCATAAAAGAAACAAGAAAGAAATGCAAGCATTCTTTGTACAAGGTGGGGCACCCAACCCAAAATCCCTCCAACAAGAAAGTAAACTCATGTGCCTCCCTATAAGAAAATACTGATAGTCTTCTCCTACTCCAAACTTAGGCAATCTACCCACACCCAACAAGCATTCCAAAGAAAATAATACTCAACACAAGCACATAAACACAAAATAAAGCATAACATAAGCAAGGTAAAGCTCCTACCTTTCCATAGTAGAGCTTGTTCCAAGAGTAAATCTCCAAGCTCCTAAAAACCAAGCAAGCATCCACAAGCTCCAACAATCCACAAGCACTCCCAAAAATCCTCTAACTCTCCAAAAATGCAAGAGAATAAAATAATGAAGTAACCCCCAAACAAACAAAAAAACTTCAATAAATAGAAAAGGGAGAGAGGAAGATGAGATGGATCCATGTATGATGCCACATCACTCATCCTCAAATCCACCTAAGAAGTCAAACCTCAACCCCAATCTACCATTTATTAGTGGGTGAGAGCAATGACAAGCTACTTAGAAACACAAATTAAGCCCACACCCCTCTAAGGACAAAATTAATTTCATAATAGAAAGTGCAATAAACATTTCACCATTTTATCTTCCCAAAACACCTAATGAGGTCTGATTTTGACCCCCAACCCATAGGTAGGGATGGTATAGAAATTTAATAGGTGTGGGAGAAGTTTTACTTGTCCCACAAGCATTTAAAATTGTCCCTTAAGGCCAAATTTGATTTTCCCATGAAGGGTAGAGTGTACAACACTCAAAATCTAAATAATTCAACATACAACATAAAATCCAAGAGAAAATCAAGTCTAATAAATGAACTTCTTTTTGGTCACATTTTTCATTAGTTTAGGACAAGATTTATTAACTTTAATAAGACACTTAGACCCAGTAAGATAAAGGGGAAAAATATACATCAAAATCTAAATAATTAAAACAAGCAATTTACATCACTCAAAGGAACACATACTAACATAAATAAAACGGGAAACTAAAAAGGACAACACATGACCCCTTGGTCACAATTTTCCCCTAACCAAATAATTCTAGCACACACAAGTATATGTTTCCATTTTTACCCTTGTTGAATTCATCTAGAATTCTAATGCGGTTGGGTATCCAATCCCCTCGATGTTGTTGTGAATAAATTTACCCAAAAAAAAAAAAAAAACTCCTTCGGCCTTGTTGCCCGATTAAAACATCCATGTCAAAATATGCAATATAAATCTAAAATCATCTATATACGAATTAATATCATCTAATAAATTACGAATCATTTACAAATTTCTAGAAACATTTCTATCCAATGTTTAATGCATGTCAAAATGATCACAACATTAATTCAATTATCAAAGCCTACTCATGGCAATGAAATTATATCACATGTCAGAAATATATATAGATAACCATATCCACAACATATCAACATCAATATAATATTTCTCTAATAATCCACATGCATCATATATGAATCGAAATCAACAACATTCTAGTATCTCTAACATCTAGTATCATGTTAAATCAAAAAGCTACAACAATGTCCATAAGTGTATTCAAAAATATCAAAATCAAAGTAAAAGGTGTCAAAGGAAAGTGGGCATTACACCCCCTCCACTTAGACTCAACTTCCTCCTGGAAGTCACCGGAACAGTGTGGGAACTAAACTCTTAGCAATGTAGCATCTTCCCATGTAGCCGCAGTCTCATCATATTTGTCACACTTTGGACCTAAACCTTAGAAATATCTCTACCATGAAGGTCCAAGGTCCTGTGATCTATCTATAATGCGGATGAGATCCATGATCACATGCCCCTAATCCTACACCTGCAATGCCGTCTAATCTAGTACGTGAGAAGGATCGAAATATATCTCCTAAGAAAAAAATTTGAAACACATCATAGATGCAAGACAAGCTAGGTTGAAACGCTAGATGATAGGCCAAGGGAGTGATGCACTCCAAGATCTCAAAGGTTCCCATAAACCTAGGAGTGGGCTTAGAACCTTTTCCATAATGGATAGGGCTATTATGCGGTATGACATGAAGGAACACCTTCATGCCCACCTCATAACTATGATCTGTCCTATGCTGGTCTGCATACTTCTTCCTTTTGTCCTATGCCTCCTGCAATCTTTTTCTGATCAAAACAACCTAGTACTCCATGTCTTGAAATAAGGCTGGCCCAAGAGAAACCCTATCCTCTAACCTATCCCGACTAAGAGGTGTCCATGACTCTCTACCATATAATTCCTAAAAAGGAGCCATGCCTATCAAACTCTGAAAAACTATTATTGTAGGAAAACTCAACCAAGTATAGATACTCCTCCCATCTCGATTGGTGATCCATAATGTACATCCTAAGCATGTCCTCCAAGATCTAATTCACCCACTAAGTTTTCTATATTTCTCATCGTGATATGTCATGCTGAAATTGATCCTCGTCCCAAGAGAATGTTGCAAGGTGGTCCAGAAATGGAGAGTGTACAAAGGATCGTAGTCACAAATGATCTTCTATGGAATCTTGTGTAATCTGACAATCTCATCAAGATATACCCATGCTACTGCACTAGCTGTGTAGGTGGTCTTAACCTAAGAAAAGTGAGAAAATTTTGTCAATTTATCCACCGTGACCATGATGGCGTCGTGGTGGTATCTCGATGTTAGCAACCCAACATTGAAGTCCATGGAAATGGTGTCCCACTTCCACTCTGGTATGGTGTGAGGAAGAGAAGGATAACTAGACGCGATGCTCGGCCTTCACCCTCTCACACTCTAAACAGCGTGACACAAACTCGGCCATGTCTCTCCGAAGTCCTCTCCAATGGTATAACTTTCTTAAAGTGGCGTGTATCTTCTTCACCCCAACATTGGCTGAATAAGGTGCATGATGAGCCTCTCTCAAAATTTCTTGTCTCGAAACCTCCATCTCTAGGAACATATATCCTAGCTTTGTGTCTCGAGAAGACCATATTCCTCTAAAGAAAATCCAGAAAATATCCCCTCGAGGGGTCTCTGGGGACTCAATCTCTACTTTGGTTGCAAGGTAGAAGTGTCATGAGAAATCTGCTACAAAATCTTACTCCACAAATCTGAACTCATCAAGTAGCCATAGCCACATGTCTCTGTCTTCTCAAATCATCTACAAACACATTCTCCTTCCCATTCACATGCTTTATCTCCATATCATACTCACAAAGTAACTTCATCCAACACCACCGACGAGCATTGAGATTGGGCTGCATGAAGAGGTGGTGAAGACTCAACCGATCACCCTTAGTGTAATTCTCTAACGAAGAAGGAAATGTCTCTACTACACTATGGTGTGCACCACTACTTCAAGCTCAAGATCATGATTTGGATAATTGAGCTCATAATCCATAAGTTTGTTAGACTCAAAATAAAATACTCTACCCTTTTACATCAAGACCCCTCCAAGTCCCGCCGAGAGAAGCATTTTTGTAAATGTAGAACTCACCATGAGGATCTGGTACTACTAGAATAGATGATGTTGTGAGGCATTCCTTCAGTGTCCTAAAGGCCTAATCACTTCTATTTGACCAAACAAACTTCTTCCCTTTACTGTTGAAGGTACGTGATGGGGTGCATAATCTAAGAAAAGTCTTGAACAAATATCTTGTAATATGCTACCAAACCCATGAATTTGTGCACCTCGGTCACATTGGTGGGTGCTGGCCAATCTATAATAGCTCGAATATTAGAAGGATCTACTATGATACCTTCCCAAAAATGATGTGGCCCAAATACTACACCTCTATCTAAAAGAACGCACACTTCTCCAAGTTCCCGTAAAGATGCTTCTCACAAAGACATTGAAGAACCTAGTGAAGGTGCTCCTCATACTCCTCATGCATATGTGAGTAGATATAAATGTCATCAAGAAGATGAGCACGATTTGATACAAAATGTCCTAAACACCCAATTCATCAAGCTCATGAACATTACGGGGGCATTTGTCACCCAAAAGGTACCATTGTGAACTTGTAGTGGCTATATCTCATACAGAAGGCGGTCTTATGAATATCTGCCTCCATAATCTTGAGTGGTGATACCCTAACTTAAGATCAATCTTACAGAAGGGGCTAATGATTCTTGATCGTTACTTTGTTAAGCTAGTGGTAATCAATATAAAATCGTAGAGATCCGTCCTTCTTCTTCACAAAAGTCACTAGTGCACCTGAAGGGGATACACTAGGATGGATTAGGCCTTTTTCTAGAAGACCCTCAAGCTACAACTTGAGCTCAAAAATCTCAGGTGTAGTCATCCGATAAGGTGATCTTGAGATAGGATTTACGCCTTGAAACTAGATCTATGTGGAATCTATCTCACGTGGGGAGGTAACCCCGATAGCCCCCAAAAAAACATTAGAAAAACCTCTCAAAATGTGATGGTCATCAAGGGATGGTCCACTAGACTCATCCTCGATCTTTCACTAACCGTAACAACATACATCCGACAACCCCATCGTACATGCTTCTTAAGTTGCATATTGGAGATGGTGTGAATAGAAATGGGCCTCCTAACCCCTGCTATCATTTACTCCACTCCTAGATAATTTGTAAAAGAATTAGTAATATGGTAATAGTCCACTCTAACTTTATGTATAGACAACCAATCGATGCCCAAGATGACACCATAGGAATCCAATGGAAGGATTTGAAGATCCAAAGTAGTGGTAAAGGGTCCTAAATCTATAGAAATTTTGATCTAGAAACCATCTCAACATCCCAACTATGACCCTACCTAACTACCACCAGCCTGCAATGCTCTACTAAGGATGGTGCAATAAAAGAATTAGAGAAACCAAAATCAAATAATATAGAGCCTGAAATACCACCAACACTACATGTTGTCTCTATCATGGTACTTTGGTGATTGGACTAGCGATTCTCAACCACTACGTAGATCTGATGGCTCCATGCCATATCTCCAATAGTAGGCTCTAAAATATACATCTTACCCTTATTTCTAGGGTTTTGTGGGCACTCTCTCTAATGATTTATATCAATGCCACAACCATAATAGTGGTTTGGTCCTCTCCAATGAGATGCAACTCTAGTCGGTACTCTAGATGTCTTTTTTGTGGATCCCCAACGACCCGATTATGGACTATTGAGGTCTTTGCTGATGATATCCTTTTGAATGAACTATTTGTGCACCTTGTGTCTTAATGGGACCCCTAGGAGGAGGCCCCAATACTCCACCCCTCTCGTGCATCAAATATCTGAGTAGGTCTTTAAGGTGGGTGTTTCTACCGATGCTACTATTGAGGTGGCTACTAACGTGGCATGAAGGAAGATTGTCCCAATATTTTTCCACCACGAGGAGGAGGAACTAACCCCTCGATCTATTAGCCTTCATCATGTTGGATGCGGCTCCAAACTCTTTCTCTAGTTTATTGTGTCATCCCCTGTGTCTCCTTTACAATATAGGCGGTCTCCATGCCTCAACCAATGTCTGTGGGTAGTGAATGCACACCGCACCACTCAAATCCAAATTCAGGCCCCAGATGAACTGTAAATTTGTACCTACTCATCCCGCATGTATTCAACATACTTTGGAGTATATCCAAAATTGACTGTCATACTCACTATAGTCATCGATGTCCGCGGAGGTCATGAAAGTCGTTTATCCACTACTTGAATATACCTCTTAGGAAAATAATTGTTCTTAAAACACTCCTTAAAAACCTCTTAGGTAATCTGTCTTTGAGTTAACATGGAGCTTCTGCTCCTTATTCCTCCACTAGAATCCTGCTCCATCCCTCAGAAGATGGATCACAACATGAGCTTTCGTGTTCTTTAGTGCGAGGGCAAAGCTTAAAGCATCCACTCAAGCTCACCAACAAGGCCTCAACCTGAAAACCTCATGTATCTCTAGAATAATGAGATGGTCATAGCTTTAGGATGTCCCTAATATGGTCTGCAGACTAATGACTAATGGGCCCTAGGTCTCTCTTTGTGATCCTCCCTTGTCTAGGGCTCCGATATTTGTCCCTACGTCCTAAAATCCTGTCTCCATGCCCTCTCTATGTTGACTCTTCGCTAGGTGACTCCACACAAAACTTATCTACCCAATGCTCCTCACTATATCTAGGAGATGCCCAAGCCTCAACTGATGGCTCCATATCATGTCTAGCAAGTTTGTCCTCCTAGATACCCTCTATGTATAGTGGTATTGACGACCTGAAGCGTTTGTAAAATATGAGGAAGAATGGCCATTATATCTTGATCTGGGGTGGTATACCTAGGTCTATGTGAAAAGACCCCTCATCTTGTCTGCACCTCCTACATAGACCAAGGCAAGAGTTATTTCATCATTTTTGTTTTGTTTCAAGTTTATATGTTTTCTAAAATTTTGTAATTTATCAGATAGTGTGGTTTTCTAGATTTAAAAGAACAATTTTGCACTTAGGTTAAAATTACATGTCTTGTGTTTTCTAGTGTTCCTAAGGGTCCAAGCCTTGAAACCTTGTTCGATACCAAATGTAATGCCCATCAAAAATGACGTTGTAAAAACATGCGCTAACTCCTAACACTTGACCCAAAATTTGCGACTAATTTATTTTTGTTAAAGTTATAGGAAGGTTACAGGATGTTAATCCCCTAGGGTACAAAAACTAACTTACACCACTAACCTCCACTTCTCAATTAAATAACCAGGTCTAGATAAAAGGTTAACATAATCTCAATTTATCTCTAAGGTCCATAATCAATTATTCATTAGGAAGGTACCATAGATTAATTTACATAGTTAGGTGTTTTCTTCTCTTTAGTTAATGTTCAATCCTGGAAAGGTTAACCTTATGTTAATTTAATTAAATTCATTATCTTATTAACTTAGAGGCCTTTCTAATAACTACCTAAAGCTTGCTAAGAACTAACCATGGCTTAGCACTCTATGGCAATTAAATGGCCCCATTCCCCATTTACACATACTATAAGGTTTTTTAAAACAATATTTAAAAAAATCATTCTCACCTAACAAAATTAGGCTGAAACCTCCACCCTTAAATCAAGTCAATCTTAGCCACTAGATCCTAGGGTTCCCATCTATCCCTAAATTTCCTTATGAGTTTTTATTAAAGCCTTTCCTTTGTTGATTTCCCTCATTTGATATATTTGCTCTGTAAAAAAAATTGTAGGTTGGAGAAGAGGAAGACATGGGAGAAAAGAAAGAAGAACTATGGAGGATCCTACAAGGAAATCTAGTTTATATTAGTTTAGTTGTATTTTTATTGTTGTGATTACTTCCATTCAAGGATTTGGAGGGTTATTCCTTTTACCAATCTGGTTTTGTTCAAGCTTTTATATTTGGGTTTTTTAATTTGGGGGCAAACCCTACCCCTATGAATAAAATTGCAAGAAATGTTTTAGATCCAACATTTGTATATTTTATTACTCAAATGCATGGGATCCCACATTATTTACATGCTAGTAGTTATTAGTTAACTTTTACAACTTAATATTTTTTCATAAACTCGATAAGAATTTTGTAAAGGTGCAGATCCAACGAGTTCTTTTGTAAGTGAAAAACCCATCGCCCAGAGCAGGCACTGGCCGTCGGTCCTGGAACCACTACCCTACCTAAGTGACAAACCACGAGACCACCACCCTACTGAGCGGTGGTTTTGAGACCGCCACCTTATCTTGAGCGGTGGTTAAGGAACCACTGTCTCGCACAAGGTAGCGGTCTTGTTTCTAAACAATACAATCTTCGATCTCGAGGTTTTCCAAAAACTAATAGTTTCTAAAAGGTACTAAATTGCATTCTAAGTTTAATTTTGAACATATAGAGTTTCTAGTTTTGGGATTTAATTCTATTTGCTCATTGGTTAGTTAAATCTACTCATTGTTAAATTATTATCTAATCCAATAAAAATACATCTACTTTACAAAGTCATTCCATTATGTTCAACTAGTCTTCTTTCAAATTCCATGAGCAAAAAGGGATTTAAATCTACTTTTACATTGTTATTTTCTTACTACAAAATCAACATTTCCAAATAACAATAAACTTCAAATTTGTTCTCATGTTCTTATTTTCTCTACCACACACACACACACACACACACACACACACATTCAAAAAACTATAACAACTTTATTTTCCCTTCAAGTCTACTATGCATACATTTCCAACATCTACAACTTTTATATTTCCTTCTTTCTCTTAGACAATAAAGAACTTCACAATGAAAATAAATTTCTTTCTCAATTGAAAATGGCTCATATCATTTAACACAAAGGATTACTTTTCTCACGATACAACCAAGACTACAAATAAAAATAATTAATTTCTTTTCTATTTCTCAAAACTAACTCCACAATACAAATCTTTCTTCTTTTTCTTATACAATAATACAATGCCACAATGAAAGTAACTTTCCTCTTCTTTTTTTTCACATATAATTTCAACTAAACTCTTACATAAGATTTTCATTTTGATTCTTTCTCTTTCCCTATTACATTCTAATGAGAAGGAAATTTATTTCTTTACAATTCTACAATGAACTACTACAAATATTAATACAACTTGTATTTCAACATTTCCTTTAAAACATGAACAAATTTACAATCTTCCACTTTGAGTGGGAAACAAAAAGGCTTCTCTCAAGAAGGTATTTCTTCAAGGACTCTAACAAACTTCCAAGCTCGCAACTCCAATAAAATATCTCCTCCAAGATTTATTTGATTCACAACAAAATGGGGGAGAGGCAATGCTCTCCACCCAACAAAGATATCCAATGAAGAGGAGAAGTCATCCTCTCCATTGGCCCTCGATCCCCAACCACATTACAATGGGAGATGATTCCAACACATGGAAACAACAAGCTTCCAAATCACAAAAACTAATTCACAACCATTTCAACCGCATTCAAATCAACTGCAACACAAGAAAGAAGAACAAAAACAAAACCAAAAACAAGGCTTAAAATGGAAACCACAAGAGCAATACCTATGGGGATGCCACTTATGCCTCCTACTGGAATGGGTTCCCACCTTAAAGCCTCCAATGCATATCTCAAATCCCTTACATACTCTTATTCCACCCTCAACTACCCCTTATACCTTCCACACACTCTTATGCCTCCCTCGATCTCTTATGCCTCCGTCATAAGATAAACAAACAAAAGAAATGGAAGAATTCCTTGTACAAGGTGGGGCACCCAAACCAAACTCCCTCAAACAAGAAAGTAAACTCTTATGCCTTCCTGTAATAACACTCCCCATAGTCTCCTCCTACTCAAAACTTATGCAATCTACACACACCCAACAAGCACTCCAAGGAAAATAATACTCAACACAAGCACATAAACACAAAATAAAGCATAACATAAGCAAGGTAAAGCTCCTACCTTTCCATAGAACAGCTTGTTCCAAGAGTAACTCTCCAAGCTCCTAAAAACCAAGCAAGCATCGACAAGCTTCAAAAATCCACAAGCATTCAAAAAATCCTCTAACTCCATGAAAAATGCAAGAGCATAAAATAATGAAGTAACCCCTGACAAGCAAAAGAACTTCATAAATAGAAAAGGGAGAGAGGAGGACGAGGTGGCTCCATGTAGGATGCCACATTACTCATCCTCAACTCCACCTAAGAAGTCAAACCTCAACTCCAATGCACCATAAATTGGTGGGTGAGAGGAATGACAAGCTACTTACACACACAAACTAAGCTGCACCCCTCCATGGACAAAATTAATTTCTTGAAAGAAATTGCAATAAAATTTCATCTTTTTATCTTAGAAAAACACCTAATGGGGTCTAATTTTTACCCCCTAACCCATAGGTAGGGTTGGTATGGTAATTTAAGAGGTGTGGGACAACTTTGACTTGTCCCGAGAAGCCTTCAAAATTGGCCCTTAATGCTAAATTCTAGTTTCCCATGAAGATTAGAGTGTACAACACTCAAAATCTCAAGCATTAAACACACAAGACAAAATCCAAGAGTAAATCAAGTATAATAAATGAACTTCTTTTTAGTCACATATTTCATTAGTTTAGGACAAAATTTATTAACTTTAATAAGACACTTAGACCCACTAAGATAAAGGGGAAAAAATTACATCAAAATATAAATAATTAAAATAAGTAATTTACATCACTCAAAGGAACATATAATAACATAAATATAAAGGGAAGCTAAAACAAAAGACAACACATGACCCTTGGTTAGAATTTTCCCCTAACCAAATAATTCTAACACACACACAATTACATGTTGCCATGGTGACCCTAGTTGAATTCATCTAGAATTCCAATGTGATTGGTCTTCAATCCCCCCGATGTTGATGTGAATAAATTTAATTGCAAAACACAACATACCTCCTTCATCCTCGTGGCTGCATTAAAACATCAATGTCAAAATATGCAATATAAATCTAAAATCATTTATATACGAATTGATATCATCTAGAAATTACGAATCATTTAGTACTTTCTAGCAACATTTCTATCCAACATTTCATCAATGTCAAAATGATCACAACATTAATTCAATTATCAAATCCTACTCATAGCGACGAAAGTATATCGCATGTAAGAAATTTATATAAATAAACATGTCCACAACATATCAACATCAATATAAAATATCTCTAATAATCCACATGCATCATATATGAATTTAAATCAACAACAATCCAATATCTCTAACATCTAACATCATGCTAAATCAAAAAGTACAACAATGTCCATAAGTGTAGTTGATGATATCAAAATCAAAGCAAAACATGTCGAAGGAAGTGCCCACTTCCTTTGACACTTTTTACTATTGCTTTCGATATTATCGACTATACTTATGGATATTATCAGAAATGTTAGTGCGAAATCATAGCACCCCAAATGAGTCATGGATCTACTTTTCTAAGGCTTAGTTATTTGGTGTGATTCCATAACATTGGATCATTCCCCAAGGTGTGGGGACTTGCAAATGGGAATGACCCTCCGAGAGAAGGTTGGTTACTCTTCCTAATCTACCTACCAAAAGTTATTCCAGGTGTACGAAAGCTAATATAATCCTAATATAACTTCCAAGGAGAGAAGAAGAGAAAGAAAACAAGGAAAAACAGATCCTACACTAAAATGATGATACACCAGAGAAGGAAAATGCTAATCATCTACCAAACTACCATGGAACAAAGAGAGGTGAGAAATGGAAAGGATGGACAACAACATCACAGACCATAGATTAGATTCACATAGAAAATGTTCCAAAACCCCATGAACATAGCTCCCAGATCTACAAGTGAACATTCAAAACATGCACAGATACCTTGCAATGAAGAGAGGCAAGAAGAGACAACAAAAATGAGAAAGGATGGAAAAATGCATCACAAAATATGTTTTTATTGCTTGAGTTTGCATATAGCATCATCTACAGACAAGAGGAAAAAAACACCATTTTTATAGAGAAGGGGAGGAGGTTCAAACTCCCTTTTTGACCTGGGGAAGAGAAAAAGGGGAGGCAGAGAAGAAAATGAACAACCTTTTTGGGCCCCTCTATTACAATATATAGAAGAATGGGAGAGAGAAGAAAGAAAGAATTATATACTTCTTTACCACTACGAGAATGTATTTAATCCCTTTTCAAAGGTCAACCACTAGAAATCAATTCCTTCTAAAAATCTACCCTCAAATCCATCTTTTCTGCATCAATCCTAGATTCAGCACCTTGAAGGAAGAGGAAATGACAAAAACAGATCGAATCCGATGTGGTTGTTGACAATGATTATCCTGCATTGAAGGCCCAAAGACGTTTCATCATTTTCCTCTCACCTAACCTCCTCAAAATTAAATTTTCTGACTCCCATGGCATAAACGACATCAAGACCTTTTCAATGGTGTTAGATTTGTAATATTTTGAGCCCTTCGTCGAAGGATATGCCCCTTTGAAGTTTGAATGGATTCTTTTAAATTGGAGGGAAAAAAATTTGAAAAATGGGTCCTTCTTTTGGATTGGGACACGTGGCAGCTAGATTGGGACAAAATTAAGTCCATTGGTCCATAATTTACATTTTGTCTTTTGCGTAAATAATGTAAAACTTAAAAAAACTTGCATACCCAAGCTCTGCGTGGACATGTGGCTCCTTTTGGTTGGTTGGAAATGTGCTTCCATTTTTACCTTTGTGCCTTTTGGATGAAAGGAAAACTTTCACTTTTTTTCCTCAACTCCTACCTTGGCTTTGACTTAGGCTCAAACATTGACTTTTTCCTCTTGGTGGAGTTGTGAGTATTTTGCAACTCTTACTCCTTTTGGGGAAAATGGTAAAAACTAACTTTTTCCCCGACGCCCCACCTTCCATTGGGACACACATCATTTGGCACTCACTCAGAACCTTTTCTCCTTTTAACCCTTAAAATAGTGCCCTTAGGACATTTGGCAGCTTTCGCCATGGCTTATTATGCATTGACTATTCAACTAACTTTGCCCCCTTTGAGGACATGTGGAGGCACCACGCTCGTTTACAAACTTGACCCAAAGTTTCCCTTGGAGGAGCGTCGAGTTGACACTTGTCGGCCTCCACTACTTTGTGGAATTTTCAATGGTCCCTCTTACTTTTTGACTTTGGGCTACGTGGTGAGCTTACGCTCACTTGGGTCTCTGCCTTTGGACCAACTCTTGGAAATGTGCCAGGCTGACACTTGGCACCCTCCACTTACACTTTCATACTTAGCCATTTTTGAAGCTTTCTACCCGCCCCTTGCTCTTTTTACCATTTTCTATGTGGAGGGTTGGCAAAGTTTGAGCTCCCCTTTTTGGATTCACTTTGGAGAAGCGCCATTAGGACACGTGTCTCTTCCACTACCTCCTCCATACTTAGTCATTTTGGGTTTTATCCTGAACCATTTTGAGCCCGAGGACTTCAAATCTTCATCATTTCTTCTTCTTTCAGTTTCTTGTTCCTCTGTAACATCTCCCCTTTTGTCCGACCCTACTATCCCATAGTTGAGCCTACCTGTAACTTGGAGAATGGATTTAAAGTGTAGAAACGTCCTGACAGAGTTGTTTCTTTTTGTACAGATCCTTTGCTCTTTCTTCACTTCTACCACTTCATTGGTGAATCTTTTTTACAACAAATTGCAGGATTTAAATGTGTTTTCTCAAGTTCCTTTTATGTGGGGTCATGATTCGATCCAATATTTATCTTAGGGCCAAATATGGATAACAATTTTGTGACTCACGAGGACATCTTCTGCTAGATTAAAAGACCAGTGGCCTTGAATCATCCATTGGGCATGGAGTCTACACGATAAACATGAAACTCAATCCTAAACTTTGAAGACATGATCCATGAGCCATTGCGAGCCTTTTGTAAGCCTTTTCTATGTTTTGTCTGACCCTGAGCCTGCCTACACATCTGCACCCTCAATTTTCATAAGAAAATCTTTGAAATGGAGTTTCCAGAGTAGAAACTTTTTTGACTTCCGAGGCTTCAATCTGTCCCTCAAATGGACTATCCTAAAACAAATTTAGTTATTCGCATTTGTTTATTTTGTAATTTAGCTATTATAGGAAAGCATGAGCCTTTCTTACCTTTAATAGTTAAGAGTCAGCATCATACCCCTACGAAAAAATATAAACAAAACTTATATACAAATACCAAATCATACATGCCTCAAATGAGACATGCAGAGTGTGCATAATCACTTCTTCTACTGAAAGAAAAGCTACCTACACTAGTCTAACCAAGAGAAAAGGGAGCTCAAACAAAGCTTGAACCTTGGTAGGAGAAATAGCTTCCCTTCCTTAAAAATGGAAGCCATGTAACTGTTTTGGCACTGAACATGGCTGGTTGGATGAGTGAAAAACTAACTACAAGCTGATCTTCCACCCAAATCACCAAAGCATCAATTCAAGACAAAACCAATACCTCTTTTATTTTTCTACATTTAGATTGAAGAGGAATTGTAGCTGATCCTTGGCACTTTGCATATCATCTTCATGCCTTGAAATGGGCATGACCAATTTTGGCTTCTCATTTGACTCTAATGAAGCCAAATACCTAATTGGGCAAGTTATAATCCATTTGATATGCCCATTGCTCTAATTTTCCACTCAAAAAATGGAGTTTTCTTGTAGACCTCTTTGGGTGAATGGCGTGGAAGGAATAATGGAACTCTTCTACTATTTCTCTTCTTCCTCCTGTGAAGAGCATGAAAGGTTTGAGTCTTCCAAACTTGATTCCAAAGAGCTGCTATAAGATGCAGGCTGTTGCAATTGAAATTTCTCCTCCATGATAGTAGGCTCATGTGCTTGGAAGGTGGATGGTGAAGGAGAAAACAATAGAAACTCAACCGGTTCTTCTCCATAAAAATAATCCTCCAAATCAGACAAATACATTACCTCATTGCTGTCCTGTTGCAAATGTTCAACCTCTTCCATGATGTCCTCCTGATCTACAATTTGATCACCATGGTTATCCTCATCCTCAAACATTAATTTTGAAAGATCAAACTCCTCCTCAACATTAGAGATTGAAGGAGATGAAGTGGGTGGAAGATTTGAAGGTTCCTCTACATCTTGCTCCTCACTTGGAGCCTCTGAAACTATATGGTCCTCCTCCATCATGGGTTCATTAACCAAATCAGGCCCTTCGAATGAAAGCAATGAATCTTCAATGATGCTTTCTTCATTGAATGGCTTCAACTCTAATTTGATCTCT
Organism: Taxus wallichiana var. yunnanensis; assembly: GCA_018340775.1. NCBI lineage: Eukaryota > Viridiplantae > Streptophyta > Pinopsida > Cupressales > Taxaceae > Taxus > Taxus wallichiana. The sequence continues at coordinate 462,184,363 of CM031242.1, read as the reverse complement.
CTTTCTCTTCTTGAATGGGACTTGGAGCTGATTGTCCTCTTCTTCAATAGTTGTGCAGGCTTGGGTTAGATCGAAGTATCTTATTCAAAAAAGTGCCATAAATAGATTGCCGATTCTCTTCCTCTTGTTCTTTTTCTTCTTCTTCTGCTGTAAAATCAGCCTCAACCACCACATTTCTTCAACTATAACCTTCTCCATTGGTTTGACCATCAAGGGGATATTTGTAAATGTAAATTTGGTCAACCCAACTCTTCAGATTGTCTGTCATTTCTTTTTTTTTGGGCTCTTCTCCTTGCTGTTCTCCTTGACTGGTTTCTTGGGTCTCTTCCCAACATGGACTTGGGAGAGCAAGAGGAGTGGTAGGTTGGGGTTCAACCAGCTTTTGATTATTTGTGGTGGGGTGGGAGGTGGAACTTCTGGTTTGTTTGGATGGGATGACTATTTGGAAGGGAATGGAGAAGAGGAACTGAAATGGGGTGGAAGACTAGGGAATGGAGGAATGGAATCAACACTTGGGGCAGCAACTGGGAAGCTTGGAAATTGGAGCTTGGGTTGAGATGGTGCTGTTTGAGAAAGAGAAAAATAAAAGCTATGAGGTGGTGGACTTACCCATTGATAAGGTTTTCTTGACTCCAACTCATAAACCTCGATCTCCTCAGTCCATTGTGCAAGTTGGGGCAACATTTCAATCATGAAGTCTAGCTTCTCCTGAGGGTTGTAATGTCTTATAAAAGGACCTTCCCATGGACAAGGTGCCTTGAAACCAATCTGAAATTCCTTAATTTATGCTATGCCCCTTGACTGAACCATGTCAACCTCCATTTTTGGATCTTCTCCAGTAGACCAACATCTTGTATTTGATTATCTTCATTGTTTGCATACCCCTGCTCTTAGAAAAATCCATAGCCAAAAAATTTTTGGCATTGCTTCTCATAGGGGTGGACATATTGATTTTTCCTTTGCTCAAAATTCTGATTTGAAGGAGTTGTAAAACATATTGGGGGTGGATTGTTCTACTACTGTAAGTGTGAGTTCCATGAAGGGAATGAAGTCATGATTGCAAAACTTCATGGAATGGAAAAGAATGAAAGAGATGGAAAGAAGAATGGATGAAAATGAGTGGAAATGGATGGAAAGAACATGTTACGTAACTCAGAGAATGGGTTTTTGACTAGATGGAGCCACTAGATGTGCAAACTAAAGCTTCTAATAAGCTGGAGATTTACAACAAGTGCACATCAATCTTGTTGCAATGAAGTGAAGACCTCTTGGTCCCACTAGGCATGCCAAAACTGTTAGTGTAAAATCAAAGTACCCCTAAATGATTCATGGATCTACTTTTCTAAGGAAGGGTCATTTGGTGTGATTGCATAACATTGGATCATTCCCCAAGCTATGGGACTTGCAAATGGGAATGACCCTCTAGAGAAGGTTGGTTCCTCTTCCTAATCTACCTGCCACAAGCTATTCCAATGCAAGAAAGATAATATAATCCTAATCTAACTTCCAAGGAGACAAGGAGAGAAAGAAAACAAGGAAAAATAGAGCCTACACTAAAATGGTGATACACCAGAGAAGGAAAATGTTGATCATCTACCAAACTACCATGGAACAAAGAGAGGTGAGCAATGGAAAGGATGGACAACAACATCATAGACCATAGATCATATTCACATAGAAAATGTTCCAAAACCCCATGAACACAACTCCCAGATCTACAAGTGAACATTCAAAACATGCACAGATACCCTACAATGAAGAGAGGCAAGAAGAGACAACCAAAAATGAGCAAGGATGGACAAATGCATCACAAAACATGTTTTTATTGCTTTAGAGTTTGCACAGAGCATCATCTACTAGAAAAGAGGAAAAAAATGCCATTTTATAGAGAAAGGGAGGAGGTTCGAACTCCTTTTTTTCCTTGGGAAGAGAAAAATGTGGAGGCAAAGAAAAAAACAAACAACAACATTTTTGGGCCCCTCTGTTACAATATATAGAAGAATGGGAGAGAGAAGAAAGAAAGAATCGTATCCTACTCTAACCACTCTGAGATACACATTGAATCCCTTTTCAAAATCTCAACCACTAGAAATCAATGCCTTCTATAAATATACCCTCAAATCCATCTTTTCTATATTGATTCTAGATTCAGTGTCTTGAAGGAAGAGGAAACGGTGAAAATAGATCGAATATGATCTGGTTTTTGAGACTGATGATCCTGCATTGAAGGCCTGAAGACATTTCCTCATTTTCCTCTCACCTACCTCCTAAAAATTAAAGTTTCAGACTCCCATAGCGTAGATGACATCGAGATCTTTCCAATGGTGTCATATTTGTAATAGTTCGAGCTCTGGGTCAAAGGATATGCCCCTTTGAAATTTGAATGGATTCCGTATAAATGGGCGGAAAACAATTTGAAAAATGGGTCCTCCTTTTGGATTGGGACACGTGGCAGCCAAATAGGGACAAAAATTGGGTCCATGGGTCCACAATTTACATTTTTCTTTTGCACAAAAAATGTAAAACTTTAAAAATCCCCACAGCCCCGAAGCTCTACATGGACACGTGGCTCCTTTTCACTGGCTGGGAAATGTGCTTCCATTTTTACCTTTTTGCCTTTTAGATGAAAGGAAAACTTTCAATTTTTTCCTCGACTCTCTTCTTTGGCTTTGACTCGGGTTAAAATGCTAACTTTTTCCTCTTGGTGGAGTCGCGGGCCTTTTTGCAACTTTTACTCCTTTTGGGGAAAACGGGAAAAAAACTAACTTTTTCCCCAATTCTCTGCCTTCCATTTGGACACATGTCATTCTAGCACTCACTCAAGAACCTTTTATCCTTTTAACCCTTGAAATAGTGCCCTTAGGACACTTGGCTTACGCTTTATTTGGCAGGCTTATGCATTGACTATTCAACTAACTCTACCCCCTTTGAGAACACGTGGAGGCACCACGCTCATTTGGAAACCTGACCCAAATTTTCCCTTGAAGGAGTGTTGAGTTGACATTTATCGGCCTCCGCTACTTTGTGGACTTTTCAATGGTCCCTCTTACTTTTTGACTTTGGGCTATGTGGCGAGCTCGCACTCACTTGGGTCTCCACCTTTGGACCAACTCTTGGAAATGCGCTAGGCTGACACTTGGCACCCTCTGCTTACACTTTCATACTTAGCCATTTTTTGAAGCAATCCACATGCTCCTTGACTCTTTTTGACCATTTTCTATGTGGAGAGTTGGCACAAGTTTGAGCTCCCCTTTTTAGAATCACTTTGGAGAAGCATCATTCGGACACGTCTCAGTTCCGCTACCTCCTCCATACTTAGTTGTATTTGGATTTTATCCTCAACCGTTTGAAGCTCAACGAATTTGAATCTTCCTCATTTCTTCTTCTTTTAGTTTCTGGTTCCTCTGCAACATCTCCCCTTTTGTGTGACCCTGTTATCCCATAGTTAAGCCTTCCTGTAACTTGGAGAATGGATTTAAAGTGTAGAAATGCCATGATAGTGTCATTTCTTTTTGTCTGAGATCATTTTCTCTTTCTTCACTTCTGCCACTTCATTGCTAAATTCTTTTTGCAACCAATTGCAGGACTTAAATGAGTTTTCTAGGGTTCTATTTATATGGGGTCATGATTCAATCCAATATTTAGCTCGGGGCCAAATATGGATAGCAATATATTTTTACTTACCATGATGTTAGATGTTAGAGATCTTTGGATGTTGTTGATTTCGATTCATATATGATGTTTGTTGATTATTAGAGACATTTTATATTGATGATTATATGTTTATTTACATGGTTATATATATATATATATATATATATATATATATATATATATATATATATATATATATATATATATATATATATATATATATATATATATATATATATATATATATATATGACATGATAGTTTCTTCACATTGAGTAGACTTGAATAATTGAACTAATTTTATGATCCTATTGATATTCATGAAATGTATAATCAAGATGTTTTTAGAAATTATAAATGATATCGTTACTTTCCTAGATGATGTTTTGATTCATATATAGATGATTATGGATGTATATTGTATATTTTATCCTAGATGTTTTGATGCAGCCACGAGGCCAAAGGAGGTGTTGTGTTTTGCAGGTAAACATGTCACAACAAACAATGGGGGGATTGGAGACCAACCACATTGGGATGCTAGATGAATTCAACAAGGGTCACCATGGCAACATGTATTTTTTTGTGTGTGTGTGTTTGAATTGTTGTTAGGGGGTCCCCATGGGGGGAATCACCTCCAATTGTGACCAAGGGGTTATGTGTTATTCTTTCATTTAGTTTCCTTTATTTAATTTTAGTATGTGATTTTAAAGTGATGTATTCTCATTTATTAATTACTTGTTTTGTGTCTAAATTAGTAAATTAATTATTTTACTAAACTAAATTATGAATGGGTCAAAATATTTTTATTTATTATATTTGATAGTTTCTTGGATTATGTCTTGTAAGTTGAGTACTTGTGATCATGAGTGTTGTACACTCTACCCCTTCTTGGAAAATTTTGATTCGGTTTTTAGGGATAATTTTGAAGGCTTGTGGGACAAGTAAAACTTATCCCATGCCTCTTAAATTATTATACCAACCATACCTATGGTTTGGGGGTATAAAATAGACCCAATTTTATGTTTTGGGAAGACAAGAAGGTAAAATATTATTGCACTTTTTTTCTTGTAATTAAAGTTTATAATTAGGGGGTGTGGGCTTGGATTGTGTGTGTAAGCAATTTTTCATTCCTCTCACCCAAAAAATTATATTGCATTGGGGTTGAGGTTTGACTTGTGAGGTGGATAGAGGATGAGTTATGTGGCATCCTACATGGAGCCACCTCACCCTCCTCTCTCCCATTTATATTTATTCAAGTTATTTTTCTTGTTTGGGGTTACTTCATTTCTTTGGGCTCTTGAATTTTTGGAGTGGGAGGATTTAGGAGTTCTTGTGGATCTTGTTGGAGATTTTTTTGATAGATTGGTCTTGAAGGAACTTTGTGTGTTACTCTTGGAACAAGTTCTGCCATGGAAAGGTAGCACCTATACTCTTGTTAATATTTTATTTCATATTATGTATATGTGTGGGTTTTGAGTTTTTGGTATGCTTGTTAGGTGCTTAGGTAGATTTCCTGAGTGTGGTGTAGGAGGGGACTATGGGGATATTAAATTTAGGGAGGTATAAGAGTTCATTTCATGTTTTGTAGGGAGTTGGGTTGGGTGCCCCACCTTGGAAAAGAAAATGCTTGCATTTCTTACTTTGGTATTTTGTTGAGGGAGCCATAAGAGATTGTAGGGAGGTAGAAGAGAATGTGGGAGGCATAAGAGGTTCTTGAGGGAGGAATAAGAGTGTGTAGGGGTACTGAGATGTGTATTGGAGAGTTTTAAGGTGGGCACCCATTTCCCATTGGCAGGCATAAGTGATCTCCTCATAGATCTTGCTTCTTTGGATTTTACATTTTGAGGCCTTGTATATTTTTTTAGTTCTTCTTGTGATTGTATTTTTAGTTGTTTATGTTTTGGTATGGTTGTAAAATATTTGTATTGTGATGTGGAAGCTTTTTTTGTTTCCATGAGTTGGATCCTTTTTTCATTGCAATGTGGTTGGGGCTCGGGGCCAATGAGGAGGATGGCTTATTCTCCTCATTGGAATTCTTGGTTGGGTGGAGAGTGTTGCCTCTCCCCCCTTTTTGTTTTGATCAAATGAAGCATGGTGGAGCTCTCTTGTTGGTGATGTGAAACATGGAGCATTTTGGTGTCCTTAAGAAATCCTTCCTTATGATAAAACCTTCTTGTTATTCCCACTCAAGGTGGAAGATTTGTAATATTGTGTTTGTTTTAAAGGAAATGTTGTATTGTAAGTTGTAATATTATTTGAAGAAGTTCATTGAAGAGTTGTAAAATTTCCCTTCTCTTTAAATTGAAGTATGGAAAGAAATGGATCAAAATGTAAATCATGCTTAAAATCTTAGTTTTAGTTTGTATTGTGAGAAAAGAAGCTTTTCGTTTTAAAATAAATGACCTATGCTCAAGGGGAAAACAAATTTTACTTTCATTGTGACATTCTGTTATTGTAAACGCGAGAAAGAAGAAATATAGAAGTTGTAAGATGCAAATAGTGTATACATAGTAAACTTGAATGTAGAACAAAGTTTTTATAGTTATTTTGAACATATAAGTTGTAGTAAAATGGAAAGAGGCAACAAATTTGAAGTATATTGTTATAATTGAAATGTTGCATTTTGTAGTAAGGAAAAATAACAATACTAGAAGTAGATTTAGATCCTTTTAATTTTGGACTTGAAAGAAAATTTATTGAACAAAATGAAAATGAGTCTTGTAGATGTTGTGTTATTATTGAAATAGAAAATGCTTTAAAGTGAGTAATTTAACTAAGGAATGAATAAATGGAACTAAATCTTACAACTGGAAACTTTAGGCATATAAAATTAAGTTCAAAATGAATTTTAAAGCAACCTAGTGACTTTTTTTTTTGGAAAATCTTGGTTTTTAAGGTTTTGTTTCTAAGGAAAATGATCGCTGCCTGTGTAGAGTGGCGGTCTTGTAACCACTGCTCAGGCAAGGTGGTGGTCTCGGAACCACTTTGCTCCAAAGAAAGTTTAGGTTTGTGAATTTTCACCTAGGTAGGGTGGAAGTCCCGAACCACCGGCCTACTCACGGGTGGTAGTTACATCACTTATGGTGGAAATTCACGGATTTGCACCTATGTAATTTCTAACTTGTAATAACTAAATTTTATGCTTGTAAAAATTTAGAGGAAACCTCCAGAAAACAAATAATGGCTAAATCTCATGGTTTTAAGCAATAAAATCTTCAAATGGTGGATTCAAAGTACTCAAACTTGTATATATTAATAGAAGTAGTTTTTCCCCAAATGGAGAACTCCTAATACAAATAATTTTGTAATAAAACCATATTTGAAAATAAAATCCCTTCAATCCTTGAATGAATAACATTACAATGATAAATCTACAATCTAAACTAATCTAAGCTTGATTCTTTGTAGACTCCTCCATAGTTCTTCCTTTCTTTCTCCCATGGCTTCCATCTCTCCAACCTGTAAATTAAACAAAGGAAAAGTGACCAAATGAGGAGACTTGGGTAATGAAAGGGATTAAATAAAAATTCATAAGGATTTTTAGGGTTAGTTTGGAACCCTAGGATCTAGTGGCCACAATTAAATTGATCCAAGGGTTGAGAATCAAACCTACATTTGTTTTATAGGAATTTATATTATAAATGTTTTAAATAAATTTAAAGGCATATGTAGATAGGTGAATGGGGCCATTTGAATACCTTGGTGTGCAAAGTTTTTAATTAGGTTCCTATTATGTCTTAGTAAATTAATGAAATGGATATTTAAGTTATCTTATTTTTAAAACTAAATTAGCTAATAATAAGGTAAATTATTAAGATGTGAATGGAAGTTAAGGAGGAGAGAAACATTTAATAAAATAAAATAAATTATGGCACTTCCTTACTTGAATATTAAATATCGGACCTTAAAAATAAATTAATAGCACATAATATTTTAACTTAGGCCTAGTCCATAATTTGTAAAGTATAGAATATTAGTGAAAATTAATTTAATGCGCACTAGGGGTTGATGCCCTTGTAACCTTGTAACTTAAACAATATAAAATAAAATAAAAATAAATTTTCCACACCATTCGGGTTAAGTGTTTATGGTTTTAATGTGTTCCTTGAACATCGTAGATTTATAGGCATTACACTTGGTATCAGAACCATGGGTTAAAATCTTGGACCCTTGGGCACACCTAGAAAACACAAGACATGAACATTTAACTTAGCGCAAATATAATTATTTTTGTAGAGCTAGAAAATGACTTTGTCTGAAATTTGTATAATATAGAAAACCTAGAAAACTGAAACAAAAACTAGAATTATGAGCTAACTCTTTCCTTGGGCTATACAAGAGGCATGGAATAGATGAGGGGTCCTTTCACATAGACCTAGATTTACCACCTCTAGATAAGGTGGTAGTGACCATTCTACCTTAGATTTTATAGATGATTCAAGATGTCAATGTCATTATACGTGGAGGGTCCTTAGGAGGATGACTTGCTACACATGATATGAAACCATCAGTGGAGGCTCATGCATCCCCTCGACATAGAAAGGAGCATAAGGCGGAGAAATCCTACATGGAGTTGACTATGGCATAGTCACCACACAGACGAGGACATGGTGACAATATTATAGTAGATAGGGACAGATCTTGGAGCCCTAGGAAGAGGGCGGAGCATATAGAGAGACCAGGGTCGTCAGTCATCAACGACAGACCATATAAGGGAGATCCTAAAGCTACGACCATCTCACTATTCTGAAGATAAAGGTGGGTTTCAGAAAGAGGCCATGTTGGTGAGCTTGAGCGGATGCTTCAAGTTCTTCCCTCGTACTAAAGCAACCCGCAAGGTCATGTTGTGATCCATATTCTAAAGGATGGAGATGGTGTCTAGTGGACAACCATTGAGCGTAAGCTCCATGTTGACTATGAGACAGCTTAGGTGGGATATCCTTGAGGAGTGGTTTAGGAGTAGGTACTTTCCCAGGAGGTTTATTCAAAGAATGAGATAGATGAGTTTCATGACCTCTCGTCGGCATCTATAATCGTAGCTAAATACGAGAGTTAATTTCTAGACCTACTCAGATATTAACTATATGCGGGATGAGTAGGTGCGGATTCATAGGTTCATCAGGGGATTAAAAAGGATTTGGTTTGTGTGGTATGCATTCACTACCCATAGACATTAGCAGAGGCCATGGATAAGGCCTATGTTGTAGAGGAGACATGGGGAAGCTGCGGTAGGCTAGGGATAGAGTTCGGAGCTGTATTCGGTAAATGTAGGATAGTAGGTCAAGGGGATCAACTCCTCCTCCTCGTGGTGGATAGGGTTCGATAAAATATTCATTCATACCACCCCAAGAGCAAGCTCGGTAGTAGAAAAAGTAGACATGCCCCCATTCGAGGCCTTCCTAGATATTTGACGCTTAAAGGGGATAGAGTATGAATTCTCCTCTTAGAGGTCCCGTCGGGACATAGGGTGCACCAAGAGCTCGGTCGGCGGGAGCTCATCTATAGAGACCTCAACTATCCATAGTCGGGTAGTCAAGATCCACATCATAGACCTATGGAGTATCGGTTGGAGTTGTATATCACTAGAGAGGACCAGGCAGCTATTATAGTTGTGGCATGGTTGGACATCATTGTAGGGAGCTCAAAAATAACCCTAGTAACAAGGGTAAGGAGTAGATTTCAGATCCTACTATCGGCAACATGGGACGTAGCCACCGTATCTATGTAGTGGCCAAGAACCACCACACCGAGCACTAGAGTACCATGATAGAGATGCCATGTAGCATTGGTGGTATTCTTGTCTCTATATTGTATGATTTTGGCTCATCGATTCATTTATTGCAGCATATTTAGTAGAGTGTTGCAGGATGGTTACGATTAGGTAGGGTCTTAGTTAGGACATTGAAATGGCTTCTAGAGACAAAATTTTATAGACTCCTTAGTTAATTAGTGTGTAGTGGATTTGGGTCCCTTCACCACTACCTCGGATCTTTAAATCCTTCCCTTGGGTTCATATGGAGTCATCTTGGGCATGGACTGGTTTTCAACACACAGAGCTAGAGTGGATTGTTACCATAAGACTATTACTTGTACAGATGATATGGGAGTTGAGTCTATGATAGCAGGAATTAGGAGGCCCATTTCTATTCACACCATCTCCTCTATGCAACTTAAGCGGTGTGTTCAACGAGTTTTTCATATGTATGATGTTACGGTTAGCAAAATATTTTAGGATGAGTCTAGTGGACTATCCCTTGATGACCATCACATCTTGAGAGAGTTTTCTGATGTTTTTCCAAGGGAGCTATTGGGGTTACCACCCCCACGTGAGATATTTTTTAACATAGATCTAGTTTAAGGCCCAAATCCTATCTCACAAGCACCCTATCGGATGGATACCCCGAACTCGTGAGCTCAAGTTGTAGCTTGAGGGCCTTCTAGAGAAAGACCTAATCTCTCCTAGTAATCCCCTTAGGGTTCACTTTGGTTATTTTTGTGAAGAATAAGGATGGATCTCTGTGGTTGTCTATTGATTAGCACCAGCTAATCAAAGTAAAGATCAAGAATCGTTACCTCCTTCTCGCGCATTGATTATTTATTTGATCGGATGAAGGGGTCCATAGTTTTCCCCAAGATAGATCTTAAGTTAGGGTATCATCAGCTAAGGATCATGGAGGAAGTTATTCATAAGACTACCTTCTGTACAAGATATGGCCTTTATGATTTCACGGTGGTGCCTTTTGGTTTGATGAATGCCCACGCATTGTTCATGAGCTTGATGAATAGGGGTGTTTAGGACCATATTGGATAACTTCCTACTCATTTTCCTTGACAAAATTTTTATTTACTCACATACGTGTGAGGAGCATGAGGAGAACCTTTGCAGTACTTTAGTGTCTTTGTGAGAAACATCTCGATGGTAACTTTGGAGAATTTTGCGTTCTTTCGAGAAAGAGGTGCAGTATTTAGGCCACATCATTTTTGGGGAAGGCATCATAGTCGATACTTCCAAGATTCAAGTTATTATGGATTGGTCAGCACCCACTAGTGTCACCGAGGTGCAAAAATTCATGGGTTTGGCAGGATACTACAGGATATTTATGCAAGAATTTTCTCAGTTACACACCCCATCACTTCCCTTCAGCAGAAAGGGAAGAAGTTCCTATGTTCGATAGATATAATCGGGCTTCAGACATTGAAGGAATGCCTCACAAGAGTGCCTATTATTGTAATGTCGGACCCTTAGGGTGAGTTCTTCATTTACACATGCTTCTTTTGAAATACTTGGAGGTGTGTTGATGTAGGATGGCAGAGTAGTTTCTTTTTAGTCTCACAAACTCAAATATTATGAGCTCAATTAACTGACTCATGATCTTGAGCTTGCATTAGTTGTGTACGCCTTAGTGCAATGGAGACACTTCCTTTTTGGCCTGAAATTCATGCTCATGACTAATCTCTTGAGTCTTCATGTAGTGCCCTCCTATATCCTCATTGGTATAGTAGAAAATCCATAATCACGTAACATTCATTCTATTCCATCTTTTCAATAAACATGTTCCAAAAAAAAAAAACGGGGTTACATTTTCCCAACGCTTATCTTTCACGGTTGGAGGCCTAATACACAAACACATGGGTGGTCATGTTTTGTTTTTAATTTATCACAAACAAGTTCATAATCAAGTTGACTGTCATACTAGCCCATAATGAGCTATTTGCGTAGTTGGTTTAACTTGGAACAAAAAAATGTTTAAAAGAGGTTCACATCATAGATTTCTAATATATTAAAATGATTTGCAAGGTTCATTATTTAATTTAAATTCTACTCTTACTCAAACTCAAGAATGCAAGTTATGAAAGCAAAAATAGATCGAGTGGAGAAAACCATGCCTATATGATGAGAATCTAATGGCATGGGAAGGTGTGCATAAGAATATCTTATGTTTCGGCCAAGTCCCCAGGCATTGAAGTGCTTTGGCGAGGTAGAGAGATTACATTAAGGCATATGCTTCCCCATTTTGTATATGTATCCAATAGAGAATATTTCAAAATATAATTATAGTTTAATATAACTAAAAGAATTAAAATTAAAAAGCCCATGAAATATTGGGTGGTTTAGGGAAAAGGGGGCTTAGACTCCATTTGTTATTTTAAATTTTTATTTTCTTTGTTTTCATATTTTTGGTTTTGTTGTGGGGAGAAGCTGCCACCACGGAGGGATGGACGGAGCTCTGGACCAGTTCTACGCACCCATTTGATGTAGAAGAAGGCATGAAGGGGGGCGTAAGTTTGTGAAAACTAGGTTTTGCACCATCCTCCCACTGGGTCAAACATGAGCCTATGAACCTGCATGGACATTTATCCAAGCAAAAATATGGAGGGATTTGTCAAATATTGTAGTTACATCTTCCCTAGTAGACATGTATGCAAAATGCAGAAGAATAGACAACACGTGTATTGTTTCACAGAATACCCCAAAAAAAAACATGTTCTTTTGGACTGCAATGATAGCAGGATATGCACAAAATGGATTTTTGAAAAGGCGTGTGAACTATTTGATAGAATGCCTCAAAGAAATGTTGTCTCATGAAGTGCATTTCCATTCCTGCAAGGGATTTGAGGATCCTCGGCCCCATAGTTTCTGAGTCATCAAATATGTTAGCTAGGGAGAAAACCATGGTGGTCAATTTGGAATTTATTAAGGCCATTGTTACTGCTGAAGAGGTATTCTTGCTTGATCCATTGAACCAAGGTGTTCTTAAATTTGTGGATCAACTCAGGCAACAACTTCCTTGCAAAATCTCATCAAAACTTCAGGGATTAGATCCCATGGGCCAGCAGGAAAATCCTGCTACTTCTTCTGCAAGTTTCCTAGATGCTTTGGCTATGTCATCACCAATCCGGCACTATGATAATTCTTCACCGGAACTCCTCGTGCTTTATGATTATTTACTAATGCACAGCCTTTAGTATGGTGGATGTAATCTGAAACAAAACAACAACATAACACAAGAATACCATCGACTATGATAAGATGGAATGATGACAAATCTGAAATGTCAAAGTATATTATAATATTAACATGAAATTATTACAATCTCACCCATGAGGTACTTCAACAAGACTATGGGAGAAACTTTACAATTACACCTCTTGATGGTTTCTTCAACACACCTTTAATCGATGGCTTCCTTTGCACACTTCCTACAATATTTCTCACTACTTCTTTCTATCTTAAATGAGGGGGTGGCCTCTCTATTTATAGAACTTCCAGCTTATCCATCTTATCTCTAAGATAGGATAAGAAATCCACTCTAATGAATCATATTTCATACCTTAACTCTTATCTATACATGTAAGCTTATCTCTTAAGATAAGATAAACCTTATCATTTTACATGGGTTCCACATTTTTAGACTTTTTACAAATAAAATACACAAAATATTTATGACCTCACTCCTTGTCCTTATTACTAATATAATATTTCTAATTCCTAATCATGTAGACCCCACTTCTCTAATTACCCAAACTTTGACATTTTGACATTATCGGACCACTTACGACAAATATTTACTTTTTACAACATTCCTATTGTACTTTGAGTGTTACCGTACTCCAAATTATTGGCGACACCATACCGACGGTTCCGTTATATTCTATCAGACGCTACTACTAATTATACTTAACAACATTCTATTCGTAATAGATACATTAATGAAATAGAAATTATGGAGGAAAATTTTAGTGTCGACATCTTCCCCCTTCCTAGCTTCTACTCTGTCCTTGGAGTAGACTATTCTCAGTGCTTGGAAAATCTTCAACTTATCGTGGTTGACCCATTTCGTAAAGGGAGTGCCATCCAATTCCTCTAGTCGATCGTACCATTTTCATGCACAAACTGCTATTTTGTAGGGCCCCATCCATTTTGGAAGAAATTTTCTCTATCTTCTTTTTTTGTATCGGAATCATATACTAGAACCAAGTCATTCACATGAAATGGAGACCACCGGATCTTTTGATCAAAGTATTCCTTCGCTTCATTTTCTTCTTATAGCTTGTATCCATAGCTATTTCCCTCATTTCCTCTAGCAAATGAAGATGTACGAACCTTTCTTTTCTTGAATCACTTTCATCCATTCTTTCATTTTCCATTACTCCATCGTGGAAATATCAAACTCAATAGGAAGAATCTGGATCAATGCCATAGGCCAACTGAAATGGGAAGTATCCTGTTGCTAACTTTGATGTTGCCCTATATGCCCACAATGCTGCATGAATCCTCTTATCCCATTTATGTACCTGCAAGGCTGCATCTTTTGCTAGAATTTGACACAACACAAAATTGGTTCGTTCCACCTGTCCATTTGTACTTGGCTTGTATGTTGTTGTCTTCCTGTGCTTGATAGAAAATTTATTGACTAGGGCTTCTACTACCTCATTAATGAAGTGGCTTCCTTGATCTGTTACAATTTCTAATGGACAACCAAATCTGGTGACAATACGTTCATATATGAACCTTGCCACTTCATCCATAGAAGTTGTCTTCAATGGCCTAGCTTCAACCCACTTGGTTAAATAATCTGTGGCAACTACAATATACTTATTTTGGCGTGAGGTAGTTGGAAGTGGACCTACAATGTCTATTCCCCACTTTTCAAAGGGACCAAGTGGAAGAATAGGGCATAATGGAGCTGATGAAGTCTTACGGTTACCATGTGTTTGACAAATATCACATGTCTTACAATAATTATAACAATCTTTAAAAAGAGTGGGCTAGTGATAACCTGCATCCAAGATCCTTCTTGCTGTAAGTTGTCCAGAGAAGTGCCCTCCACATGTACCATTGTGGAATTATTCTAGCAGTTCCTTCCCTTGATCATGTCCAATCTGCCGTCTTGTCTTGTCCATCGTGTCCTATTCGAAATAATACTCCATGCGTAATAGAATATGGACGATCGCTTGAGTAATCTTTCTCTTACTCTTTGCATTGGCACCATCGAAACTTGAATTTATTCGGATAATTCCAAATATCTATGTATTCACTAGGGATTGTGTCAAGGGATAACAATGCTTTTGCATCGGGAAATCATCATCATCACAAGATGATCCTAAACCATCATAGGCTCGAAAGAGTGCATTTGCATTGAAATGCTTCTTTCTCCCGCCTATCTATAATATCAAATTCAAATTCTTGTAGCAAAATTATCCATCTTGCTATCCTCCCTGATGGGTTAGGCTTATTTACAATATATTTTAGAGCCTCGATGATCTGCATTACAACTAGAAATTTTTACCCTAGCAAGTAATTCCTAAACTTCTTTACAAAAAAATGATAGCGAGCCTCTTTTTCAATTACGATAATTTACCTTAAGCACTACTCATTTGTCTGCTCCCAAAGTAAATTGGATGTTCATTCCCATTTTCATCATTTTGGCTCAAAGTACTTCCTAGTGCTGCATCTGAGGCATCAGTGTACACAATGAATGGCTTGCTCCAATATGGATTCTTTAAAATAGGTGAAGACACCAGGGATTCCTTCAGTTGTCCAAAAGCTTCATGCGCCTTATTTCCTGGTTCATAAGTAACATCCTTCTTCAAGAAATGGGTTAGTCATTTGTCAGGCAATCTTTGAGAAATTCTTGATGAACCTTTTATAGTAACCCACATGGCCTAAAAATGATCTCAACTTACTTCTATTAATAGGAAATGGTAAATCTTTGATTTTTGAAACTTTATCAGGATCAGTACCAATACCATCTCTGGATACAACATGCCCTAACAAAACACCTTTAGAACATCCAAAGACACACTTTGTAGGGTTTAGTGAGGCTTGTGCTTCATCTAACCTTTGAAATGATGTCTCCATCTGGTGCAGGTGGTCCAACTTGCTCCCATAGATGTAAAAATCATCCAGAAATACTTTGATGAAGGTCCCAATGTAGGGTTCGAACACCCTATTCATCAAACGCTGGAATGTTGCTGGAGCATTACACAACCCAAAAGGCATAACTCTATAAGAAAACGTTCCCAAGGAGTGGTGAATGTGGTCTTTAGCTGATCTTTCTCTGCTATACGAACTTGGTTGTAGCCACTATATCCATCAAAGAAAAACTATAGCACTCTGGCCAGCTACTTCATCCAAGATCTGATCGAAAATAGAAAAGGGTAATGATCCTTCTTTGTTGCCTTATTGAGCTTCCTGCAATCAACACAAATGCGTAGCTTCCCATTCTTTTTATTGAGATCACAATGGGAGAAACCCATTCTGAATTCTCCACAAGAAATATGAATCTGCGCATAAAGCAACTTATCTATTTCTTCTTTTACTAGTCTTGGAAAAATTAGGATTCATTCTATATGGCATTTTCTTTATGGGATTAGCACCATCTACCACTCAATAGAATGTTCTACCCAAATTACTTGATGGAGTTCCTTGTAATAAAAATTTAATATGTGTATGTACCTTCGAAAGAGCCGGAGGTAGGATTCCTTCTCACTCTCCATCACAAAGATCACCAATCTTTATTTGTTGGATACGATCATCAACTTCTTCTTCGAGATAATTTTATCGGGTCATGAGTCGGTGTGACTTGAAGGATATCCATGACTGAAACATCAACCTCACTTTCTTCATCTTCGGTGTCCACTTCACCGGTACTAGAGTAATCGAGAGGATGTCCAATCATTTCATCACTTGAATCCACAAGTTACGCCTTATGATGTCGAGGATCACGTTTATCTTCACCCTCTCTCTACCACGTCCAAGTGTCATGAAACCTTCATTCCATTAATTTCTTGCATGAACTCTCCTTAGCCATGGTCTTCCTAGTAGCATTCGGTACACAACAGTACCATTTTTCATCACCTGAAAGTCTACCACACATACAACACCCATAACAGAGATATTGCCACATTTGAAACTACACCTTTTGGTTTAGTTTTTCCTTTATTTAATGACCTTAACATAAGTGTTGAAGGGCGATCAATTTTAAACCAAACATATTCATTACGAGACTCGGTCATTACATTAATCGCAGCACCTCCATCAACTAGGACATCATGAATTGAAATACCATTACATAATACCTCAGCTTGTGGAGCATAGGGATCTGCCTCCCTCCAAAACAGGGACCTCAACCTCCTTCCTTCATCGATCATTGAGTCCACTTCGCAGCTCCCGCCTCTTCTCAAAAGACATAGCCAAGAGTTGACCATATGTTATATTTGTAGGCCTTTTGGACAGATCTTCCAGGATGGAGTATGGTCCTTGCCCCTGTGAAATCAAAAAATCCTACACACCCAACTTTCTTCTCCTATGTTTCTTACTAGTTTCTCCTTTCATCTTCTTAGGATCATTTCCATCTTGATTATCTTTTTCTCTCTTTTTTTTGTTACAAACACATCTACTTCATTATTTCTAATCTTATCTACTACATCAAGAGAATTCACAGTGTGCTTTTCCTTTATCATTATCTCTTGTACTAGATGTAGAAGCTCTATCTGGACAATTATACTTATAATGACCCTTTTTATAATAACCATAACATACAACTTTAGAAATATTTATTTTTGGACCTCTATCTCCTCCCTGAGAACTAAATTCCTTTCCTTGAAGAAGATTAATAGTTAACTGGCCCATCTTCCTAAGCAGATCTTCATACTCAGTAGATGTACTAGGAGAAAGATTTATGCTCACCGGGAGTGGTTGTGGATTCTGGACCAAAGGTGCTGGTGTAGGCTCTACTTTAGCAACAATTTCTTTGGGCTCCTCTTCCATGCTTTCTTCTTGCCTTCTTGCAATCTCCTTTTCTTGTTCAATGGTAGCTAGGCGGTCATACTTCACTCATTGTTTGATCTTTGGCTTCATCCCAAGAATGAAGTGCTTACAGAGGAGATTATCCACACCATTCATCAACCCATCCGCTAATCCTTCCTTCCGGATCTGGGCATCGAGCTTCCTCCTTAGCTCTAGAACACGAGCATGATAATCCCTTATCTTCTCCTTCTCTCCTTGGGCTAGCTTTGTGATCTCGATCATGAGATCTGCATATTTCTATTGCTCACCAAATTCTTCAAGAAAACTTTTAGTTAATAAATCCCATGAATTTTTCACATTATCACCTAGTGTTTCAAACCACCTAAGTGCTGAACCATCCAAAAAGGTAGGAAAAAATTCAGTCCATTGTTCCCTTCTTATGAGGCCATTACAAATACAAGATCGTTTAAACTCTTGAATGAAAGAAGAAGCATCTTCATTAGATTGAGCTGAAAAAACATGAATCTTTCCCATTATCAAAAGTAACCACCATGAAATACCAACCCATAAGTACAATTAACAAGACTTATGTGCAAAAATAATTGGAATCACTATACTAGATAGTGACTTTACACCTTTCTAGAGTAAAATAGAAATGACCACGGTAAACTATGGTAAAACTTGACTTACTATGGTAAAAATTAACTTTACTGTGGTAAACACTATTCACGGTAAAAAGTGAAGTTACTATGGTAAATACTATTCACGGTAAAAAGTGACTTTACTGTGATAAATACTATTCATAGCAAAAATGACTTTATCATGGTAACTACTATGCACAGTAAAAATAAGGTTACCCTCCAATTGATTTTTGACTAAGTGGGAATATCTCTCTAGAAAATCCACCAACGAGGAATGGTCCTGCAACGGAACCAAAATGTCATCACCAATCCGGCACTATGATAATTCTTCACCGAGAACTCCTCGTGCTATGATTATTTACTAATGCACAACCTTTAGTTTGGTGGATGTAATCTGGAAACAAAACAACAACATAACACAAGAATACCATCGACTATGATAAGACGAATGATGACAAATCTGAAATATCAAAGTAAATTATAATATTAACATGAAATTGTTACAATCTCACCCATGAGGTACTTCAACAAGACTATGGGAGAAACTTTACAATTACACCTCTTGATGGCTTCTTCAACACACCTTTAACTGATGGCTTCCTTTACACACTTCCTACAATATTTCTCACTACTTCTTTCTATCCTAAATGAGGGGGGTGGCCTCTCTATTTATAGAACTTCCAGGCTTATCCATCTTATCTCTAGGATAGGATAAGAAATCCACTCTGACGAATCATATTCCATACCTTAACTCTTATCTGTACATGTAAGCTTATCTCTTAAGATAAGATAAACCTTATCATTTTAGATGGGTTCCACATTTTTAGAATTTTTACAAATAAAATACACAAAATATTTATGACCTCACTCCTTGTCCTTATTACCAATATAATATTTCTAATTCCTAATCATGTAGACCCTACTTCTCTAATTACCCAAACTTTGACATTTTGACATTACAGGACCACTTACGACAAATATTTACTTTTACAACATTCCTATTGTACTTTGATGTTACCGTACTCCACATTATTGGTGACACCGCATCGACGTGCGCTGTTATCTTCTATCGATGCTACTACTAATTATACTTAACAACATTCTATTCCTAATACATACATTAATGAAATAGAAATTATGGAGGAAAATTTTAGTGTCGAAATATACTACCTATCCTAGAAGCAACAGATGGGCTGCAACATGAGCTTCCATTTGAGTTCCATGTGCTGGAAATTTCTCTAGAGGTGGTTTGTACATATATGGATTCAAATGTTGCAGATCTCGAGCGAGAGGCTTACCCTGTATTGGATGAGT
The DNA here is from genome assembly GCA_018340775.1 of Taxus wallichiana var. yunnanensis. Classification (NCBI taxonomy): domain Eukaryota; kingdom Viridiplantae; phylum Streptophyta; class Pinopsida; order Cupressales; family Taxaceae; genus Taxus; species Taxus wallichiana. The sequence goes on along the minus strand of CM031242.1, from coordinate 462,165,001 downwards.
TGGCCAGAAATGTTAGTACCAAGAACCTTGGACATTTGCATAGCCTAAAAAGAAATCTTACTCGTCTCCTTGCATGGGTGCAGAAGGTACAAAATGGGTTCGTTGGGAAAGCTTGAGGATTTTGAGCAAAGGCAAAATGGTAATATTACGGATGCTCATGATCTATTCAACAAAATGCTTAAGGGAGATGCTGAACCAAATCCCCCGTCAAACTCGACTGCTCTTTCCAGAATGGTTCATTTTCCCTTACCTCTCATAATTCTCATGTTTTATTTCTCTTTTGCAACTTAATATAATTTTAAAATATTAGGATTTTAATACCGTTAAATGTTTATTTCAACTCGCCGCAATTTTTTTTTTTTTGAAATATCGTGTCAGAACTCACGAAGTCAAAATAACTCATTTGCATTAAACCATGAACTTCCACCGTCATCCTCGAAGTGATTTAAAAAAATTCTTACCCAACCGGATCACTACAACATTGTTTTATCAACCGATGAAATTGACTTTCCAAAGAATAATGTTGATCATCACCGGTTTAAATAGTTAATTTTTACATTTTTCAAAGACTTATTAAGTACCCTTCGTAACTCTTAAAATGAGATGTTAAGCTTCATTCGTGTACCTTGTTGTGTGAGGGGTCACCTTGACCTCTAGATTGACCCCAAATGAACATATGTGATCTTTTTGATGCTCTTATAGGAGCCATGTTACATTGTTTTACAAAGATTGGAAAGTGGTTAAATCTAGAAAGTTGGCTTTCGTTTTGAACCGCCATTTGAAACCTGGATAGAGAAATTTATATCCATCTTCACAAACCTCTCATGTTTCTACTAGAAAATTGCATGGAACTTTTAGTTTAGGGAAAAAAAAATTTCTTGATAGTTTGGAAAATCCATTTTGTAGGCCTCCAATTGTAGTTTGATGAGGTCAAATCCCAACCAATTTCGACTTGTCACTCCAAAAAAGCCGCCACCATTTGAAAATGGTTTTCTAGTTCTTAAACCCGTCACAACTCGATGAATTCTCCTTATATAGGGGAACTTGTAGGAAGTGTCTCGTTTCATGCTCATCCATCAAATGTCAATTTTGGACGTGGTTTTCTGAGCCCTTGAGCTAACTTTTTTTCAATTTGCACTGGGCCAATTACGACCAAAGGGCCCTGAAAAACTAGCGACAAACGCAAACCGCTTCACTTTTTCCTAGTTCTCATTAGTTGATATGAACTCTTGGTATATCTGGGGACACGTATAAAGTTAATCGTGGTGTGCATTCTCATCGGAAGATAACTTTTGGAAGTGGTTTCTTAGCCTCTGAGCCTGTTTTGAATGTTTTTGTAGCTAGTAAGAAAATGTAAAAATAGAAAGCTGCGGACCTCGTCGGGTTGCCAAACCACATTGGAAAATTTTAACACATGCAAATAATTGTTTAAAAATCTATAGTGTAACTTTTTGTGTGAAATAGAACTTTTGACAAATGGTGTTTTCTCTCTCTTCCCTTCTCTTTCTCTCTCCTAGGTTACAAAATGAAGTAAAATGAAATGTAATGAATACATGTCTCTAAACCTTTTATTTTGATTGAAAATTGTAATTATTATAATATGTAAATGGGAAACTGAAAAATGATAATTATGTTAGATTAGGGTGGATGCCATGCCAGCGATTTATCGTTGATATCATGCTCATGTGGTTTTGTAGGATGAAAGAATGACGATGAAAAGGTGGTGTGTAATTCATTTATTTATCTTTATAATTTATATAGTTCATTGTTAAATGAATAAATGTATAATGTTGTCTCATGTTACATACTGTTATATTTGATAATTTGTTGATATGTATGAGATGCTAGTTTTAGGGACATCTAGGAAATGTGCATTTAATCTTAGGTCAATTTGATTTATAGTTCACCTGGTAAAAAGGTTTGATATTTATATAAGGTAAATGAATTTGAAGTAATATCTTGTAGTGCATATTTAGTGTTCAATAAATGATTAATGAGTCATTTTGTGCATTCATACTTTGTAAATGAAATAAAGAGAATTAAATCAAAACACTCTACCCTTGTTCAACATCGGGACATAACTTGTTTTTCATGTGTGATACTCCTTACCGTAGAAGACATTGAAAACCGTAGGATGAACTTAATCTTTGCTCTCGATGGAACGTCCTAATTTAGGAAAATCAGAGCTCAAGAATGGGCTTATCGTCTTAGTCAGTATGTTTAGTGACATTGTCTTAAACCCGTCTGATAGGAGTGACACAGTCAAAATTTTCTTGGAGTGTGTAGAGCTAACTCCTCCTTCGTAGCCTAGCAGACTACCTTGTCATCCAAAGATAGATTTAAAAATTAAGGTTTCTTCATCGAGTTAAAAACCTGTTGGATCCAGACGTCATAGATGGAGGTTGTGACTTAGTTGTTCTAGGTCTTAAACTCTTGTTAATGAACTCCTTACTTCCACGCAGCTAAATGTGTTACCTTGGTTTCTCCCAACAAAACACCTTGGTCCTTTCTGAAGGTGGTTTAGCATAAATATGTTCTCTTGCTTAAAACACATATACAATTCAGGGGTAGACCCTTAGGTGAAGTTGGAATTAATCTAAAACTCAGTTGATTTGGATGTTAACTTGGGTTCGTGTGTAGCTACAAGTATTCTGATTTTCTATGTCTTCAAGAGGTTAGGCAAACAATTCGTAACTCCTTTTCAAGACAATGCTAAAAATAAGACCATAATGTGACGTAGAAAATAAAGCATATAAGAGTAAAAATGAGAGTGGAGGTTTGGAATAATGCCACTCTTGAAGACCTTATAACTCAATTAAATATATGCATTTGTTTCAAAGAATATGAATTGCCTTGGTATAATCCACCTTCGAGAAAAAAAAATACATATATAAAACAAAATGGAAATTCACAAGTCATTGAATTAGAATAACTATGGTAGGGAAATAATCTGTATTGTGATCGACGTAATTTTTTGTGGTAAAAATCTATCTTGTATTTTAAATCTCCGTTAAATCCTAATATCGCTATATGGACACCAAGTCACATTCACTTGAGTGGTAAGAGTAAAAAGGTAGACATTGAATGTATGTTCGAGAAGAATATTTTTAACATAAGAGTAAGATAATTAAGTACTTTATATGCATTTGAATTATGCCAAATAAGTGTGTAAGTTATGGGAAATTTTGTAAAGAATAAGAAGCTAACTTAAAATGGTCGAACTGTAAATTATATGTGGGATGAACTTAAAGTTTCTGTAGTTGGAAAAAGGAGGAAGCTATCCTTGCACAATAATGTTCTTGGAGTGTTAATCATAACTAAAATACAATTAAAGAAATGATGTGTTGTGGGTTTGCCATTCCTGAAGTCATTTTTCTTGTGGTTGGGTCATTAGATTAGTAACCATTCATTGGGAAAGGTGTGGCATCGACATGCCTATGTTGTTTTCTTGTGTCTATGTGAGTCGATGACTTATGTAATTGTCGTATGTGAGTTGAGTTTCTGTACTTGGAGTCCTTGTTGTGTTGTGTGTAGTGAGAAATGTAAGTCAAAAAAAAATTACCTGTTATTTTACTATTGTAATTGGGTGTGTAAAATGAGGGCACTACATTTCACCACCTCTTCACGCAGCCCAATCTCAACAATCGTTAACGGTGTGTTTGATGGAATTAATTTGTGAGTATGATATAGAGATAGATCATGTGAACTCGGAAGTGTGGTTATAAACACCCTGAGTAGACAGAGACATGTGACTATGGCTACTTCGGTGGGTACAGATTTACGGAGCAAGATTTTGTAGCACCTTCCTCATGATAGCTTCTACCTTGCATTCAAATAAGATATTAAGTCTCAGATACCCCTTGAGGGAAATTTTGATGGATTTTAACTTGAGATAGATGGTCTTCTCGGACACATAGGTTGGATATATGTTCCTAGAGATGGAGGCTTGAGATAGAAAATTTTGATAGAGGCTCATTGTGCACCTTATTCAGCCCATCCTGGGTGAAGAAGATGCACACCACCTTGAGATAATTGTACCATTGGAGAGGACTTCAAAGTAATGTGGCTCAATTTATATCACACTTTTTAGAGTTTCAGAAGGTGAAGGTTGAGCATCAACATCCATGTGGCCTTCTTTTTCCTCACACTACACCGAAGTGGAAATGGGACACCATTTCCATGGACGTCATAGTTGGGTTACCGATGTCAAGACACCACCACGACGCCATCATGATCACGGTGGATAAATTGATGAAGGTGGCTCATTTTTCTCCGATGAAGACCTCCCACACATCTAGTGTAGTGGCACGGGTATATCTAGACGAGATTGTCAAATTACATGGGATTCCGTGGAAGATCATTCATGACTGCAATACTTTGTACACTTCACACTTCTAGACTACCATGCAGTTTGCTCTCGGGATGAAGATCAATTTTAGTGTAACATATCACCTAGATACAAATGGATAGACTGAGTGAGTGAATCATATTTTGGAGGACATGCTTAAGATGTATGTCATGGATCATCAGTTGAGATGGGAGGAGTATTTGTACTTGGTGGAGTTTTCCTACAATAATATTTTTAGATTTCGATAGGCATGGATCCTTTCCAGAAGTGCGTGGAAAAGAGTGCATGACACCTCTTAGTTGGGATAGCTTAGAGGATAGGGTTTCTCTTTGACCAACTTTACTACAGGATATGGAGTAGTAGGTTGTTATGATCGGCTAGAGATTATAGGAGGCTCAGGACATGCAAAATAAGTATGTGGATCAGCATAAGAAAGACTATAGTTTTGAGGTGGGTACGAAGGTGTTTCTTTGTTTTAGGCCACATAAGAGCCCTATCTCATTATGGAAAAGTTTTTAATTTTGCTCCTAGTTTTGTGGGCCCCTTTGATATCTTGGAGTTTATTGTCCCTTTGGCGTATCATCTAGTGTTGCCACCTAGCTTGTCTCATGTCCACGATGTGTTTCGTGTTTATGCACTTAGGAGATACATTGTTGATCCTTCTCATGTATTAGATTGAAAAGTATTGCAGGTGCGGGATTAAGGACAGGATGATTATGGATCCCATCCATATTTTAGAGCGTAGGACCCTAGGCCTTTGAGGTATAGAAATTTACTAGGTTCAAATCTAGTGGGACAAATATGATGAGACTACGGCTAGATGGTAGGATGCTACATTACTACGAGTCTAGTTTCCACACCTATTATAATGAATTCCAGGAGGAAGTCAAGTATAAGGAGAGGGGGATGTAGGACCCACTTCCCTTTGACACTTTTGAATATTGATTTTCGATATCTTGCGACTATACTTATAGATATTATTGTAGATTTTTAATTAGCATGGTGTTAGATGATAGAGATATTGGACTGTCATTGATTTCAATTCATATATGATGTTTGTGGATCATTAGACAGATTTTATATTGATGATGATATGCTTATTTACATGGTTATATATATATATATATTTCATGTGATATTTTTTCACATTGAGTAGGCTCCGAATAATTCAACTAATTTAGTAATCTTATTGATATTGATGAAATGTAGAATCAAGATTTTGTTAGAAATTGTAAATGATATCGTTACATGCCTAGATGATGTTTTGATTCATATGTAGATGATTGTAGAGTTATATTGTATATTTATATTAGATGTTCTTATGCGGACACGAGGCCGAACGATGTATTATGTTTTTGCCATAAACATGTCACAACAAACAACTGGGGATTGGAGACCAACCACATTGGGATGCTCAATGAATTCAACAATAATCACCATGGAAACATGTATTTTGTTTTGTGTGTGTTTGAATTGTTGTTAGGGGTCCCCATGGGGGGATCACCTCCAATTATGACCAAGGGGTTATGTGTTATTCTTTCATTTAGTTTCCTTTATTTAATTTTAGTATGTGATTTTAAAGTGATGTATTCTCATTTATTAATTACTTTTTTTGTCTAAATTAGTAAATTAATTATTTTACTAAACTAAATTATGAATGGGTCAAAATATATTCATTTATTAGATTTGATGGCTTCTTGGATTATGTGTTGTAAGTTGAGTGCTTGTGATCTTGAGTGTTGTACACTCTACCCCTTCTTGGAAATTCGGATTTGACCTTTAGGGCCAATTATGGAGGCTTTTTGGACAAGTCAAACTTGTCCCACACCTCTTAAATTACTATACCAACCCTACCTATGGGTTGGGGGGTCAAAAATAGACCCCATTTTGTGTTTTAGGAATACGAAAAGGTAAAATATTAAAAAAATTCTTTCTTGTAATTAAATTGTTTCCTTAGGAGGTGTGAGCTTGGATTGTGTGTGTAACTAATTGTTCATTCCTCGCACTCACCAATTTATTTTGCATTGGGTTTGAGGTTTTACTTATGAGCTGGAGTTGAGGATAAGTGATGTGGCATCCTTCATGGAGCCACCTCACCCTCATCTCTCCCTTTTATATTTATTCAAGTTCTTTTGCTTATTTGGGGGTCACTTCATTCTTTGGGCTCTTACATTTTTGGAGTTAGAGGATCTTGGAGTGCTTGTGGATCTTATTGGAGCCTCTTGGTGATAGCTTAGGATTGAAGGAGCTTTGTGTGTGACTCTTGGAACAAGCTCTACAATGGAAAGGTAGGAGCTATACTCTTGTTAATGTTTTCTTTTATATTGGGTATATGTGTGGGTTTTGAGTGTTTTGGTATGCTAGTTGGGTGCTTGGGTAGATTTCCTAAGTTTGGTGTAGGAGGGGACTATGGGGATCTTACATATAAGGAGGCATAATAGTTCATTTCATGTTTTGGAGGGATTTGGGTTGGGTGCCCCACCTTGGACAAGAAAATCCTTGCATTTCTTACGTGGTTATTTTATTGAGGGAGCCATAAGAGTTTCTAGGGAGGCATAAAATAATGTGGGAGGCATAAAAGGTTATTGAGGGAGGCATAAGAGTGTGTAGGGGTTTTGATATGTGTATTGGAGACTTTTAAGGTGGGCACCCATTTCCCATTGGGAAGCATACATGATCTCCCCATAGATCTTGCTCCTTTGGATTTTGCATTTTGAAGTCTTGTATATTTTGTTAGTTCTTTTTGTGATTGTATTTTTAGTTGTTTGTGTTTTGGTGTGGTTGTAAAATATTTGTATTATGATGTGGAAGCTTGTTTGGTTTCCATGAGTTGGATCCTTTTTCATTCCTATGTGGTTGGGACTCTGGGGCCATTCAGAGGATGACTTCTTCTCCTCATTGGAATTCTTGGTTGGGTGGAGAGTGTTGCCTCTCTCCCTTTTTGTTCTAATCAAATAAAGCATGGTGGAGCTCTCTTGTTGGTGATGTGAAACATGGAGCATTGTTGGTGTCCTCAAGAAATCCTTCCTTGTGATAAAACCTTCTTGTTATTCCCACTCAAGGTGGAAGATTTGTAATATTGTGTTTTTTTTAAATAAAATTTTGTATTGTAAGTTGTATTATTATTTGAAGAAGTTCATTGAAGAGTTGTAAAATTTATCTTCTCTTTAAATTTAAGTATGGAAATAAATGGACCAAAATGTAAATCATGCTTAAAAGCTTAGTTTTAGTTTGTATTGTGAGAAAAGAAGTTCTTTGTTTTAAAAGAAATGAGCTATGCTCAAGGGGAAAAGAAATTTTACTTTCATTGTGAAATTGTATTATTGTAAATGAGAAAGAAGAAATATAGAAGTTGTAAGATGCAAATAGTGTATACATAGTAAACTTGAATGTAGAGCAAAGTTGTTATAGTTATTCTGAACATATAAGTTATAGTGAAATGGAAAGAGGCAACAAATTTGAAGTATATTTTTATAATTGAAAAGTTTCCTTTTGTAGTAAGGAAAAATAAAAATACTAGAACTAGATTGAGATCCTTTTTACTTTTGAATTTGAAAGAAAATTTATTGAATAAAATAAAAATGATTCTTGTAGATGTTGTGTTATTATGGAAATAGTAAATTATTTAAACCGAGAAATTTAACTATGGAATGAATAAATAGAACTAAATCTTATAACTAGACAATTTAGGCATATAAAATTAAGTTCAGAATGAATTTTAAAGAAACCTAGGAAATTTTCTTTTCTGGAAAATATCGCTTTTAAGGTTCTGTTTCTAAGGAACAAGATCGCCACCCTGTGAAGAGTGGCGGTCTCGTAACCACCACTCGATAAGGTTGAAATCTTAGAACTACCACTCGGAAAAGTCATGCGGTTCATGAATCGTCACCTAGGTGCGGTGAAGGTCCAAGAACCGCGACCTACTCTGGGTGGCGGTTCTTTCACTTATGCCAGAAATTCATGGATCCACGCTTGTGCAATTTGAAACTTGTAATAACTAAATTTTATGCTTGTAAAAATTTAAAGGAAACCTCCAACAAACAAATAATGGCTAAATATCATAGTTTTAAGAAATAAACTCTTCAAATGTTTGATTCAAAGTACTCAAACATATATATATTAATAGAATCAAGCTTTTCCTAAATGGAGAAATCCTAATACAAATAATTTTGTAATAAAACAAGATTTGAAAAGGAAATCCCTTCAATACTTGAATGAATGACATTACAATGATAAATCTACAATCTAAACTAATCTAAGCTTGATTCTTTGTAGACTCCTCCATAGTTCTTCCTTTCTTTCTCCCATGGCTTCCATCTCTCCAACCTAAAAATTAAACAAAGGAAAAGTGACCAAATGAGGAGACTTGGGTAATGAAAGGGATTAAATAAAAATTGATAAGGATTTTTAGGGTTAGTTTAGAACCCTAGGATCTAGCGGTCACAATTGAATTGATACAGGGGTAAGGATCAAACCTACAATTTTTTTTATAGGAATTTATATTATAAATGTTTTAAATAAATTTAAAGGCATGTGTAGATAGGTGAATGGAGCCATTTGAATACCCCGTGTGCAAAGTCCGTAATTAGGTTCCTAGTATGTTTTAGTAAATTAATGAAATGAATATTTAAGTTATCTTATATTTTAAAACTAAATTAGCTAACAATAATGTAAATTATTAAGGTGTGAATCAAAGTTAAGGAGGAGAGAAACATGTAACCAAGTAAAATAAATTATGGCACCTCCTTAGTTAAATGTTAAATATCGTACCTTAAAAATAAATTAAGAGTACTTAATATATTAACTTAAGCCTAGTCCATAATTTGTAAAGTATAGATTGTTAGTGAAAATTAATTTAACGCACACTAGGGGTTAATGCCCTTGTAATATTATAATTTTTAAAAAATGAAACTAAAAATTACCGCAACATTCTCAAGTTAAGTTTTTAGGGTTTTAACATGTTCCTAAAACATCATAGATTTGTGGGAATTACATCATGTTAGGGATGATTATAGATGCATTTTTAACTAAAAGTGATTAGGAGTATGGTTTTCCCTCTTTTATAATCATCGGTTTCACAAGTTTAAAAATGGGCACCTTTTCACTCACATCTTGAAAGATGTGGACATTAGATGTTGTTGTTGTCCTCTAAAAGTTGTATGGCTAGTTTTTTATTTCCTTTAATCATATATCTAAGCTACAAAATTTATTATTTCATGCTTTGAAAAACATTTAAAATCATAAATGTGTTTTGTGAACTTCATATTCTATTAATATTTAGTTCCCTTTTTAAAATATAACATGTTACATACTTCTTGATCTTGTTATTAATATAACATGCAAATTTACAACTACCTTTTCAGATCTGAAATATTTATTTGACATTATCTCGATGTAATTGATTCATCAATGAGCATTACCAATTATAATCTTTTGCTTCTTTGTTTCTTTTTATTTGAATTCATCTATTTTTAAGCTTAAAATATAATGAGATAAATAGAACCCCGAGATCTAACCCATATCCTCTTTTTCTTTTAGGAATCTACAATAGTTGGATGGATATCATGGAGCACAATCTTTAAGGAATTGACCTCATCTTCCACAACAAATGTAAAGTTATCTTTAACTCATTACATTTCTAGTTTTACATTTACATGCATTCTTTTCTCAGTCATATCCCATGGCTTGTGTGGGATCAATATATTCTTTCTTTATGAATAAATGAAAATTTCTTAATGTGATGAGTTGTACATGTTTCCTTTGCATTTATTTTCTTTAACATGATGTTAAATGACCCTAATACAACTCAACACACTAAGATAATTTCACATAATCATAAGGAATGAATTAATTAATTATACCTTTGTTTGATCGTCCCAAACATAAGTAACGACAACCGATGTATGTTGTACATAAATTGAACTTTGAAAATATGTAAATGTATTTGTTAGTTCTTAATGTATTTTCTAATATATGTTTGCCTTCCCGCCTCATAAAAGTATGACAAAACTCTTTCATGGTTGGTGTATGGTCTCAATGAATACAAAATGTTGGAATGACTACATATGTGAAGCATTACATCCTTAAACAACACATAAAGCTGATGATTTTCCTACATACAAGCACTTAACCTATCCAAAACTACGTAACCAAAAAATTTTGTACCCCACTTTGACGATTGAACAAAATGGTCAACATATTTGGTTAATTTGCTGAACCGATTTCTGTTAATAAGTAAGAACCCTGAAAATGATCGTTTCTAGTGAGGAGAGAAATCTAAAACTTACACCAAGCTTGACCGTGCATACTTAAAGATGAATAACACCTATAAAGACTAAAAATCCTACATAAAAACTAAAAATAAATAACTTAAACATGTGACCAACTACACTTATAGAAAAATAAAATAGCTACAAGTTGATGAAAAATAATATATGATCCAGTGGAACATGTAGAGGGTGCGCAAGCACTTATTTTACTTAAAAACATACACTAACCTAATGTAACTAGTCAAACGAGATGTTAAACAAATCCTGATACAAGATGAGAGAAATATCTCCTCTTTATGACAAAATGTGACCGTGAGATCAACTTGACAATCAGATCACATGGAAAAATTGGAAACAGGATTTGTACTCTTAAGTTATTCAAAACATTGCTACAAATTAAAATAAATACCTCTATTAGATCTCATGACATATTTTGGGAAGTATTTGGGCCAACTTTTGATAACTTGAAACTCATGTTTGTTCTCTCAATCAAGCATAGTTTTCAAGTACTACTAATATTAGTACCAAATAAGTGAAGTATCGATTCCGTGATGGCCTTATAACAACCGGTAGACTGATTTTTCTGATCTTTCATGTTTTCTTACCTTCACCTTCATGCTAGAAAACATTGGGAGGTAGATAAGATTGTTGTTATAACTTTTTATGTTTCTTTATCTCAACTATCATGACTAATTTTTCTCTTTATTGATTCTCGATACAACCCTTTCTTGAAATCATCTCGAGTTCCTCGCTAGTTGCAGTAAAGTGCTTACTAACACTCTTTATGACCAATTGTAATCCACTAGAGTACCTAAATTTCTAAGCACGTAGAATAATAAGAATCATTACATTTTGTTATATCATCCAGGTTTACTTTATTACTCTTCTTTCTCCATATCATCATTCTCATCTAAAAAGAAGTCTTCCAAACTATAAACATATTGTTCATGGTCATGATGATGCATTGAATCTACTAATTTATCCTCATTATTAATTTGAAAATTTTCCTTTAGATATGATTCATAACCTTAAATTAAAGGCACTTATCATGCATGGTTATAAAATTCTAGCTTCCTAAAACAACTTCATTCAAGTGAACAACTATCACTTAATCATTTTACTTTCTAGGAGATGATATAGCCTCAAGAATGTTGATCTAAAGTTTACAAACTTTCACATGTTAAAACAAATCATTATCTATACCTTGTGGCTCTGCAGACAAAGGAGAGAATATTTCCTAAATTTTACTTGATGATGACTATCCCGATACTACCATGAAATATCCTCTTCTTACATGCACTCTTTCTCCAACTATGAAATCTGATCAAAATAAAATATTACAACCCAAACCAAAAAAATTGTATGTATTCATCAATGCTTTATTTTCTACCACTAGCTTCCCTTCTTGATTAATTTCATGCTTGTCCCCTTCGTAAATTTGGCTTGGGGATGAGAGAGGAGGGTTCAATCGGGTGTTAAAGTAATTTGGAAATGTTTGGACAATGGGGAGGAGTTCAAAACCTTCATGGGGGAAGAGGGGACAAAAATAACAATATTGGAAAACCATGGATTCTCGACAATTAGGGTGCAGTAGTTAATAAGGATTGAGCATTGGATTATGATGGGGAACGTGTGTGGGAATATCCCATTCACATGGTTCTTCAACCGATTCCTATCCTCCTCTAATGCTTGCAAATACATAATACAATCAACCATTTGAGGGAGAGTGTTACATATTACTTCAAATCTCTATTATGGCCTAAACCAACTAGGTATAGGACCTTATGATTGAAAAGGATTATTTAAACGAGGATGTTTAGCTTGTAAAATTTGTACTTTCTCATTGGAATCCTACCACATCTACTCCAATATCTTAACATTGCTTTCAAAATCTTCCTCCTATGTAAAATTCCATTTATAATTTGTATAACCGACATATTCTTGTTCATAACCTTACTCCTAAACAACATAATGAATGTAATAATGACCATACTAATTAGTAGGGTTTGGTTCATAGAAATATTCATTTTGATAAGGGTAATAATACTGATTTGAATTTGAATATGGGTAAAAAGGAGGTGAATTTAGATGGTTAAAAATTTGGAGAAAGGAATTCCACTTAGGAACCAAAATCATGAATGGAAAGCCTCATAAACAATGGAAAACAAAAGAAAACATGTCTCATTGAAAATGAAAATAGGTTGTTTGGACTACCAAAGTAAATATATGTATTTATGAAAATACCTCCAAAAGACAAAATCAAACGTAGAAAAATAATGAAAAATATAGACCAAGATGTTATGGGACACTTGCAAAAGATAGTATGAATTCGTCTTCCCAATGGGCGTGCCAAAAAGTGTTATTCGCTTGAAGTGCACACTATTTTAAAGGGAAAAATATAACTTTTGACTTCGGCCGGTACAATGGGATCACATCCTAGTTTTGGGTGCCTTGGCTTAAGGATAACATCTAGAGAAACATAGTTCCCTAGATGAATCACCAAATCTAGGTCTCTTGTGGGGTTGAGCGATAGAAAATAACACAAACTTGATGAAAGTGGGAAAATAAGGTGATACACCAATGTTTTAGAAACTCAATTTTGTACAAGACATACTAGTTCATGTTGTAATTACCTACAATAATCACTTCACTTCTAATTGATTTGCTTTTACACTCACAAAACACATGCACAAGCTTCCAAGAAAACATGGGAGGGAAAATTTGGGTTCTATGTACTTCTTAGTTGTTTGGTGAAATAAATATGTACTTAATATGAACTATAAAAGATTCAAAATAACTTAAACAAGGTTCTTAACATTTTATTAAGCATTCAAAAGAAAGAAAAATTCACTGAAACATACCATGCGTTGTTGTTACACACCGCTAAAACGGCAATTGGAGGAAAATAATCTTTATTTCTTGAAGTAGGTGATGCTATAAATTGACATGACTAAAACAATGAGACCCCATAAAATATTTCACAAACAATTTATATGTAGTAAAACTCACCCCTCATAGCTCCTAAAATAATACTTTCCTAATTTGATCCAAAATGGCTAATTGGAGAGGAATCAATTTTAGCCTCTTGCATGCCTATTTTTAACTCTTTTTAAAAGTGCACAATGTTCCTAATAATAAGAAAGCTTAAATTAAGCATGCACGAGGCTCCAAGGTTAAAAACGTATTTACCTAACTCAGAATTCTCCTTGGTCAACTACTCCCTTTGACAGGTCAATTCTACTTTTGATGCACTAAGGTATGTGTAGAGATGCTTTGGAATTATTAAGGTAAAAACTCCTTTTGTCCTATTATAAAAAGATATTTTTAACCTTAAGTGGTCACATGCATGGTTTGATTGCTAAAATGTTTCTAACGCATGATGGCATAATGCTAGCTAATTATAGCTTAATTTTTGACTTATCACGAGGTCTGTTATTCCAATCGTATACATAGTCATAAGTCAAATATATCTTCCGTCTAGGTGGGAACATGGTAAGACTAAATGAAAGGTTAAAAAAACTCATTCTTATAATCTTCAAATTGGAGCAAACCCTACTATTTATTTATTTTACAGTTTTGGCTCGAACGTTATAGAGGTAATCATGTAGGGTTACCATGTTGAAATTTCACTAGCTTAGTGGTTTTCATTCTTGATGTGCCACTTCTTCATAAATGGACGCTATTATACTTGCATTAAACTTAGCCTTATTTTCCCTGTTAGAGCTCGAGCTACTCTATTTTCCATTTGCTGCAGGATTTTTTTACTCAGAAATTTTTGCATTTGTTGCGTCATTATTTTTTTGTTTTCCACCACTATTTTGTGATATGGGGCTCTGCATATTTACGAGTTGGGGCTATTTCACTTGAAATTTTCATTTATAAGCTTGACTTGTGCATTGAATGGGACAACCCTTCCGTGGATCGAGCTCAATTCAGTGTCTGAAGATCCCCAACTAAATGTACATGCATTTATTTCCTTTAATATGGGCATGATTCCATCATTGTGGCCTCAAATGTTGCTTTCAAAGCCCATTATTGGGGATTTAATTCTGACTCTAGGTTGCATTACTGTTCCGAGCTTGAACTTCATGGGAGACCTATGTTCGACTCTTATACGAGTTAGGTTTGATTTTGAGCTCGGATTTTGCCCTATGGTCGTTTGTAGAGTGTTTTTCACCCAACTTGAAGAGCTCATGTTTTATTATTTGGCTTGATTGTTACCCAACTCATTGATCAATCAACTCAGCTGCTATGATGTGTTGGAGATGTGGAGTCTAACTACAAGATGAAGTGGCAGTTTTCTTTTTCCTTGATTTTGAGAGGAAAGCATGGCCATGGATAAAAATAGCATTGTCTTATTAATAGACAGGAGTTGTTATTTTTATGTTTATAAAAATAGCATTGTCTTATTAATAGACGGGAGTTGTTATTTTTATGTTTATAAAAATAGCATTGTCTTATTAATAGACAAGAGTTGTTATTTTTATGTTTATCTTATTTATATGCATGTCTTATTTATAAGCATGCTATATTTAGGTTGCTTGTGGTTGAAGCAAACTTTTTCAAAGAGGTGCACAAGTTATATATATGTGCATGGATTTACTCTTTAGAATATGAAAAAGAGATAATTGTATTGTATTCCTCTTAACTGAATAAAGGAGAAGGATGGCTTGTTTCTGGTGGATGTAGCCCACATTGGGTGAACCAAGTTAAATCTTGGGTTTATATAGTGATTTCATGCTTAGATTATTTCTGTTTTAATTTCATTTTATTTTTCATCTATGTTTCGATCCTACAACTAGTATCGAGCAAGATTTTGTTTTGGCAAAAAAAAAAACACAAAGGAGGATTTCTTGTTTGAGTGGGAGCAATGACAAAAGATAGAAAGTTTAGGGTTGAGAAGTTTAATGATCGTAACTTTCAGCTATGGAAGATGCGGATGGAGGACTACTTATATCGAAAGATATATGTCTACCACCGAAAGGGAATTCCTTAATGCCATCAGCTATGAAAGATGAAGAATGGGATGTTCTTGATCGTAAGGCACTAGGAATGATACAGTTTTTCCTAGAAGCTACAGTAGCTTTCAATATTTCTACAAAAAACACAATGGTAGATCTAATGGAAAAATTGTGTAAATTGTATGAAAACCCTCAGCCTCCAATAAGGTATATCTCATGAAAATTTTATTTAATATGAAGATGTCGATGGTGATTCAAGAATTGATAATTCAAATGAATTCAACACGGTTACTTATCGCTTAAGATTTGTAGGAGTAAGTTTTGATGATGAAGTTAGGGATTTTTTTATTTTGCGCTCATTTCTTGAAAGTTGTAATCCTTTGGTTATGGATGTGAGTAATTATGTTTTTGGTTCAAACACTTTAAATTTTGATGACGTTATTGGTGCGATTCTTAGGAAGAGATGAGAAGAAAATCCACATGTGAGTCATCTTGTAATGCTTTGAGTGTAGAGAACAGGGAAAGATAGAAGGAAAAAGCAAAAGGTCCCGCACACCTTGGAAAGGCTAAAAAGGGAAGATCTAAATCAAGAAGCGGATGGTATGATGGAATTTTGGAAAAGCAGGACATGTAAAGAAAGATTGTTGATCTTTAAAATCATGGAAAGATCAACAAGAAGGGAGAAAAGAGGCAAACATATATGGTGATGTGTTATAGGATGCTCTTATTCTTTCTTTAGATAGAAAAAAAAATCTTGGGTTTTAGATTTTGGTGCTTCATTTCATGCAACTCCTCATAGACAATATTTTCAAGATTATGTTCAAGGGAATTTTGGGCATGTATATCTTGGTGATGATGAGCCATGTAACATTATTGGAAAAGGAAGTGTTCATATTAAATTTTAGAATGGTAACTCTTGGGTGTTGAAGAATGTTAGGCATGTTCCTAGCTTGAGGAGGAATCTAATTTCTATAGGGCAATTAGGAGATGAGGGTTGTATGGTTATATTTACAGCAGATTCTTGGAAAGTTACCAAGGGTTATCTTGTGGTAGCAAGAGGTAAGAAAGTAGGTACTTTGTATTTATCCAAAGTTGTTACATATCCATCTTCTATTTTAGCTACTACATGTATAAACATAACTCTATGGCATCACAGACTTGGCCATATGAGTGAGAAGGGGATGAAGGTTTTACATTCATCAAGAAAGTTGTCATATTTGAAAAACATAGACCTAGAATTTTGTGAGAATTGTGTGTATGGGAAACAAAAGCATGTGAGATTTCTCAAGGTTGGATCAACCAAGGAGCACAAATTAGAGATTGTTCATATGGATGTGTGGGGACCGGCTCAAGTATCTTCTCTTGGTGGCTCATGGTATTATGTTACTTTTATTGATGATGCTACTAGGAAGGTTTGGGTTTACTGTATAAAGAAGAAAACTAATGTATTTAATACTTTCAAGACGTGGAAAGATTTGGGTGAGAATCAAACAGGTTTGAAGTTGAAGTATCTCAAATCGATAATGGTGGAGAGTACTACAACAATGAATTTAATAACTATTGTTCACATAATAGAATCTTTTGGGTGAAGATAGCTCCTGAACACCACAACAGAATGGTGTGTCGAAAGAATGAACAGACTAACATGGAGCATGCAAGGAGCATGAAATTATATGTTTAATTTCCCTTACAAAGATTGGGTAGATGTTGTAGATAGTGTTGTTTACTTGATAAACAGAGGACCTTCAAGTGCTTTGGAAGGTGGAGTACCGGAGGAGGATTGGATTGGTAAGGAGGTAAACTATTCTTTTCTATAAATTTTTGGTTGTGAGGCATTTTTACACATTGATAAAGAGAATAGAACCAAGTTAGAAGCTAAGTCAAAGAAATGTACTTTCATTGATCTAACACCGATTACTTTAGATTGCGGTTGTGGAGTTTGGTTGAGAAGAAAATCATTAGGAGTAGGGATATTATTTTCAATGAAAGGGTTATGTACAAAGACCAACTACAGGATAAGAAGTCGGAAAAGTTTGAGTATATAGAACTTGATGAGATTAAACATAGATAAGTGCTCAAAGGACTAGAAAATCAACAAGTTGGCATCAATCCTGACACAATCCATGTTTACTTTGTAGATCAAAATCAGCAAGAACAATAAGAGCCTCAAAATCCTCGAAAACCTTGTAAGATGTTCTACTAGGGTAAGTAAACTTTTTGCACAATTATCTTCGTATGAGCTTTACTATTGTTTATTGATAGATGGTGTAGAACCGAAAGTTTTGAAGAAGAAATGTAGGTAGAAACAAAAAAAAAGTGGGAGAATGTTATGGATGCGGAGAAGGACTCTTTGGATTACAACCAAACTTGGGATTTGGTTCGTTTTCCCGCAGGAAAGAGAGTGTTGCGTAATAAGTGGGTTTACTTGTTTGAAGGAAGAAGAAGATGAAAAAAGAGGTAGAAGGAAAGACTTGTTATGATGGGATTTGCAAAGGAAAAGGTATAGAATTTGATGAAATTTTCTCTCATGTTGTTAAAATGACTTCTATTAGAATTTTTTAAGTTTGGTAGCTATGGAGGATTTACATCTTGAACAATTAGATGTAAAGACTACTTTTCTTCATGGTGATTTGGAGAAAGAAATATATATGGATCAGCCACAAAGATATGAAGTCGGGGAAGAATAATTTGGTGTGCGTACTGAATAAGAGCTTGTATGGCCTTAAGAAAGCTCCAAGGCAATGCTATTTGAGATTTGACAGTTCATGATAGAACATGGTTACTCTAGATGTCATTCGATCAGCCTGTTTATTTTAAGAGACTAGATAATTGCACCTATATTATCTTGTTGTTGTATGTGGATGATATGCCTGTGGTACACCAAAATTTCCGAATATAAATGAACTAAAGATGTAGTTAGCGAATGCATTTTCCCTAAAGGATTTAGGTGCAGCAAAGAAAATTCTTGGTATGAGAATCAATAGAGACGAAATATTAAAATATTGACTTTGTCTCAAGAATATTATGTGAAAAATGTGTTAGACAGGTTTAGGATGCACGATACATAAATATTAAGTACACCATTAGTAGGGCACTTCAAGTTGAGTAAAGAGCAGTGTCCCAAAACATATGAAAACATTAAATATATGTCTAGAGTTCCATATGCTTCAACAGTTGGAAGTTTGATGTATGTTATGGTATGCACAAGACCATACATTTCCCATGTAGTGGGAGTTGTCAACAGATACATGAGTAATCCAGGAAAGGAGCACTGGAATGCAATCCAGTGGATTCTCAGATACTTGAGAGGGACCAGTAGTAGGCAGTTGTGCTATGGAGGGTCAGAGGTTTCTTTACATGGATATGTTGATGTAGACATGGCTGGAGATTTGGATGGTAGGAGGAGCACCACAGGTTATGTATTCACTATTGGTGGCACAACAGTTAGTTGGATTTCTAAACTCCGAAGATAGTTGCTTTGTCTACTACGAGGAAGAGTATGTTACTACTACATGTAAGCAAGCAAAGAGATGATATGGATGTAGCGATTCATGGAAGAGTTAGGAAAGAAGGAGGATTACAGTTATTCGATGATAACCAAAGTGCAATCCATCTTGTGAAGAACTCAGCATTCCATTCAAGAACCAAACATATATAACTCAAGTATCACTTCATTAGATCAGTTTTGTAGAATGGACAATTGATGTTGGAGAAGAGCCATAAAAGTCAAAATCCTGCATATGTTGACAGAGGTGGTGAAAAAGAGAAGTCGGAAGGTGTTTGGATTCGATAGGTCTTAAATAATTATCTTGAAGAAGAGAAATGAGTTAGATAAGAGTCCGAGGATGAGATGTAATAGTAGGTTATAGCAGCTTAGTCTCCAAGTGGGAGATTGTTTGAGATGTAGAGTCTAACTGTAAGATGAAATGACAGCTTTGTTTTTTCCTTGAGGAAAGCATGGCCATGGATAAAAATAACATTGTCTTATTAATAGATGGGATTTTCTATTTTTATGTTTATAAAAATAGCATTATCTTATTAATATACGAGATTTGTTATTTTTATGTTTATAAAAATAACATTGTCTTATTAATAGATGGGAGTTGTTATTTTTAAGTTTATCTTATTTATATGCATGTCTTATTTATAAGCATGCTATATTTAGGTTGCTTGTGGTTGAAGCAAACTTTTTCAAAAAGGTGCACAAGTTATATATATGTGCATGGATTTACTCTTGAGAATATGAAAAAGAGAGAATTTTATCGTACTCCTCTGGACTGAATAAAGGAGAAGGTTGGCTTGTTTTTTGTGGATGTAGCCCACATTGGGTGAACCACGTTAAATATTGAGTTTATCTTGTGATTGCATGCTTATATTATTTCTATTTTAATTCCGTTTTATTGATCATATGTGTTTTGATCCTAACATGATGAAGGCTTGCACTAAATTTGAAAGAATAAATCATGTGATAAGAAGGTAATATCTTTGTTAATGTTGTTTTAGTTTTTATTTGACCTCTTTATGTATTTCCCACAACTTGATTTTAGTAACTCATTGAATCAGTACTCAAGCATGGAATATGGCTTTAGCTTTGATCTAGCTCATTGAGATATCATTACTACTCACCATTTAACATATATCCCACTTTACATGATAAGGACTTGTTAAAATTTGTCTGAAAACCTGTTAGCTCAGCATTTAATCTCATCTTGGGTTCATGAGGTTTGGTTAGTTTCTATTTGAGCATCCTTGGCATGTGTTTTTTAACACGAATTTCAACTAGTTACCTCGTACTAGAGTTTTTTTCTTTATATGTATGACTTGATATATGTATTCTTACATTAAATCAAAAGGAACTTGTGGACTCCATTCGTGTATGTTCAGTTTTATCCTTTTTCCCTTGCATCTTCATTGTGCTCTATTTTTGTGGACTTGGATTTGTGTTTGTATTCGAGATCGACATTCTCATTTGCAACAACTCGCAAGTTGTGTTTTTTATTTTATTGTATTGGTCGATCCGGTAGATGTAGATGAGAGTTTTGTAGTTTAGAGATTGGTTTATCTATGTTTGATCATTTTTTCTTGTTTATAACAACTTGTTATGTGAGAAAAGTAAGTCTTCGTTATTTTCACTAGCTCATGTTTGCATTTGATTCTAGGTGTATATACTTGGTACAAAGTTAATCTTGTCATTTATTTTATGCGTAGCTCGATTGTTTGATGAAAATCAGCAATCACTCATTTTTTAGATGCTCAATCTATGTTCTTATTTGTCAGCTTTGTGACATGATCTCAATGTGAGTTGTGTGAGCATAATTTTGTGCCTTGGTTGTTTTATAAATATACTTGTCAAATCACTCATTTGATGATGCACCCTTTTTAATAGAATGGAGAAAACATGTATGATGGAATGTAACCCTTTTGGTGCACACATTTGAACCTCTAGAAATTTGTAAATTTTTTAAGATTATTTAGATTTTAAAAACCATATTTGCAGATGAATCTTCATTAATCACAAGTTTAATCTCTACTTTTAAACATTCATTACAATTTAGTGTGCAAACCTGAATAGATTTTGGATATATTTGATGCTTGTAATCTCTTTCCAATTATGGGAAGTTATATTCTTGTTTTCTCTTCAATTTACACGTAGAATGATATATGCCCATAATTTTCATATATGTTTGATGAATAAAAACTTCTCATTCAAATGCCCTTCATAACACCTACTACTTCATTAATTTCAATATGCTCCTTATTTAGGATCTAAACATTTGAACCTTTTTAAATTTGGAAAAATCAGTAATTGCTTAAAATTCTAGATTTGTCATTTAATCCTTATTCATCATTGCAAAGAATAATCCTATTTGAGCTTCAAAGTTTCTATCTCTCAACTCGTTACTACTCTAAAAACAATTGTATGCATGTCGGGATGATTCTCGATGTAATTTTTTTCTTGAAATTGATTAGTATTATGATCCTTTCTCTTTGATAATGATCTATTTCACAAGTTTGAAATTTGGCACCTTTTCACTCACATTTTGCAACCTGTGGATATCGATGATGTTTTTTTACACTTTGAAATTTTTATGGCTAGTTGGTTCTTTCCTTTAATCATAGATTTGAGATGAAACTTTTGTCATTTCCTCGCTTTGAGAACCATTAAAAATATGAAATTTGTTTTATCAACTTCCTACTCTATGAATATCTAACATCCTTTTGCAAATATAACCCTCTTACATACTTCTTGAACTTGCTATTGATATAACATGATAATTTGCAACTATCGCTTTAGATCTCAAATATTTATTTGATTGTGTCTCTTGTTCTTAGTTCATTAATGAGCATTAACAATTGTAATCTCTTGCTTATTTCTTTCCTGTTGTTTAGAATGTATCTATTTTGAAGCTAAAAATATAACGAGATAAATAAAACCTTGAGCTCTAACCCTTATCATCTTCTTTTTCGAATCTACAACAGTTTGATGGAGATAATGGAGCACAATATGCAAGAAGGTGAGCTCATCTTTGATAGGGAATTGTGTTTTCTTTAAATCATTAAAATTATAGTTTCACATTTACATGCATTATTTTCTTAGTCATTTCCCATGGCTTGTGTGGGATCAATATGCTCTTTCCTTTTGAATAAATGAAAATTTCTTAATGTGATGAGTTGTACATGTTTCCTTTGCATTTATTTTCATTAAGATGATGTTAAATGAACCTTTTACAACTCAACACACTAAGACAATTTCACATAATCATAAGTAATGAATTAATTAATTGTACCTTCTTCTTATTGTCCTCGAACACAAGTAAACAAAATTGATTCATGATGTAATTAAATTTAACTCTAGAAATATGCAACTCGGATTTTCTACTTCATAATTTATTGTATGATATATGTTTCCCTTCCTACATACATCAAAGTATTGAAACATTATTTCATGGCTTCTGCACGGTCTTGATGATGATGATATGTTGGAATGGATACATATCTCGAGGTATTACATTTTCGAACAACACATAAAGTTGTTGATTTTCCCGCATATCATCTCCTAACCTGTTCAAAAGTGAGAAACCAAAATATTTTGTACCTATCTCTAATGATTGACCAGAATGGTCACAAATTTGTGCATCTAGACGTAATGCATACATGCATGATATTCTATCTAATGTTGTTCACTATCATGAGAATATCTATATAGGTGATAATTTAGTCATCATGTTTGAATGTTTTAACACTTTTAAGTTATTAAATTAAACATTTAAGATTTTTTTATTTCTTCTTAAGTTAAAGAATTTTTTTTTCATTATTCTCAATTAACCAAAGAAAACTATAAAGTTTTCTTATTGAGTGATAAATGGTATGTTAAAAATGATCTTGCTAAAGTTATTGTTATTGGTTTACAAAAATTTGTTTAGATTTTTTTGTTGAATCTTGTTTTGGTTTTCCTCTTATGACGTTATTCAATTGTGGCATGAAAAGAATCGACATGTAAAGTTTGAGAATTTGTATGAAATGTGATGCATTAACCTTGTATTAGGTATTTCTAAGATAAAATCAAACCATGGAAATTGTGAAAGTTACTTGAATGGTAAAAAACATATTCAAGTGATTTGAAAAACCTCATGATTCCAAATCTTATTGCTTGATTTAGTTGGTTAATAGTGATGTAATGGGATCTTTGTAAGTTCCTTCTCTATGTGGATGAGTTCTTGATAATGACTTGGTCTTATTACGTTAAGAAAATGTATGAAATCTTATATAATTTTCAAGAACTTAAAGCCTTGGTTGTGAATGTGGATAATATGAAAATTAAAAGAATCATAACTCATAATGGGGGTGATTATGTTGATAAAAGGTTTGACTAGTTTTGTCTCTGTTAATTAAAATTCAAATGGAGCTAACAACTCCTCATTCTCCTTAGTAAAATGGTATAGCTGAATGGAATAATAGAACCATCATAGAAATGGATAGGAATATGATTCATTCCTCTAATGTACCTAAGTTTCTATGGGATAAAGCTATGAAAATTATTTTTCATATCCTTAATAGAATTCCTACCAAATATTTGTATCAAACCACACCTCATGAAGTATGGACTAAGTAAAAACATGATATCTCTCATTTAAAGATATTTGAGATCTTGCTTTATTTTTCATTCCTAAAGTTAAAAGATAAAAAAATGATCTTACTTAGAACACTCCGAATTTTTGTTAGGTTAAGCGGTCAAATAATAGGATTAAGAATATATGATCTAGTTAATAATGTTATTATAGAAAATAAGAATTTTTATGTTCTTGAGAAACCTTTTTGTAAATTTTTCTTTGTTCCCTCTTATGTCTTTCCCAAATGTGAAAATATCAATTACGATAATATTTCCTCGATAATACGAAATGTTATTTGCAATTGAAGTATAATCCTTATTTTAACATGATCCATATATACATTGAGGTGGCATCTTCTCAATATTTATCTCAGTGAAAAGTTCCTAAATGAGCTAAAAATATGGTTTCATATTCTTAGATTAATGATTTTAGAAAGATGACCAAAGAGTCAACATTCTTGTTATGCCTTGTCAACTATTTATGAGGTTGAAAATCAATATTTCAAAGAATCCATCTTATATGAAAGATGGATTGTAGCCATGGAAGATGAGTAAAATGCTTTAATAACTAATCAAATTTGGGAATTAGTCCCTCTTCATCCAGAAAAATCATTCTAAATTAGTTATTATTATATAGAATTAAATATATCTCTGGTGGTAATATTTAAAAATTTAAGGCTATTTTATTTGTTAGAGGTTTTACTCAAAAATATGGTTTATATTATGATGAATCATTTTCCCTTTTTCAAAAATTAACATTGTTATAATTATTCTACCTATTCTCAGTAGCTTCTCAACATGGTTTGGAGATTCACCAAATGAATGTCAAAATTTTTTTAATGGTGAATTGAAAGAAGAAATTTATATGCATCAACTTAAATGATATGAAGAACCTAGAAAATAATTATATGTTTGTAAAGTTAAGAAATATTTTTATAATCATAAACAAGATTTTAGATCTTGATAAGCTAAGATAAATAGTTTCTTTCAAGAGCTTAGTTTCAATAAATATTTTTCTGATAAGGATTTATTAATTAAAACTTCAATAGTCATGTTATCATCAATCATTGCATGTTGATGATATTTGATTACTAGTAGTGATAAGAATTTAAATTTTTTTAAAAGAGAAATTAAGATAACAGATTGAAATGGCTGATTTAGGACTGTTGGATTATTTTATAAGCATGGTTAATTCTCAAAGTCACATATCTATTATTACATATCAATCAAAATATGGTACTTGTATTCTTATAATATTTAATATGATTTATTATAATCCTTCATCTATTCCTATAGAGTTTGGTGTTAAATTAGATCCAAAACCTTATGGTGAAAAATCTATACCTATTTATATAGACAACTTGTTGGTAGTTTTATTTATTTAACTATCACTATGCCAGATATATCATGAGTGGTTACAACTTTTTATAGATTCGCTCAATATCCTTATGAGGACCATTACAAAATGGAAAAAAATATTTTAAGGTATATCAAAGGTACAATCAATCATGGTTTGTGTTATTATTCTTGTGGTAATGCAATTTTGTTTGCTTATTGTTTTCCTTACCATGAGGCTGAAACGGTTTAACTATGAGCAAGGAGAAGAAACACATAATATATATCTCTTCTATGAAAGAAGAGTATAAAAGTGTTATGAAAGAAGTATAGGAAGTTATGTGCCTCAAAATACTATTGGAAGAACATCACATGGGTGCAAAAGGAAACATACTTATTCTATGTGAAAACAAAAATTACATTGCCCTTGTAAAAATCTAGTCTAGTATCAAAGAACCAAGCATATTGAGATCCATATGCACTACATCCAGAGAAACTTCTGAATGGTGAAATAAAACTCAATTTTTTTCACTAAAGAGTAGGCTACAGAAAATTTTACCCACCCTTGTGTGCTCCAAAGTTTAAAAAATTCCATGATATGTTGGGCATTTAATATTTGATCTCTTATGACCTTGTGGATGACGTTGGTATTTATCACTAAATCATCTAATTTTCGGCCTTTCAGTTACATTTGAGGGAGGAATAATATATGGGCATATTGCATGTTTTTGTGTGCAATGTGATCTCTTAACGAGTTGATAGCGTCAAATTAGATACTCCTTAAAATAATTTCATTTTTTAAAAATAAATTATTTGCTTATGTTAATTTTACTTGTAATCCTTGGTGAATCTTTAGATATGAGAGGATTTTTTTTTAGAGAAATTGCATGATGTTTTTTAAGACTTCATGCTTTATCACTTTATAATGAGAATTTGGTTTGATATATTATACTACATTTGTACAAAGCCAATGGGACATTTTTATGTATTGAAACTTCCTAAAGTCCACAAACCACTAAAGTAGTTTACCACATATTTTTCGAAACATGCGGAGCAATTTAAGTTGTTCTGGAACTTTCCCAAACCCATGAAATACTACAATAGTGTACCAAAGAGTAGAAAACCTGTGGAACACTATGTAGTAGTGTACTTGAAGAATTGTAAAATATGTGAGACTTATAGTAGTGCATTGCCCAATTGAAAATCCCTCGGGACATCGTTGTAGTCCACAATGAAACTACAAAAACTCGTAGAACAAGTACTTTTTCTGCATGATAGCCTAAATAACGTTATGATTTATTGATTGTAATTCCTTTATAAAAATGTAACTTTGCATGTTCTATTTCGAACAAAAAAATTGACATGGAAAAGTATATTTTCATGTTTCACGCTTAACATTAAGGGGGAGTGTTGGGTTTATAATATCAAGAGGGAAATTGCTTGTTTACAAAACCTCCAAATAATATATGTTTTTTTTTTATAAATTATATTTAAAATATAAGCATGGAGGATATACTATTGTTTTCTCAAGTGTTTAAAATGTAAGAGTGACCTGATTAAGTCACCGACCTTGTTTAAAACAAGGTGATCTCATTATAGATCGCTTACACTATGGAAAAAAAAATATTTACATATGAATCCAAGTTGATCATTGATAAGTGATGTGAAAGGTGAAAAACACATGAAAAAATTTATGAGGTGGTTTGTAATCCCTTCTTCAAGGTGTAACCGTAAGTGGATCACCTAGAAATAGTGGGACTCGCTGGGTGAAGCTAAACTCTCAATAAAATTGGTGATTTGAAATTATTTTTAATGGTTTACCTACTTATATCTTGTGTCAATTTGTTCATTTACTTTTTGTTTCATGTTGTTTACATTTTTTAATATGTAATATAAACATCTTAATGCATGTTTTAATCACTACATATCATAAACAATAATTTTGGGTAATTTAATGAGGCGGATCTATAATTTATCATATTACTTTTCCTAAATATCATAAAAACAATTTTTAATGGTTAATTTTTTCATTCTTAAGATTAGTTTACGGAAGTTTGAGTGGGAAACAAATGAAATATAAACTATATAATAAAATGATCCAATCCATTATATCAATATACGAATAAAATTTACATGGGACTCATAACTTGAGACAACAAAGACACAGATACTAATTTCCAAGAGAACCTTTAAACATACCAAGGGAAAATTTCTAATGAATATTAAGGTCAAAATTCATGTTTTCAAGCTCCAATGTCAAATTGAGAATTTCAAAATTAGAGTTTAATTTCATATTTTTATTTGCATCTCATCAAAGGACTGTGGGAGAACTACATGATTTTGAGGCCTCTTAGGAGTAGTGATATGTAGAAACCCCTCATCCAATTAGGTGGTTGGGATTTTTTCATCAAAACAATAAACCCTTTTAAATAATTATCAGTATTCATCTATATTCAAGATAGAGTTTGACACATGAAAAGGTAATATTTTTATATTGTAGTGTTATTACAACATTCTAGTAATAGAGGCTAGAGGAATAAATAAAAAAATGTATGCCATAAATTTAGGATTTGCATTTCCAAGTCAAATAATTTCATGGACTCTAGATGAATGTGAACCCCATATAGTCTACTCATGATTTTTTTTTCTCAAACCTATCTACCCTTTTTCAATATTACCAAGAAACACTATCAACCCCTACTTTTAACAACATCTTGATATTTGTTTGTGTAACTTTTGTGTCACATTTTATCATTTTATTTCATCATTTATCAAAAAAATTTGATTTCTTTCCATTTCTATTCCCTAATTAATGTTTTACTATTCTTAGAGAGATTAATATGACATTCAAATATCAAGCTTTAGTCTAATTCATCTTGTAGTCAGTGTGCCCTTTATTATTAAAAATTAATAAATTTGTAGCATACATTTAATTAGGTTATTGACATCATTATTTATACCATGACGCTTTGTTGCAATTATTTGTCTTGCAAGGGTTAATTAAGTGTAATCACTAAAACAAATTTATGTCCGTATCAAAATATTTTATGATCATATCAAGTCAGTAGCTATGGAGTTTCTATCAATGCCTATTTATAAGAGAAAATTATCACTACAAAATATTCAATCTATAACAATGGTAAATAAAAACCCTTTCTATCCCTATGTTATTGATAATAATTTGAATATGTAAGGATAAATGTTGATAAAATATATCATGGGGAGGTATTTCCACATCATTGGAGGTGATCATAGTCTAAGTATCTTTAAAACATCTTACAATAGATACGCAATGAGATGTTTGAGTTTTAAAAATGTTATTTCCTCTAAGACTTTATAGAAATACCCATGCAGACATTGAATTCAAGAAGAACTTGAATAATTGATATATTGACTTGATTATTTTGTAATTTTCTTTAAAATCATAATAGTTTGAAAGATGTAGGTTTTCATTGGGAGGTTGATGGAAATTTGAAGGTATGTATTAGACATTCTCTCCTTAGATTTTGAAAAAAAAATGGGAGGATATAAATGTTTGTTCCATCCCTCATTTTACATATTGTGTCTCATCTCATAATGGAGTATAAGGTAATTTGAACAAAGGCATTACTACATGATTCTATAAGGTTTTTGTATAAGCATTAAAGGATTTGTATGAAATCCTAACATATAATGATTATATACAAGAATTTTAAAATAAACTATTGAAAATGTGTTCTAACATCGTGGTTCATTTTAAGATACCTCTTAGAAATTGGAGGTGGAAAATACTTGGTGAATATCCTCGGAACCGGTTTTGTGGGAAGGTGAATTTTTTGGGGTCCGACAACAAATTTTTTTCCCGATTTTTAAGACATGTGACAAGGCTACATGATGTGTGACAGAGATTTTTTTCACATTTCAAACACCTTTTTGACGCTGTTAGAGTAGGTCTTTACCTTAGCTCATGTTCACCTAGGTACATTATTGTATTTATCCTCACCCACTTATGTGTGTGGATATTTATTTTTATTTATTTAGATATTATGAGATATTAGCTAGTTGTTAGGTATAGTTCTTTCCTTGATCTATGGTATTGACTAGTTCTTTCCTAGATATATGGTATTGACTAGATCCTTGATGTTTAGTTCTCTCATAAATCTATGGTCTTGACTATTTCTTTTATGACTAGTTATTTCCTTGATTTATGGCTTGATTGTTATTCCTTACCTATTTAAGCAAGGCCCATTCTCAATGTATTGCATTGAGTTCCATAATAATATATGATATTGTTTCTCATTTGTTTGCAAAGGTTTTTTGCAAAGGTTTTCTAGAAAATTGCTTTCATCTTATTGATCATAGTGTTTGATTAACATCTCGTGTCCTCGGCTTGGTATGATCTCGTTATCGCTTCCTTTCATGGTATCGAGCAGCAGAGATTGTTGTTGACATCCATCTCAGATGCTTTTATTTTGCAAATAAATTCATCAGATATTCATATATTTGGGATTTGGCTGTATTTTGTTGCTGCATTCATTTTTATGGAAAATAGAGACTTCCATTGATCCGCATGTGGAAACCCTAAGATTGATTGTAAACTCAATGCTTTCTACAAAAAGTCATTTTTGTGGTTTTTGTCTTATTACGAGAAGTACACTGGATCACCTCGGGACTCACACCCGTAAAAAAGAAGTAAACGGTTGTGTAAACACCGATTAAAATCCTTAGGCCTTAGTTATATGGTATGGTCATATGAGGGCTTAAAACATGTGATTCCTACTAGTAGGTGCTTAACTTGAGCCCCCTCTATTTTTATTTGTATGGTGAACGTGACAACTATTTATATTGTTTTAGTGGCAACTAAATAAATAATAGAGCAAAATATTTAAAAACTTGTATCTTTTGATCGGTAACTTAGTTTTGAGTGCCGTTTTTTGCAAAAGTGCTTGTTTTTCGTGATATTTCCATTGGAGATATTTATTTTGAGACTTGAACTATAATTATAAAGTTCCAAATATGGAGGAGTGTTGTAATCAATTGTGGATGTAATTTTGGCTGAGCCCGACGTCCTAATTTTTTGGGAGTTGCAGTTTGTACCTATCATGGATTCTGAGAATGATATGCTTTTCTCTGAAGTATGTGGACTTCAAGAAGATATTGTAAAATTTGTGGAAGAAAATAGATCACTAAAGAAGTGAAATTATTTTCTACAATCAATTATTCATGATAAGGATACAATAATACACTCCTTATAGAACAAACTTACTAGCCTACAACATCACCATCATATTGTGGACAACCATATTCATGCTCCTAGTCCACTTGTAGTTGTTGCTCTTACACCCACCGACATTGATCTCCAAGTCTTTGAGCCCGAACTTGCTTTTGATGCTTCTAAACCCGTGAGGCTTGTTTCGCATGCTCTTCGACATTTGTGACTATTACAGCACCACATGTTGTGTATCCTACTTCTCCACCGCATGGATTTTTTGAGAAGCGTACTCACTACATTCCATTCTCACATGCTCTGTTCTATGGGTCTCACTACTGGAGTCATTGCGACATTCACAAGGTATTGTTTCCTCTATTCCACGTGTTAAGTGGAATTCTTGTCATGACATTGGTTTTCAAGCGATACTTCATTGGGATCACACATTGTGAGATCCTTTTTTTGTTCGCTCGATTATTTTTGAGGATCATGAGCAACACATGAGTTCTACACCTTCACTCAGGCTTGAGAAACCCGAGATTTTGATTTTCAAACATGATCAACCCGATACACATTCTCGATGTTCTTTTACATTCACCCATTGTGCATTTTGCACACAAATATATGCATGAGACATTTTCTTCATCCATGCGTGTTGATTTGGGGTGGATATCTGATCACTCGTGGAGGTGACATAGGCATTCGTTGAGAGGACTCTACAGCATGGCTCCTCCACCATTTGACCTCTTTCTCCACTTTTTATACCTTATGCATTGTGATGATTCTTGTTTTGAGAATTTTTCTTTAGCAGGTGTAGTGTATCTCTCTTGTTTGTTGAGAGATTTTGTATCTGTATTTTCGACACTTTTGGCATGTTGACAATATCTCTTGTGGGGATCTATTTTGGTGAAGTTCAAGGTGTTATTTTGTCATTGTTTGAGTAGTTGATATTGGGAAACTCATACATATTTGTAGCATTACTCCACCCATTCAACAGTATGGGAGGGTGTGGTGTTGATCCTGCTTCTTTAGGTTTTTTGTCCTTGCCTTGTTACCTCGGCTTTTCCTGGATCGTGACACTGGAGTTTATGTCCTTGCCTTGTTGCTTTGGTTATTAATCTTGGATCGTGGCACACCTATTTGCAGCAATTGACTGAATTATGTTTGGTTTTTTTTTCACTTTTGACATCACTCCGCTTGACAAAGAGTATCCTTGTATGGAGCTATTCTAGTGGAGACCAGTGTTAGTTGTTTTTGAGTTTTGTGATCGAGAAGTGGATTTAGACCACAATGCACACCAAAATTCTTTAGCATTGTACGATTTTTTTGAGCCAAGCTTCTTGGGATGCCTTAGAGTGGGTCTTTACTCTCTTTACTTTGTTGTTACTAGGTTTTGGGTACCTTGCGTGTACCTTTTCCCAGCTTATTGTACATGTGTACCTCATAAGCCTAGTTGTCGGGACTCACACCGTGGACATGCCACTTCTATTTTGGCCCCTATCTTCACTTGAGGGGGTGTTAGAGTAGGTATTTACCTTAGCTCATGTTCTCCTAGGTACATTATTGTATTTATCCTCACCCACTTATGTGTGTGGATATTTATTTTTATTTATTTAGATATTATGAGATATTAGCTAGTTGTAAGGCATAGTTCTTTCCTTGATCTATGGTATTGACTAGATCCTTGATGTCTAGTTCTCTCATAAATCTATGGTCTTGACTAGTTATTTGATGACTAGTTATTTCCTTGATTTATGGCTTGATCTACGACCTTGACTGGTTCTTAGAGTGTTATTCCTTGCCTATTTAAGCAAGGCCCATTCTCAATGTATTGCAATGAGTTCCATAATAATATATGATATTGTTTCTCATTTGTTTGTAAAGGCTTTATGTAAAGTTATTCTAGTGAATTGCTTTCATCTTATTGATTGTGGTGTTTGATTAGAATCTGTGTTCTTGGCTTGGTATGATATGGTTATCATTCCTTTTAGATGCGCAATAGCAATATTCTCGTCATACATCTGCAACCTCTCGCCTCTAGTAGTGTGACAACAAAATCTTTGTGTCATGCATCAACAAACTCTCTGTTGCACGTCTACTTCCTCCACACTCCTATCACACATCAACAAACTCTCCATGTCGCACGTTAACAAACTCTCCATGTCACGCGTCTGCAGCCTCCACCCTCTTGTCACATGTCTATAGCCTTTACCCTCCTATCACACATTTACTATACTTGATAATACATATGCCCCTAGGTGGTATGAGTGATCTAGTAGTGTTCTACCTGGTGAATAATCTAGGATTATATAGGGGATAGTTTCAAGGGTAGGTGAATCCGACCCCTAAAAAAATTAAACTGTAATTTTTAGGTGAATAGGTCACTGACCCGCGCCAAAAAATTCACCTTTTCAAATTTTTCAAAAATGGAATATTCACCATATTACGAATTTTCACCGCTAAAATTATCCCTATTTAACATGAAGGTTGGCATTTTATGTACATAAAAATATTATTATGAAAAACAAGAAACTAATGATAATTCTAGGAAATATAAATGTGTAGATTTCAGAGCATAACATTGAATAAAATATTTACAATTTCTATGAGTAAAATATTTTTTTATCCATGATAAATTTACTATGTCACTCAAAGATTAGAATTATATTATTATTAATGACTAGTATTCTAACAAATATGGTCCATCACATATATTCATACATTTACAAGAAACCTAGTGTTATAAAATTTTTAAAATAATAACTTAAGGTTTTGAATCAAGTAAATATATATTAATGTATTTTCAAATATAGTATAATTAATTTTCAATAAATTCTAGTGTGGGTAATTATTTATCCTTTTATTTCTTTATTAGGATAATTATTGCTCTTGTGTTGGCTCTAAAATTGTCATGTTAACTTTATGAGGTGTAACAGTTGTGTTGAGTTAGCTTAAAAGTTGTGTTAAGTTAACTTACTAGTTGTGCGGAGTCAGCTCTACTTCTAGTATCAATTAGTGAGAGTTATTCACCACTAATCTAGGTGGTAGCTGCATTTTAATCCTACTCTTTGTACACCACTTTGATCATTCTAATATGATATTTTTAGTTGATTTATATGCACTTTTATGGTTGTGGTAATTTTTTTCTACTGGAGTTATCTTGAGATGAGAAGCATTGACTTCTTCAACATGGTATCAGAGTGTGCTTCAGATGCCATTTCTCAATTTTGTGAAATCAATTTACAGGTTTCTATTGAATTATCTCCTCAACTCAGGTTGTTTTTATCTTCTCAAGTGATATTACACATGACACGATAGATTGGTGTTGTATGTGGCTCATCATTGTGATCTCGGTAGTTCCGATACCTATGAGAGGATTGTCCTTCATAGATCGGGTCTCATTACACCATTAAATTGCATTAGCTTTTATTTGCATGGAAATTTCTTGGTCTATGTTTTTTTAGCACTTGAAGCCTCTTCTCATAAAACATGCTTTATGGCTTAGTGGTTATTGATTCGATGCCCTTCCATTTAAGTCGTCACTAGTTTAATTTTTTTGTTTAATTGTAAGTCTGCACATTTCGACAACTCTGTTGGATGCTTCAACTCCCTAACTTAGCTCAGATTTACCATCTCCCTTGGTCCTTCCACCTGTAAATCTACCCTACCTCGATGGTCAACTCAGCCTCTCCACAGACTCCCTATTTTGTAGTAGTATGATGGTTTTTTTTCTTATCTTGGTGAGGGGTTCTTTGTGGCTTTGCATCCAAAATTATCATATTTGTATGCATCTCAATAACTTGACTGAATCTAATTTTTAACTCATCTAATACATACTAGTTAGTTTATTCATCACTCTCATCTATGATAAAAACAATGGGGGTAGTTAATGGAGTTGACAAGAGTGGATGGGAGATGGTGTGTGGAAGGTGGCCATTCCGACCTTGTCATTAACCTTGTGTAGAAATAAAAGCACTTAATTTATGATATCTAGCTATTTTACATTCTCAACCCACATTAACATTTAAAAATATAACATTTTTTGGATAGTGCAACATAGAGGAGACATGGTTATCCTCATGAGACAGATCTGATTGTCTCCCATTTTAACAAATAGGTTTGAAACCTAATCTACTTACATCCTCCTCTCGCGCTCCCATCCTATTCCAAAACGTGAGCTTGAGAGATAGGTATGGATGTCCATCAAAGAAAAAAATGGATGGAGGAAATCTTCCAAACGTTGGAGTTTCAAATGCATTTGTAGTTCTCGCATGGAAATGTGGAACTTTACATAGTGTAGGAGAAATTTTTGATAGAATGTCTAAAACAAACTACATTGTTCTAGTGGAAAAAATTGACTGTTGGATATTGGGACACTCATAGTTGCCTAAAACTTGACTTTAATTAAAAAAATATCTATGGATAATTAGTGGGATTCAATAATGGAATCAATTGTGCATTCTCCTTAAAATACTATTGCCTTGCATTCTCCTGAAACCTTATGTGTTCAATTTTCTTTAAAATTATAAATTCATATAATGGAAACCTAAATGTAATGAATATTCTAACCATAAGAAGGTCATGTCGTGGATTATGCCTACCGGTGTTTCTTATCAGAATTCAGATCATTTTCCATACTTATGTTGTTTAAGTATGATATTGATGGGTACCCTATGTTATTCTATCATGTGTGAGTGGGTTCATGTTTATGTAAGTGTCTTATGCGTTGCTGAGTTTCTCTACTTGGAAACCATTTGGTGTTGTGTAGTGAGCAAATGTAAGTAAAAAAATCAATTATTCCGGTCTTTTTACTGTTGTATTTTTGTATGTAAAATATGGGCATTACAGCTTCTCTCATGCTCCGTTTTATGCATTTCATTGGTGGAGGTGATAGAAGACATTCACATGGTATTAATTATCCTATTCCACCTATTAATTATCTCCATGTAATTAGTTTTAGAGAAGGTATGTCATTAAGATCACACATTTACAAAGCTCTTATTTTTGCTCACTCGACTATTTCAAAGGATCATGATCTACACACAAGCTCTACACCTTAATTCAGTGCTTTAGAAACATGAGATTTAACTCACAAACATGATCCACGTGACACATTTCACACTTT
Organism: Taxus wallichiana var. yunnanensis; assembly: GCA_018340775.1. NCBI lineage: Eukaryota > Viridiplantae > Streptophyta > Pinopsida > Cupressales > Taxaceae > Taxus > Taxus wallichiana. The sequence continues at coordinate 462,129,665 of CM031242.1, read as the reverse complement.
AATCATATGTAGCCAAATTATTCATCCATCCCTTTTGATTTGGGTTGTATTTTTATCACTCATGATGGCCACATAAAAATTTATTGAAAGGACTCTCTGAGCATGGCTCCTCCACCATTCATCCTTTTCATCCAATTTTTATAGCGTATGCATTGCAATGCTTGTTGTTTTGATAATTTTTACTTAGTAGGTGTAGTATATCTATATTGTTTCTTGAGATATTTTGTATCAAAAGTATTTTCGACACTTTTACACTACAACAAACAAGGCTATTTGCCACAAATTTTCAACAATATATTTGTGGTTACCAAACTTTCAAATAAATTAAAATGTGGCATTGGAGTTGTAGCTCATCCCTAGTTTAACATGTTTTTGTAGTTCTTTTACAATTAGTTAGATCATGGATAGACCACAATTTATTAAATTTATAGCTCATCTACAATTTTTTAATTGTATATTGTCTACAATTTTTCATGTTTGTAACTTTCCTACAATTTTTATTTTTGTTGGTTTTTCACATTTTTGTTAAAATTGTAGTTTGTCTATATATGTTCTCTTTGTAATTACTTTACAATTTACAAATTTGGATCACTCATCAATGTGATATATGTGGAATTTTCAAAATATTTTTCTACAATTAAGATTACCACAACCAACTTGTAGGTGGAAGCTACAATTTGATTTCCACAATAATTATTTGAGATATATCTCTTAAAAATATGTAGAAACATTACAATTATTATTCTCCTAATTTTACATTCCTTTCGAGAATTTTGTATGTTGCTTGTCTACAATTACAAGAGACAATTTAAAATTCATTCAATTTTTTAAATTAATTTTTCATTCAGAAACTTTATAAAGAAAAGTTTTTAAAATTATTATCACTAAATATATCCAAATATAATATATTTGTTGTAATTTTTTTCATTAGTTATCGTTAAATATTATAAAATATATATTTTAAAGAACAAAAAATAAAAATCAAGAATGAATGATTCTTAAAATAACGGGCCATTATTATGCCAAATAAATTTTACTAGCATACCTATATTTTATACATATATGTAATATATGCCAAGAGGTATATATTACATATATTTATATATTATACAAATATATAGGTGCCTCAGGACTTCACCTCTAGGCATATTTTACATACACATAAAAACATAAACCAAAACATGATATGTAAAATATGTCGAGAGGTGAAGTTCACAAGGCACATATATATTTATATAATATATAAATATATGTAATATATACCTCTCAACATATATTACATATATTTATAAAATATAGGTATGCTAGTAGCAACCGCATGAGTTGCATTATACATAAAACAATACCAAAAATAAAGTATGAAAAATAAGGGGGAATTTAGTTCATGTATGAATAAAATAAAATTTATAATTTAATATTATAATTATTTATTATCAAAACATAGTCACTTATATGTAATTTTCTTATGTAATTATATTACTATATAACTTAACACATATTTGTCTTTGGAGAATGAGTATGAGCAAAAAAACTCAAGGTCTATAATGCACGAAGTTCTTATGGATTTTATTAGTAACCATATTATCAAGTTAAAAAAATATAATCTTTTTTCATACAAATTGAAATGCGTAATGTACATCACATGTAATGAAAAATTCATAGAATGAAATGTGTGTTACATATGGTACATTATTTATATTCCAAGGACATAAGTCTTTTTTCCTTAGCCTTCCATTTTGAAAGTAGTTTTCCATTCTTCATTTTTGCATAGCGCTCATATGAAAATGGCAGAGATATTCTTAGACTCTGCAATGACTTCACTCAAGAGATAGCCACAAATGTTAACCCCATTGTCTCTCTTTCTTCAATATCAACTGTAGCCTTGGAAAGAGTCAAACCTTACGATTTATGTATCGTCAATGTCCATGCAAACCGTAAGGGTAATTGTTGTGTATGTTCCCTTTGTATTGGTTTAATTGGGATGGTATGTGGATTTCTATCTTCAAATGGTATTCAAGTAACTATCGAATTCAACCATTACATATATTGGTAGGTTCGGTGGACCAGCTTTGGGTGCATATACTATGTTTCAAATATATCCAAGAGCTCCATTTACAAGACATGATTCTATCCAAATATTGGATGTTAGCATAACCCTTGCATCATTAGAAATTAATAATTCTAAATCAAGTTCGTAATTCAGACCTCCTACCAATGTGTTGGCAGTACTTGTTCTAGTTGCAATGCTACGCGCGACGGGTCTTTTCAATGAATGCATTTTTTGTTGTTGTGGTTATTCATGTTAATATTTGTTGCCATTAGGTGACTATTATTATAGAATTCTTCATTGTTATCTTTGTCTAATGCAGAACTCGCTTTTACTCATTAACAACATCCAATCATCCAAAGTGTCGGATTCGTATATCTAAGATTGGCCAGAAGTTCTCGAAAACACCTTTGGTATTCATCTTCTCCTACTTTCCTAAATACCTTATCCAATCTAACAATTGTTGTGAATGCTTCCCATAACAGCTTTGCACGTCTATTACTATCATATGGTGGTTTATCGGTAATAGGAGGAAGTTGCCCCAAATCTCCTACCAAAATCATAGAAACACCACCAAAACTCATGTCTTCTCTTTTAGGGAATGCTTGACGAAGTTTGGAGTCCATGTTTTCTAGCAAAATTTTTCCGACAAAAATCATTTCATCAATAAATACATATTTTATGTAGCAAATCTCTCGTTGGAATGTTGTAAGTCTTGATCCCTCCAATTCTGCAAAATCTATAATAGGGATTCAAAGTTGTGAATGGATGGTTGAGGCACCAATATTAAAAGATGCAACTCCTGTTAGTGCAAGCAATAGAAGAGGAGAACATTCAGGGAATGATGCATCAAAAATTTCCTGATGAATTGCACCAATCAAATACAATTTTCATGTTTTTGTTGTTCCTTGAACTATCATGAGCAATGGAATGTTATTTTGATGTTGATTATAATGTGTCATTATTATATCAAGTGCTTGTTTTTTCAGTACCAAAGGTGTCGCAATTGAAATTCTGGGCTAATTCATCATCTATAACCAACCCATTATCTTTCATGTTGCTTATGAATTTTATCGCTTTACTTGTGTATTCTTCACCTCGATATTCATCATTCCATGGTGTTTGTCTATCAATATCTCTCCTTCCCAACATATCTATTTCCGTCGCTTGCAAAATTTGACCATGATGAAGCCTACACATGATTTCCCATTCATGTTCTATTGGATTCTGTTGAACATGTTGATTAATTTCTTCTTCAGAATTGCTGTTATTTTCAACTTCTTCTACTACAATCCTCCTTTTGACATGCCATGCATTATAACGGAATGAATCCAAGTTTGAACTTATTGAATCAGAATCTTGTCTGATATCTCTCTATATCTCAAAATGGATTGTTAAGCAACAAATATGACAAAAAAAAACCCATTTATGAGATTCCCATGAAGGGACAGAGGAAAACCTCAAGAACCTCTCTCACAATAACTACAAAACTACTGAACTCCCACTTTTTATCCCATTTTCTCCTTGGATTATATGTCCAAGATCTAGCAACATCAATAAGAGACACACTTTCCATAGAAAAAGGCCTATTATTGTACCCATCAATGAAAATTTTTACATGTTCCTCATGGTCATCTGCATCAGGTGTTGTTACTTTTATTAACACCTCACGCACAACATTCAAATTGAAAAATACTCAATGGCTCTCTACCAAAGGGAGCTCCAACAACATGTGACATGTTTCTTGTGTGCCAATGTCTCTTTCAAAAATTTTTTCGGTTAGAAGTCTTCTGTATGTTGTCACTGCCATTTCATCTAGGTTTTCAATATTTTCCATCCGCATCAACATTTGATGATAATTTTTAGAGCTTTTCTCCACTTTTGTTGCATACTTTGCAATGTACTTGACTATGGCATGTTTGGAAAGAACAAGTTGCCAATCTACGTTTTCTCTCCACAATTGTAATATGTAGCGATTATGTGTATTTACTGTATCATTATTTCTCACAGGTTCAAAATTTTTATCTCCTGTCTCTGAGTCTTGACATAACTTTTATCCATTGAGATTTAATGGCCATGATGAATTATACCGCAAAATGTAATAATCAATTATTATTTTTTCCACGTATGTGTTTTTATTTCAATTTAATTATTCAAATTTTTGAACATCTTACCTACAGACAATTTTTCCACTTTTCTTACATAGGTAGGCACCCTCTCTACACATCATATGTCATTCTACACTATTGAGAATCTCTTTATAGTCACGTTCCATATCGAATTGTGTCAGTTGTCTTGTATTTCGGAGACACAGATGTTGCATAAAATTTGGGTAGACCTGTAACATAGAACATAAGAATACAAAATATATTTTGAGAGCGTAAAAATTCTATATAAATCATAGACTCGATGAGAATCAATAAATTATCTATATGTTTCATTGGTGTGGGTCATCCCAAGGATTCCATGCATGGACAATAGAATGGAAGTATTTTTCAGCATTTCCACATCGAAAATTATCCTTCCAATCAAGGTTGTCCATATTCGGTGCCCTTCCAACCATATGAATCCATGCACATGTGGTGAACCTCTATGCTACCATTCATATCTACACAAATAATCTTTAACTTTCATTCCTTTTTGTAATACCTCCTTTCGAAAAGTGTATGTTGCAGGTGCATATAATGTGCCACTATATGTGGATATTCGATGATATTTTCCTTCACCAATTTTGTGCTTCTCGTGGATTATCCAATGGTGTTCCAAGCATTAATGCATGTAGATCATGCCAATACATATCAGCTGCACTAAATGTGAAAAAACAAAGAGGTGATCCTATTTGATGCAACATGTAAGCCAATTCACCAAGACATTTTGCCTAGTAAGACCTTGTACCCCTCAACAATGTTCTGAACCGCATCAAATGATTAGCCAGATTGGAATGGGGAATGTTCTTCATATGCTCACATAACTCGTTGATGGTGATTAGCAAATCTTGGAGGTTTTTCTTCACAAAAACTACAGACGAATTTTTTTGACGATGTCTCATGATCATGTTCATCATGTAATACCTAAACTGAGGATGTCGCCAAATCAGTGATCCCTATATCACAATAAATTCTTTACAAATTCATGGAGATGTACTCATCTTAATCACGGTTCTATCCAATCACATTTTCCATCAGGAAACAAAGTAGGGAATTCCATATCAAGTAGTCCTACTCACAAAAACTAATTTATACGAGATGCTCCTATCCCTAGCCAATCAATGAGTGCTCCAGGGTCTGCATGAGGGTTATTCACCCACACATGGATTAATTCCATCTCCCTTGGTGCATTAGGTGGTATAAATGCCATGGATGTTATATGACTGATTATATTTCCTTCATCTGTCTCCATGGTCGACCTACAAACACAATTTCATTTGTGTCAGAATCAAACTCCATATGAACTGAGTTTAGCTGATCGAACACATTCTCAACATAATGAGGTGGAAGTTCATTCAAAGCATTTTCATCGATTTGGACATCTGAATAGAACTTATCATGTTCTATTTTATATTTCAATGCATTGTAAACTTTCTCTCTATTGACTGTAAAGTCGTAATTGGTTCCACGTTGATCTCTCCACTGAACAATAATCATCAAAAAATCTTTCAATCTATGAAGAAAATATTAGCGATTTATTTTACTTCTTGAGGAAAACGTATTGTGTGACCTTCATATTTATATTGACCTCCTATCGCATGTTTCACCTATAGGATTGGGTAAACACGGCTATTAACATTTCCTCTATTTGAGTTAAGTTTGCAAGTTTGAGCGGTTGTGGCCCATGATCCATATTGTTTGATGTCAAAAATCGATCATGACCTTTCTCTTGTCGACATCTAGTACACATAGGTCCTTCAGGTGTTCGAGAAACTTTTATTCCAATGTAATATTCTTGACAAATATAACACATGACCGGCGAATAAAGGTTATCAAGACCGTGTAAAAAAATCATTTGGATCGTATTGAAATCTCTCCCAATCATTCCATTAGGATCATCTATCATGTGTTCTCTCGTAATATGTGAGTCTTGCATTCTTCTTCTTCTTCTAGGTTCGATTGTTGACTCCTCTTGTAAATCATTATTTTGCATTCTTCTTCTTCTCGTTGTTCATATTGGTTGTAATGTTTTCTCCTGTTGCACACTATCATTCTCTAAATTATTTGCAACATCTACATTCATTATATCTTGAGCCAATTTTTTTGGTGTTTCGAGCATGCGATCCATTGATGTTGAATTTCCTCCCCTAGAATTAACTTCAACATTACCATCCATTCTACAATAATTCCTCTAAGATGCTTCACGGTGAAGTTCTTGTCTATGTAGTCTTTCCTCCTCTTGCAACTGACTTGAATGAATCTATCTTTGTAACCTTTCTCTTGATACATGTGAGTCATCTTGAGATGATTGTTCACGAATTATAGTCATGTTATTTGAATGTTGTTGTCATTCTCGCATCTAATTCTTCATTTTTTGATTCAGCACTCCATTCTATGAACCTTTTTCTATCATTATCATTTCAAAGTTTCATTTGTTCCTCTCGTTGTGCATCTATCATTTCTTGTTGTCTCCTTCTCGCGATATTTTCTTTGATATGCTCTTCTTCCATCTTCATTTTTAAAATTTAATCATGGTCAAGCCACACCTATAAAGTATTTTCAACAAATTTTGTAATTATTTATATAACTAAAAAATCCATGCACATGTAATATAAATCAATCATATATTATCCAAATAACATAATTAACAAGGCTTATCAAAGAATGATATGAATTTAAGAGACTAGGATAGTAGAAAAGAATTTCCATTTCCATATCTATGACCTTTTGTTTATTTTTTAATAGTTTTTTCACCAACACACTCAAAACACTATGCAATTTATAAAACCTTTTATATAAATAATGCAAGTAAATCCTCACATTCTCGTCTTTCTTCCTCAGAAACCAATCTATACGAATTTGTCCTTGTATCCTTATTCTTGATACATTTGATTCATCTTGAGATGATTGTGCATGAATTGTCATCATGTTATTTGCATGTTTTCATCTCTTTGCATCTATTTCTTCATTTGTCAATTCAACCCTCCATTCTGCAAATGCTCTTCTATCATTATCATTTCGACGTTTCCTTTGTTCCTTCATTGTGCATCTGTCATTTCTTGTTGTCTTCATCTTTGATATTCTCTTTGATATTATTTTCTTTTCAATTCATTTTCAAAATTTAAAATTGGTGGAGCCATGCCTATAAATTATTTTCAAAAAATCACCTAATTATTTATATTATTTAAAACTCCATGTGCATGTAATAGGAAATAATCATATAGTATAGAGAATCTAAAAATTATGAAGGACGCTCAAAATATGATATGAACTAAAGCGACACAAACTATCACATTTACAAATAACAAACAATACCTCAATTCTCTATTAACACAACAATTCTTCATCGACGTCATTGTATAAATCGTTATTATACAGGCAAGTTGTGACAATTCAACAATGTTCCTCTCATAAATAACACAATATCAAAGACAAAAATATAAAACAAATAATTCTCAATTGCGTATTCAAAAATCAACTATATCCATGTCCTTCAATGAAATAAACACACACCACCTTGTAAAGAAATGTTCAAATGCACATATCCATGTTAATCATTGCTTGAAAAAACACAACATACAAATGTCAATAAAATAACATCTCATCCACTCACAAAAATGAAAAACAATATGATGGAACCATAGTTCCTAAGAATTTGTATTAAAACATTTTTCTAAGCATACACAAAATATGATTTCACAGCTTTCGCTATAGAAATATAAAATATGCATACAAAAAATATGATTTCACGGTTTTGCTATAGAAATATAAAAGATTTATATAAGACATTTATTATAGAAAAATTGCATTATCGGAAGATGCATATGTCATACATACATAGGGATGTCCCTCGTTACATCGCTTTAAAAACATTTTCGAGAACACAGATGACATCTAAATTAGGACGTGCTAGGAGAGCATAACAGAAACATCTCATTTGCAAATCCTAGCTCCTAGTATCGAAAAAGGCGCGTGCAATGATAGATTTCGAGTTGGACAAATATCCACAAATGTTCCCCAAAGAAAATAATGTAAGGATATATATACACATACAAAATTTCTCATAAAGATCACATTCTTTTTTTTTTTTTCAGAAATTTAATATTAGTCAATGTCTTAAAATTATAAATATACAAATATTCAATTTCTAAATACACAATGCACACTAAGATGTTAAAAATTGTCTATATAACAAAAGCAAAATCTTAATAATTGAAATATTTAAAAATTGTCTATATAACAAAAGAAAAATCTTAATAATTGAAATATTTTACAAGTTTCTATAATTTTTAGATGATATTGCTAATACATCTCTAATTGTAATGTTTCCAATTGTCTTTTTAAAAGAAAAGTTTGTAGAGAGACTATCACATCTCACTCTAAGTTACTACTATTATAAATTACATATCACTTTGAATAATAACTATTTAAAAACTTTATTTAAATAAATTGTTAAAGTAAAAATAAATAGTTTTACATGGGTTTATTAAAAATACAAACATTATTAAAGTAATAATTACCATCTACACATAGAAATGTTGGTTTTCTATGTCGTGAATATGGAAACCTATATTAAATATGAAGTATATTGTGTTAAGAAAATTTGTATTCAATATATGGGTTGATAAAAATACAAACATTATTAAAGTTGTCATTTTCTTGCACACATACGAAATGTTGTTTTAACAATACATCTCAACCAGAATCATTTCCTAAACAATTCAACTTACAATGTCTACATTTTTTTAAAATTACTCAAAATTTCAAGTACATTTTTTCTTTCAAAATTAATAAATTTTACCAAGATAGAAATTTAAATAGGATATAAATTTTATGAAGTAAGTTTTAATAATACATCTCAACTAGATTTTTCTTTTCATTCAAAATTATTAAATCTTATCATGATATAAATTTAAATATATATAAATTCATAAAGTAACTTTTAAAAATACATATCAAACCTAAACATCAAAGTGAAAAAGACACCGAATATATTTTCTAATCATAATTTTTTTAATAAATTTCATACCTATATCATATTAATGACTAATCCTCGAGTGTGTCGAAGTTATGTGAACTACAATTAATCATGTCTCCATTTCCTGCAATGTCATGTAAGGTAAAAATTTAATCACATAATCCCAAAAATATAATTGAAATATATAAAGTAGACACTGTAAATACATATTGAAATTAATCATGTCTCCATTTTCTAATGTCATGTTAGGTAAAAATTTAACATAATCCCAAAAATAAAATTGAAATATATAAAACACTGTAAATACATATTGAATTTTTTTTTAAGTAAAGGTTGGGGATTGGTTTTTAATCTGAATTCCATGCATAAATTTTAATATTGAGCAATGTTCTATCTAAAAATGAATTATACTGAAATGAAACTAAAAGAATAAGATCTTTACTATCAAGTTATTAAACCTGTCACAATTTTCAATCCGGGTTTGTTTGTAAGGAACAAATTAAATTATGCATAAATTTAATAGTGAGCAATGTTCTATCTAAAAAGGAATTATACTTGAAATGAAACCAAAAGAATAAGATCTTACTATCAAGTTATTTAACCTATCACAATTTCCAATACAAGTTTGTTTGTAAGGAACAAATTAAATTATGCATAAATTTTAATAGTGAGCAATGTTCTATCTAAAAAAGGAATTATACTGAAATGAAACCAAAAGAATAAGATCTTACTATCAAGTTATTTAACTTGTCACAATTTCCAATCCGGCTTTGTTTATAAGGAACAAATTAAATTATTAAAATGCGTGGGGAAGTTATCTAACTTATTTATTACTTCAAATTATTTACCTAATAATATATTACATATTTAAACTTATTTATTGATTTAAACATTATAGTTTTTACATTAAAACATTAAATTACTAAAGTATTTTTTACTTGTTTAAAAAAATTATTTACTTTAATTTTTAAATATAATTCACTTCCTCACACCCGATAATTTAAAATATTAATTTACTAAAGTATTTTTTACCTTTTAATTATTTAACCTTTAAATTATTTACCTCCCCACACCCTCTTTACTTTAATTTGTGTAATTCCTCCAAGAATTAAATTAAATTAGTAAATTACTAAAGTTAAATTAAATTAGTAAATTACTAAAGTGTTTATCAAATTAAATTACTAAAGTGTTTAAAAAATTATTTATTTAAACATTATAGTTTTTAAATTAACACATTAAATTACTAAAGTATTATTTACTTGTTTAAACAATTTATTTACTTTTATTTTTAAATATAATTCACTTCCCCACACCCGAGAATTCAACAAATTAAATTATGTACTTCCCCACACCGAGAATTTAACAAATTAAATTAGTAAAGTGTTTTGTAACTTCCCAACACAAATTAAAATTAAATATCACGGACACAATTTCACGAGCATGACATCAGACTCCTCCACTCAATATATATATAAATGAGAATGCCTCTCGGCATAAAAACATACAATATAATTTAACAATTAAATTAAAATAAATTAAAAGTGTTTTTTTATTTTTATATTTTTTTGGTGTGGTTCAAAACATGAAGCTTTTGGAAAAAATAATAATTCTATTCATCTAATTCGTGAAAGCCAAAGATCGTTTCTAAAAATATATTACTTATTCACAAAATTTTGCCACAGTCTAAAATAAAGTAAACATTTGATATACAAATTCAATATAAATAATTCAATGAAATTATAATAAATGTTAACTATTTCGAAATAATTCAGAACATATTTAACCTTAGTATTATTTTTGTACTTGAATTTACCATCATTGAAAGGACATTTGAGATAGCCACTATAATTCACTAGATATCTAAATACATGATTATAGATCCTAACAGTTTGCAAGTTGGGCATCCTGCAACCGACGATGGATGCCTTTCAAATCAAAGAAACATAACAAAGAGATGTAATCATGGATGCAAAATGTGTCGAAGAAAGAGGACATCAAATCGACCATTTCTTTAAAGAAATCGCCTCAACCCAGATCGTCGTCGGAGTATGTTCTGCTGGAAAATGTTCTACATGTGATGTTTTGAGTGAGGCATGAAAATTTCTTCCTGAGATCCACACAGTGTACGCCCCACCTGCTTTGCTCCCAAATGGAGCAGACCATGGCCGATGTCTCTATCTCCCTCATTAATCAGAAATATTCAAATCTCTTAGCTATGAGTGAATCGAAAGTGCACAGCTTTCTCATTTTACTCTAATACCCTCCTAATGTGAAATAAGCCATGTATTTATGATTGTGGAAGAGATACTTCCCCAAACCAAAATTTGGTCTCTTGGTGAAGACTAAATCATGCATTTTTAGGAACTCTTTCTCCATCGAAGGAAGGACATGATGATGGTGTGGACGGAGCCCGAACATAGAATCATAATGGCTCTATATTTATTTGTGAGATATATGAATGCTTGATGAGAGATATTTCATAAGATGGGCCATGGGCATGGTCCTGGAGGTAAAAATCCCAATTTTCTCCTTTGCACATACACAATAATTTAATACCCTCACCCATCCATTCCAGTACGGTAGTGACAAAGGGTGGAACTCAATAGTTCAAATCCCTCATTCACCTATAGGCTCCTAATAAAAATATATACCTTGTTGGAAATACGTATTTAATATTTTGAAAACACAATGACAAAATAATTCTAAAATATATGGATTCTTGTCCAGCATGGGGACAATATTGCCTTCCACTAAATACCTAATCCACCAGTTCACAGGAATGTTGGGTGATAGTATGCATGTATATTTTTATATTTTATTTTGCATGTGCATCATTATGGGGTGCGTTAAATTTTCTCTCCATTAAACTCAACAATCTATAAAGATATCAACCGTTAGCATGAATCATGGAAATATTTATGAAGGGGATACAAAAACTCATTCCAAGATTTATGGGCCTAAATACCAAAAGATTAGCAAAGATTTACGAAAGGGGATATAATAAATCACATGTAAAATAGCTGCCAATGATAAGTACCTATAAATCATGCAAAGACTTGTCCATGGACTAGCAGGAAAAAGACCCATAAATTACAAATAAACTATAGTTGAGACTATTAAAACATTTATTTATAATCAAATAATCATAATATAAACAATAAAAAAATAAGTAAATGTAATTTTGAATATATTAATAATTATATGTAAGATAAAAAAATTGATTATTATTTAGTTTTTTAATTATTAATTTTTAACAATGATTAAGTTTTGTATTCTTAATATCGAAATATTTATTTTGGAATTACTATTTTTTAGATATATTATTTTAAATTAGATTATATAAAATGTTATAAATGTAAGTATCGCATGTATTATATGAAATATATTAATGTAATATTTTCACATTATATAAATGTTAAAAATATTCTATTTTATTATATATATGATAATGCCACATTTTGATAATTTTATACTAATCATAGCAAAGAGGAATTTCCATATTATTATTATTTTATGTTATTAATTTTTAAAATATGTAACAATTGCGGAGAAGTATAAATAGGTGGGTAATTATATATAAAAATTAAATTTATTATCTAGCAATTGTAAATTTTGTGTTAAGAAGGGTGGGATATGTGAATTCTCTACAAATTATTATCATTATATTTAAATTGTGGCATCATATATAAAATTCTAAAAATGAATGAATTAAATATCCATAGAGATACCACAAGTATTCTACAATTCATTCAAATTATAGATTTTTTGGAATAATCCTAAGAAAAAGGAAGCATTTGTTGTATTAGTATTTTAGATTTAATTTTTTTATATAAGTCATTTTATAATATGTAAAAAAATCTAAGTTTTTGATAATGTGGCATTTCTATTAACTATTTAATGTGAAATTTCAACATTGATTTATTAGTCTTCTTAAAATATTCCATAAGTAAATGTGTGATGGATAATTTAATAATAATTTTTTGTTTAATTTTTAATAATTGTGGATTTTCTATAAGACAAAGTTGGAGATGTGTTTTTTCTACAAATTACTTACACTATGTTTGAATTGTGGAACATCCACAATACTTAAGAAAGGAAAAATTAAATTGTAATAGAGATGCCACAAATATTCTACAATTCTCTCAAATTGTGGAAATTTTGTGGAATAATTGTGGAAAAGAAGGTCATTTTGTTGTATTATTAGGCACGTTGACAATCTCTCTTGGGGAGAGATTTTCTTGTTAAACCCAATGTTATTGTGTTAGTGTTCAAATATTTTTCTTGACAACTCATATAGATTTGTACCATCACTTCATCCATTAAGCAAAGTATGGGAGGGGTATTATTGATCCTTCATCTTCGGGTTTTGTGTCTTTTCCTTCTTATCTTGGATTATCTTGGATAGTGGCACTCCTATTTCTTTGGATCTTGTGTCCTTGCCTTCTAGACATGGTTATTGTTCTTAGATCGTGGCACACCTATTTGTAGCAATGGATTGAATTATTTTTTATTTTTTTACACTTTCAAGATCAATCCATTAAAAGTATACTTGTATGGAGCTATTCTCGTAAATCCCAATGTCGGTAGTATTTGAGTTTAGTGATTGAGTAGTGGATTCATACCACAATGCAATAAAAATTCTTCAACATTTTATGAATTGTTTGAGTCAAGCTTCATGGGGTGCCTCATAGAGGTGTGTTTCTCTCTCTAATTTTTGTACTGGTTTTGGGTACCATGTGTTGTCCCTCTTTTCCAGTTATTGTATGTGTGTACCTCATCATGCCTTATTTCCAAAACCCACCTTTTTTTTTTCAGCCACCTAAGCTACACTTACGGTGGTTGTTCATGTAGGTTATTATTTATCCATTTATTTTTTATTAAGATAATTATTGCACTTTTGTTAGTTCTACACTTTTTTGTTAACTTTCTTAGGTGTACTAGTTGTGTGGAACTATCTCTACTTCTAGTATCAATTTGTGATTTCATCATTCTAATATGATTCTTTTAGTTTATTTTCTATGCACTTTCATGGTTGTGGTAATGTTTATTCTGTTTGAGTGATAATGGGATGAGAAACATTGACTTCTCTCGAAAAATTCTTCAAATTTTGAGAGCTCTTATATTATGAGGAACACCTAAATTTAATAGGGGTTTATGATTTTATGTTTATCAAAATATTTTAAACAAAAATAGATTTAATTTAAATTGTGATATAAATAAACATAATTTTTGAAGTTCTAATGATTATATTCATCTAGACCAAGAATTAAAAAACATCACTCATATTTGTATAATTTCACTCTTATTTGGATTAGAAAAAGCAATCTATGTTTGTTGTCTTATCCAAACATTGATATCTAATATATATACTTGTAGTGCTCACTTTACTTTAACACCTTTTGATATTGATCATGACACTTTGTTGACTATACCATGGACATTGTTATATTTTTTATTTACTATGATGATTATTAGAGATATTTATATACTTGATGTTGATATATTTTCCGACACGGTTACATGATAGATGTTGTTTGGACATGTGATATTTGCATATTTTGAGTAGACCTAGAAAATGAAAATTAACTTAAAATTGATGATGATATAGTTGTTGATGAAATTTTAACTGAAATTGTTGATTGGCTTGATGATTGTTGTGATTCAAATATATATTGATGACTTTGGAAGTATATTATATTCATTTCAATATTCTGATGCCACCACGAGGCTGAAGGAGGTATTTGTGTTTTGCAAGTTAAAATATCACAACATGCATCGAGAGATTGGAGACCAACCACTTTGGAATTCTACATGAATTCAACAAGGTCACCATGGTAACTTTATTTGTTTGTGTGTGTTTGAGTGTTGTTAGGGATTCCCATGGGGGGATCACCTTCAAATGTGACCAAGGGGTTTTATGTTTCTTTTATTTAGTTTCCTTAGTTTAATGTTGCATGTGTTTATTTTTTGGTGCTTTGACTGCTTTCCTTATTTATTAAATGTTGTGTTAATTAATGTGAGTAACCCTATTGTTAAAAATTAATTAATCAAATTTGGTCATAAGAAAGTAATTGTTAGAGTTATTGGCCTAAAATAACGGTGTTGTAAGAAATGTGTAAGAGATATCTAAGTTGATTTTGGAGTATGAAACACTCCATCTTCTTTGAAATTTGAAATTGTCCTTGGAGGATGATTTTAGAGGCTTGTGAGACAAGTTAAACTTGTCCTATGCCTCTTAAATTTATATACCAACTTTATCTATGGTCGGAGAGTTAAATTTAGCCCTTCTTTATGCATTTTTGTAAGTCAAGTTGAATGTTTTTATTACACTTTTCTTACATGTTTAAATTTCAGTCCTTATGGGGTGTGGGCTTGTTTGAGTGTGTAAGTAAAACTGTCATATTATTCACCCACCTATTGATTATGCATTGGAGAATGAAGTTGAATTTTTTTCTTGGAGTTGAGGATTTGTGATGTGGCATCCCACTTAGATCCACCTCATCCTCTTCCCTTCCCTCTTCTATAAATTGGAATTCTTTAGCTTGGTCTTCGGTTGCTTAACTTTGTAGACTTCATTCTTGGGTGAATTCCTTGCTGTTTTGGGAGCTCTTGCTGTTGGAGAAGTTTGAAGATTGTTGCATGCTTGTTGTTTGGTGGATTTTTGGATTGTTTTCTTGGAAACAACTGCTATTTGGAACTTGGGAAACTCCATCATGGAGAGGTAAGAACTTGGCTCTTAAAATGCTCTTCTTTTATAAATGTAAATGTTATTGTGTGAATTGTTTGGCATGTTTTTTGGATGTTGGGTAGATGGCTTAGCAATGGTGTAGGAGAAGACTATGGGTTTTATTTTGTGGGAGGCACAAATGTGTTTTAGGGAGGTATAAGGGCGGAGGGGTTAGGATTTGGGTTTCACATTACAAAGAAATAGATTGCAATTCTTTACTTGTTATGGGGTGCCATAAGAGGTTGGGGAGGCATACGAAAATTTGAGGAATAAGGTGTACTTAGGAAAGCATAAGGAATGTCGTTGTTTTGATATATAATATATTTCGGTGGTTTTTAATTCAGGTGGTGATACCCTTTTCCCATTTTGGGAGGCATAAGAATTATCCCCATAGTTTTTATCTCCTTTGGCTTGCTTGATGAAGCCTCAGTAATGTTTTTCATGCTTTAATGTATTTGTAAACTACATTTTTTTAGACTATGTTTTTATTGTGAAAATGTTGTTTGTGTTTGTTGAATTCTGTTATTTCCATGAGTTGAATCACATCTTTTACTTGTATTGTGGTTAGGGCTCGGGGGGCTAACAAAGAAGGATGAATTCTCCTCTTTATTGGATGTCTTGGTTGGGTGGAGAGCGTTGTCTTTCCCCTAATGTTGTTGTGATCACAATTTGGAAGAATGAGAAATATCCATGTGGTTGTTTTGGAGTTGAGAAAAATAATGTTTGATAGTTCCTTGTGAAATGAAACCGTATTGTAACCCTTCGCACTTGAAGTAGATGAACTTGTAAATTATTGTAATGGAAAGATTTTGTATTGATTTTAAAGTTGTATATTGTGATGTGAAAGAGATAAAATTTGTTTTCAGTGTTTGAAGGAATGTGAAAGAATAGTATTCTGTATGAGGAATTAGAGGAATGAAAGAAAAATTGTAAACTTGTATTTGAAATCAATAAAGGATTGCACTACCTTCCTTAAAGTGCATCATTGTATTGAATTTGATCATCTAAATTTGAGTTATAATCTCTTTTTAAAGCAAGAAATGCATATGAAGAAAATGCAATACTTTGTTTTAAAGCAAGAAAAGCATATGAAGAAAATGTAATACTCTTTTTATGAAGTACATGGTTTGAAAAGAACAAAAGTTGCATTCTTGTCTTTATCATTTTATTTAAGGAACGAACCCTATTTGAAACTAGCATGAAATGAATTCATTTGTAAGGAAAGTAAAATAAAAACCATTGAGTTAGTTTTGTTGTTTTTATTTTTGCTTCACGTTAAACTATACAACTTTTAGGAGAAATGAATCGACTGAACCTATAATCAAGAAATAACAATGAAACATTAAAATTGAACATGTTAGGCTATAAATGAATGCAATTAGACAAAATAACTTAACGGAGAATACTTCAAACCTTGCAAATATGGGCTCAACCCTCTTATAGTCATTTTGCTATCAAGAGATGTAGATTCTCAAATTGGAAATCAATTAGACAAATTGAATCTTTAAATTCTTATTAAATATATCTAAGAAAAATTCCCCATGTCTACTTGAAATGTTGATAGAGGAAGAAGATCAAATTGAGAAAATTTTATAATTTAAAATTTCTCGGTTTGCACCGTAAAGTCTCTGTAGATAATTTTCTTAAAATTAACTCCTTAAAATTTTCAAAATATAAATATAGTGAATTTTTGTAAAGAGGATGTCGAGAGATTTCTAGAAAGTCTTATTTTTCCCAAAAAAGAGCTCTATTTCAAAAGTTGTGGCTCTTAAAGTTTTTCTTCATTCGGCGTAAAAAGTATAAAAATTCTCACAAAATTTTTTTTTGGGAAATTTTTATAAATATTCCCTGCTACCCCATAGCCAACAAGAGGCTGCCACGTGGCACCACGAGGAATTGGCAGAGGGGAAAATCCTTTATTTAACTTAGCGTTTTAAGAAAAATGGAAAGTTTTCTAAATTTTCCCCTCTGCCCCACTGGCCTACAGCCAATCAAGGGCTTCCACGTGGCGTCGCGAGGCATCGGTAGGGAAGGAGGTTCCTTTCTTCCCTTTGAATTTTCAGAATATTTTGAGAAAATTATGTACATATTCCCCTAGGCCCCACTAGCCTGCAGCCAATCAGAAGTTGCCACATGGCATCACGAGGTGTCAGCGGATGCATGGGTGAATTTTACAATTTTCAACCCTTTGGGCGTTGAAATTATTTTATCCCCATTGCCATGCTTTCCCAGCATTGGCTTAGGAGGTGCCACATGTCCCTTGTGGACTCACAGGAGCGTGGGTGCAAAGGTGGATTTTCGTCGTGTAATGTGCCAAGCCTGCGTGGCAATAAGCTAAGAGACCATGTGTTGAAATTTGCATACCTATCGAAGAAAACAAATATTGATGCAAGATACCTATTGTTATGACGTATTATGTAGACTTGACCTGTAGCACCTTGAAATTTTGTGTCTAAGCATCCAACAACCTTGGCCTTAGAATCAAAACATTGAGTTGGTATGTAAACTCCCTCATAGTATCTTCGAAACTGTAGTGAGGTATATGACTTGATGGCTATGAACATGATTAGAAATGCGATGGAAAATTTCCCCCTGCTTACAAATCAAAATATAATTACTATTATTGTTGATGTCATTATTAGCAGTGGTCCACGATAATACGCTAGAAGGATTGATTCTACTGGTATTGTGAGGTGTCAAGTAATTGAACTATCCCCATTGGGGTATGCCAATATATAAATTTATCTTATAACTACTGGTCCACTTGAAAGTGATTTCAAAAATCTTAAATATATGTCATTTGGTGTAATGCCCCCTAACTGCCTTCTGGGCTCAGCCAACTTCATCTCCTTGGCGTGGCAGGTGGAGCTTTTATAGTGCGACGTGATGGAATCAGATTTTTATTTGACCTTCCTTGTGTTTGTCTCCCTCCCGCCATGGCATTAATGAGCCCTGCACCCTTTTTCTTGGCGTGTTCAGTTTTCTTCCTGGTTGGTGGCCGCACATGCCCCAGTCATTAATCCTTTTGACTTGCAACCCGTTGGTGCCTGCTGTTTCTACCCAAAACCACGAATGCTTGTTGTGCTCCATCAAATGCTGAAACAGATGAATTGCTTCAGCGTGTTCTGGACAACGGATTCATTAATGGTGAAATGAAGGTCTATCTCCCTGAGGTTGCAAGGGTGGGTTTGGCTTCTCATAACCGTGCAGTCTTGTCTGCAGCGTACCCAATGGAGTTGCAGGCTGTTCTTGCTATGTTTTTCCAACTGTGGGGTCATGTATAGTTTAGGGCCGAATGTTTTGAAGTTGAATGCCTTCGCATGGTGGCAGCCTCGTGTTCCTTCCTCCCTGCTCGTGGAGCCCAGAGAGAGTTGTGTGACTGCTGCCACAGGGTGATCCCAAGGAGCCGTGGGTGTTGAATCCCGAGGTTCTGGTTGCACGCGACCACACAGTCGTGATCAGTTGTAGCAAAATCTTCCAGCTGTAGTGGATGAACGAGGTAAAGTTTTAGTTGAGCTATCCTTCCTTTTCATTTTGGGAAGTCGTTTCTATCCTGGTGGCGAATCTAACATGGAAGAAGCTCGATCAAACCTTGAGGCAAGTTTTGCAATGAAGCTGAGAGTGTTGTTTCACTGCTGTTTCTAGCGTTGTTTCACTGTTGTTTCACTGCGTCCACTGTGGTTTTAGATGAAGCTACAAGCTAGGGAAGTTGGCGTGTTACCTCCACATTTTTGGGTGCTGCGAAGGGTGTTCATGTTCGAGAATCCAAAGCAACAGCCTGCCGCAATGATTAGCCAGGCAACAGACTTGTTGCAGTATAGTAGAAGCCCTTTTTGAGTGCTTCCAGCAAGCAGGTGTCCAAATCTGTTGTTTTCTGTTCAGTATTGAACGCATCCTCGAATTCGGGATTCTCCGTCAAGATATTGCTGTCAAAATCGACCTTGTGACAGTGAGAGTGTTCCAGCAGACCTGATGAAATTTATTTACAAAGATTCTCTATTGAGATCTTGCTTGTTGTATGATGTAACTCGTGGAAGAGAACCTCATAGAGGCCGATCTGTTTCATACCAGAATATTCATGAAAAAAAAAACAATTTTCTTGCTATTATATGAGCATCTTCTATGAGTCACTATGTTGGCAGGGATAAAGGTTTCTGTTGGAATTATCACACCTTTCAAGCTACAGCTGAAATGTTTTCACCGAGTGTATGATGCTGCCCTCAAATCTGCTGAAGAAAAAAAAAAAAAAAAAAAGGGGTTTATCCATCAATACAGTAGATGCCTTTCAGAGCCAGGAGCTCTGCTATCTTTCTTGCCTTTTTGGGTTGTCGTCAAATCTACTTTTTATGGTGCCCTTGACGCTGGGCTATAGTTCCATGCTGCTGTGCAGAAGACCTTGTGGGCATATCACTTTTGTGGCTGCTTTTGCCTATCTCTTTGGCTGCCATGTTATTATATGAGTGGGGATGCTTGGAAGGAAGGAGGGATTGATGGAACTGGGGCTCTTATGGTCTGGACACTCAAAGTCTTTTCTTGTGCGGTCAACTACCAGGATGGGTCGTCAAAAGCAGAGGATAAAGCGGAAGGCGTGTGGCTGTAGCAGTCCCTGCTGGATGTTCACGACTGGTGGATGCGTTAAAACAGGCAAGATAGACTAACCATATACATAATATGCTAGTATCTAATAACCTCTTGAAATGAAACTTTTTCTTTCTGGAAATTGTTTTAAATCTGTGATTTTGTGGATTTGCGTTCAGTACATGGTTAACAGTTTGTTACTTCTGGTTTTGCCTCTGTTGGTTGTTCTTGTTGACGTAATCAACCCATCTATATATATAAAACAAACAAAGGTTCTCAGTGTATGCTTTGATTGATCATATGAAATATATATATATATATATATATATATATATATATATATATATATATAATTTTAAAGTTACTTCCTTCTGCAAAAATATCGCCGTTTGCTTTTGTGAACCTGGGTATGTAATCACCCCTAGAACGTTGCAGCGTTGACTAGGATTGGTTTCTGTTATGTTGTTTCCCTAGAGGAAAACATACAGTTAAATTATTATTATTATTTTTATGATAAGCGTGATTATGCACTTCGTGTATTGTGCAAAGTATTAGGACTTTTGAAAATTAGAAGTTCAATTTATATGCTTGTTAAGAAGGAAGTTTTGGGCAGAGAATATGTCCTGGGTTGTTAGAAGGGAATAAATTATTGATAGAACCCCATTTTGATTCTACTCTTTCTATGAGTAAAATTTGATAAAATTAATGACCTTTAGGGTGTTAAGATATGGTATGTTGATGATTCCTTGTGTGATCGATTTAATCATGTATCGACATAATGCCTTGATGGAGTAAGGTAATATCTTTCACGGTTCGTGAAGGTTAAGGTTTTCATCAACTACTTAAGGTAACATGAAGTCCCTTAATTTAGTCAAACTTGTCTTGTACTTCCTTCCTGATGAGTGACCTTTCATTGCAAATTTAGAATGATTGTGATGGAAGGACGTGAATATATTTTGTTGTCAAAAGGGAAAAGAAACTCTGGAATAGTTTGTTTATGTGTCGAGTGTAATAATTGTAATTACATCGTTATAGAAGTTCGTTATTGGAGGATATCTATCCTCAATGGTATATTATGTGTTAAATCTCTGCATAGGTTACCATAAACTTAGTGATGAAAATTAAGGAGAGTTGAGAGACCTTTTTCCTTTGTATACATCGTTATGATATTAGGAAGTGAGTTGATATCGGAAAATTTCAACCAAGTCTAGATGCATTGCTATGTTCCTCTAAAATGGGAGGATTATAAATCTAAGGTATTATGAAAATTGCAAGGATGTGTTTAGAATGCTAGACTGCCTACTCAACTTGGGTATTAATGAGGCTTGTTGCTATTCCGGCCCTGGTTATGTTCAGTAGGTAAGCTGTTAGGCAATACCTATTCCGGACATTCTTACCGTCCTTCCACTCATCCTTATTAGCTATGAAGTCACTTATTACCTAAGATATAATGGTTGTGGGTTTGAATATAATATTTTCATCCTTTAAACCTTTTTTATTACATGATGGAACTTTGTTTTTACCCTCGTAGTTCGTTTATAGCCTATTTGGCCTATGGCCCTACGGAACGATCCCAAAACTATATTCCTTTTGGCAGCTAAGATCGGGCCTGGTTTTTATCTTTTGACTTCACCTTGAGAATGTGGATTGATGGGTTACACTTTAGATTTCAATCACGTAATCTACGGGATTATATGATTGAAATCCTAATACTCTCAACTCTTGTGTCTAATCATTTAAATTTCATAGTCTTGCATGTTTGGTTGTCAAACTTTTGTAGTTTTAGAGGTATTTTCATA
Organism: Taxus wallichiana var. yunnanensis; assembly: GCA_018340775.1. NCBI lineage: Eukaryota > Viridiplantae > Streptophyta > Pinopsida > Cupressales > Taxaceae > Taxus > Taxus wallichiana. The sequence goes on along the minus strand of CM031242.1, from coordinate 462,107,389 downwards.
ACTAAAACTTATGGGTTTCTTCTTAATTGATATGTTGAAAATTATATCTTGTTTCAAAAAGGTTGTTAGAGGTTAGAACTTTGATCCATTTCCTGAATTAGAATGTTTCCTTTCATGATTTTGTTAGCTAGTAGCTTATTGTTGCTATGTATAGTCTTATCTTGCTCAGTTCTCGCGAACTGACTCAGGTTATTAATTGTTGCAGATGGCTTACGTGGTTAGATGATGGAAAGACTTGTAGATTATTGCATCAATCTTGGTTATAATGTTCCTTTGTACGAATGTGTATTATGTTATAAAATTTGGAAAGGGCCTTTGGACATTTTAGAAGAAGGGTCAGTGCCTAGTAAATGTATTGTAGAGTATTGTTGTTGTAACTGTTGAAACTTTGGCTGGTTTGGTTATCATGTGAAAGATGAAATTTGATTACCGCTTGGTTATGGGATATTCTAGTGAACTTTAACCCTTAGTATAGTAGCGGGGCATGTCCCATGTTATTACTCTCTTGCTCTCTAGTCATGGTTCAATAGAGATGATATGTCCCTTTGATTTGTACATCATGTTGGAATGAATTGATATAACCTTGTTTTGTTTTCGCAAACGAGTTCTGTTAAACTTTTCTCTTGAGTTAAAATGTTGAGTTGTAAATCCTCCTAAGGCATAGTAGCAATGAGTTAGTAAGTACTAAAAAGTGAGCTGGATAATCCTGATAAAAGTTAAACTAAAAATTTATACCTAGGAATATATTATGTAGATGTGATCTACTTGATAACCTTTGAGACTTGGAACAATCAAGAGGAAACTATCTTTTGTAACGGAATATGATAACTTATTATTTTATTTTATTTTATTCGAGCCAAGCTTATAAACATTATCCTTTTTGGGTGAAATCTTAAATGACCTCATGGTGAAAGCAATGGTTAGATTTTAGAAGATGATAGGATTTTATAAGTAGGAGGGAAATCGATTAATTAAACCTTAAGTCTCTCTCTATCGTTTGGAATGTTCTCCTTTGTCAAATTTAATGAAGTAAAGTCTAGATGGAACATTTAACCAATCTTGATAAACACTTAACAATAAAAGACTGATAGTAAACAATGTGACCACGAAGTTAAATTCCATTGTCCTGTTCATTAACCCATGCCTTGATTCGTGGTGATATTCTTAAGCAAGGTCAAAATTTAATCCTTAAACAAGAAGGCTATTGTTATGAACCCTAAGCAGTACTTTTCACTCAATCGAGCTTATGCCATCGCCTGTGCAATAGAGTTGTGAAACATGTGTTAGTGGCTTGAGTAAGATTAATTAACCTTGTAAGAAATGGAAAATGTTCTAAAATCAAATGAATTAAAAAATTTGGACATAAAATTGATGATCCTAGTATAGAAAGCCTGGCCTTAAGCTATTCAGTCAATAGTTGAAAAGAAAGAAGTTCTCCCTTGTGAAAAGAATTGTGTGAATCATTACAGGAAATTTTATAAGAACGTAAGTTAAGAATTAAGAGACACTTTAGTAAACAAGAAAATTTAACAAGAAATTCCTCATGGGATGCCCTAGCTGTAAGTGTGTCATGTGGATTGGACTACCATGTTGTCTTGTCAAAGGAAGAGTACATTGTCCTTGATAGGTGTGAATGTTCTCGTGCTGACCTTGTGGTCTCCCCCGTAACAAGTGGTTCCTGGTGTTGGTTGTAACCTTGTGACGACATGTTGTGTCGTGTTGTGTCAAAGCAAGTCAAAAAAAAAGTTATCCTGTATTTCACTATGTTGTCCTTGTGTTGGTATTTTTGGGTCGTTACACGTCCGCATGCGGAAATTTTAGAAACATCTCCCGCGGCCCCGCCGACCCGCCCTTGGGAAAAAAATCCTCCTCACTTTATCCCGCCTTGCGAATTACCTTCTTAACCTAATTGAACCTTCTAACCCTAAATTTTTGACCTTGTAACCTCTAATAATTGCTAAAAAAAAGAAAAGTATATTCTAGTAGATTAGAATTGATCTAGAACTTGTTAGTTGAAACTATTGTCTTGTAACCTGGTTATAGACTCTTTTTTTTTAAATTGTTCTGTAATTTTTCCTAACTAATCCTAGGTAGGTATTGGGTCTCAAGTGGGATATTTTAGTGGGTGTCATAGTTTTGATTACTATTGTAATCAAACTACACTTCAGATTAGAGCTTACGCTCATCACTTGTGCAATGGAGGTCCGATCAATATTTTCAGCTCGGGCATGTTTATGCAACTTGGTGAGAGATGAAAGGTGTCCCTTTTGGTCAAATAAATTTTGTTAGCTTTGTTAGTCTTTAGTTGAACCTCTTTCAGAAATCTTGTGCTTCGCTAGTTAGTCTAGATTACTAAAGTAATAAGTTCACCTTTGTGAGAAGAATGCTTGAACCAAACATGAATCTTGTAGATTGTTAAGGCAGGTCTTGAAAAAACATTTTTGGTAAATGCATAACCTTAAGGGATTGTAAACTATGGAGTGTATCCAACTGTGACTATATATTGTAGTTGATTTATTTCATGGTGCCTTATCAAAAAGTAAAATGAAATTTCCTTAATGGGTCTTAGTGTATTCCGCGCTAGCCATAAGGTCATCGTTGATTCAAGTTGTTTGAAGAGTTAGCCATAACCTTTGTGACCACTTGTTGCGTGCTCAGACATCAAACAAGTCAAACAAAATTATCCTGTACTTTTTATGTTGGTCTTTGTGTCGTGAATTAGTGGGTGTTACAGTTGGTATCAGAGTCATGGGTTCAAAACTTGGACCTTAGGGCACACTAGAAAAACTTGAGACATGAATTGTAAACCTAGCACACTTTTAAATATAGAAAACAACCTTGTTTGAAAATTGAGAAAAAGGAAATACATGTGAAGAAAAATTATATTAGTATGTTCATTTGAACTACGAGAATTAAAATCATAATAAAATAACATGTTTTTATAGTTCTTGTGGATGCTTAGTGGCATTTTGTTTAAACCTAGGTAACTAAGAATGTCAAATTAAATTGATGTTTATGAACTTATAGTGTAGTAGTGAAACTTGGTTCCCCTTTGAAAATGTGTTGTTTTTACAAGTCCTAAATATTGATTTAATTGTATGATGTGTTAAGCCCTTTTGAGACCCTTCCTTATTAAATTTGTTAGAATGATAAGTTGTATGGTGTGACTCTTATGGTTGGAAAATAGTGGTTGTGTTCCTGGGTTGGGAAGAGTTAATTAGAAGCTATTTATAGATTCCTTCCTTCACCGGTTAGAAAAGAGAGTCTGGTTGTCATTTTTCCATTTTGTTACCCATATGGGAGAGTGGACATTAAGTCTAGGTTTCATTTAGGACCCCATTCTCGCATATGTGTCATAGACCTAATCTTGAGGTAGATTACCCCTATTAGTGGCCATGAAGGGCTGCAGAGTGAATGTGGTGTTAAATTTTGTGTTTTACATTTGTAATATTGTGTTATTTTATCAAGGACCAATATCTTATTTTATGATTGATTTGAGAAGCTCTGAGACTCTTTTATTTATTTTATTTTTGTGAGAAATTTCAGACTTTGCAATATGGATACTTAACCACTTTCCTTGATTGTTGACATTTCTTAGATTTTATTTTGATTAGTGACTCGAGATTTTTGTATTGTGACATTTCATCGTATGCGGGTACACCCTTGGTGTCTTGAACATCCTCTTAGGTGCTTAATGTTATGGCCTAGTTTTGGATGCACAAAACCTTGAGGGTGTCTAAGATATTTTAGTGATTTTTTTGTTGCTCGATTTTGCTAGATAGACAACTCATTGTGTTGAGCATTGTAGTTGGCAGTCTAATAGCGGTCGTGGTGATTCTCTTACAGTTTGGTAAGAGATTGAACGTCATTGGAGTAGAGGTGTTTAATCATGGGATGATGAATTATGTTATGATCGGATTCCTTTTGGCTGGCCCTGGATGTTAGTAGAAAAGTGTGTGTCTGGTAGTGGCTTCTTTTCGATCGCATGCTAAGTTTTATAAGGATTTCCTTATTTCATTATATAAAGTAGTGACTTGAGGATTGTATGCATCTTGATAATTATGGTTAGAATTAACTGCATTCAAGTATTATGTGTGTAAATTAAGTGTGTCTGGTTTCCCTCTTGACCTATAAATAAGTCTACCCTTTCCTTAAATTTTTTTGGTTACTATGAATAACACTATATGACCTATTAATTTTAAATTATGTGGAGACACTTATGGATGCCTTGAGTCTTTTAGACCATGCCACTAGTGATGTTAGTGTAATTAGACCTTGATGAATTAATCTCAATGGTATCTTATAATGGGATTCTTCTTGTAAAACTATAACTCTTGGTCGTAAGCCATATTGAATAGATAGTTGATTGGCTACTTACAATTGATGCTTTCTAGTGAGTATGTGGTTTTTCTTATAGTTACAATATTTCCTTGTCATTTTGATTGCTTTGTTGGTGGTATCCTGTGGTAATATGGGTGTAGATTTGAAAAATTTCCTTATCTTATCATTTGAGTAAAAATATTTTCACCAAAACAACAAACATTGTTAAACCCTAGTAGATCAGTAAAAGTAATTATGCTTCCTTAATGGGTCTTCCTTGTAACTTCCTTTGAGAGCTTGCAAAAACCCACTAGGAATGTTTTATGATACTTGTAATTCATGGAAAACTCTCAAATATTGTTGTGATCCATTTTGGTTAATTGTTTCCTAGTTTTTACAAATGAATAATGTGTTTTCTATGTTGAATGCCCCTTGTTTCCTTAGAATTAAAAATGTGGTGAGTTGATTTACCTCTCTCTCCCATAAAAGTAATAGTGTGATATGTTTAACCTTCCTTCTCATTAAATTTTGTTGACAAATTGACTCACCCAAACATCATAAAACTATAATTGAGGAGATTTGGCCTTGAAGCTTAATAAATAAACTAGAAAATAGAAAGATAAAATGGTCCTTGCTTTAACCTTGGTAGATTAATAGAAGAAATAAAAACCACGTAGAAGAATAGAAAGGGAAAAAAAATGTCCATCTACCTCCCTAGAAGTAAAATAAATACTTTTTCTCTTTTCGGCCTTTACAGAATGGCGAGATATCATACCCCTTTAGTGGGCCTTATAACACAAACTTGTGATGTCATAATAGGAGAAAGTTTAATTAAGAAAACTCGTAAAGGAATATGCTTAGAAAATGAAACTACATCTTTTGACTTAACGAGTTGATTTTAAAAAAGTAAGCTTTATGTGTATTGAGTATCATGCATAGTTTAACATATAGTTCACACACCTACCTGATTAATCAAGAACCTAGTGGATACTAGTGTGTTCTAGTTGCTTAGTACCTTCTTGTTCATAGAGGTATGTTCCTTTCTTGGTGGGATTTTTGGTCATCATACCCTTATTGTCCCGTAGCTTGACGAGTGTGATTTTTTGCCTTTTTGGTTTGAGGCTTATCTTTTGTTTAAGTAACCTCCTTGCATGTTGTCTTGTCCTTGGAGACCTCAGTCATTTTAATTTTAAGGTAACATATGTGAAGGATATAAAATAACTTTGGGAAGTCTTCTTTTCTTATTGTTATTCTCCCTATAGACCTTGAATGCTCTCTAGTATTACAATTTATGATTGTGTTCTCTTTCGGGTTATTTTGACTTGATCAAAAAATAAGATAAATGAATCCCATTGTGTTATTGTCAATGGTACTTCTTGTATTGATATGTTATTTGCTAGGGGAGATATATATATATATATATATATATATATATATATATATATATATATATATATATATATATATATATATATATATATATATATATATATTGCTAAATGGTTGATGTCTCTAGATTTGGTTGGTGTGGTTTGTTCAATTCTTAAAACAAAAGTGTAAAATCAAACTATAGGAAACCTTGTGGTCACGAAATTTCTTAATGTTACCATTAAAAGTTAATTGTACCCTCTCTAGTTATAGAAGTGTTTTCCATAAATAGTTCATTGATTGTAAATTATTTTTGATTTAGGTGTCCTTCCTTGTTGATTAACCTCATCTTGTGTGACCACAAATTGTGAGATATTAAGTAAACATGTCTCTCATACAAAATTTTGGCCTTGGTTGATTCTGCTAGCCTTGCCTAAACAACAAATTATGAAAGCATAATTTAACCCTAGTGGAAACCTTAATTTTTGTTACTGTAGTATGTTGTATTCCTTGGGAAACTATGTGGTCTTTCTCAACTCATGGAATTCTCCTTATTATTCCTCTACTTGGTGGTTACTCTTAAGACTCTTTTGAACTCTTCATGTTATATTGCTATGTGTTGTATCTTGGTTGATAGCATAAAGTTACTCTCTAGATTTAAATGTCATAGCCTTGCATGCAAAAATTTTAGAACTCATCCATTACAATCTCCTTTTTCTTGCTAAATTGCATTGGACCAAACTTGGGATTTTGTGGACCCACACTTGTTTGAAGAAAGAAATCCCATAATGGGAGTGATCCTTTTTTTTGCTATATTTGTTCCTATCTCTTTTTCCTGTGACTTCCAGGAGGAAGTCGAGTTTGAGGGGAGGGGGATGTAGTGCCCACTTTCCTTTGGTATCTTTTGATACTAATCATAAAACTATTAAATATACCATGGACATTGTTAGAGTTTTGATTTAGTATGATGATTATATGTTAGAGCATGGACTATTGCAAACTCGATCCATATATGATGCATGATGATTGTTAGAGATATTTTATATATTGATGTTGATATACTTGTCGACATGGTTACATGATAGATGTTGGTCGACATGTGATATTTGGATATTTTGAGTAGACATAGAAAATTAAAATTGAATTAAAAATAATGATTATATAGTTGTCTATGAAATTTTAAGTGACACTATTGATTGTCTTGATGATTGTTGTGATTCACATATATATTGCTTACTTTGGAGGTATATTATATTCATTTGGATATTCTGATGCGGCCACGAGGCTGGAAGGATGTATTTGTGTTTTGAAGGTTAAAATATCACAACACACATCGGAGGATTGAGACCAACCACTTTGGAATTCTAGATGAATTCAACAAGGTCACCATGGCAACTTTATTTGTTTGTGTGTGTTTGATTGTTGTTAGGGATTCCCATGGGGGATCACCTTCAAATGTGACCAAGGGGTTTTATGTTTCTTTTATTTATTTTCCTTGGTTTAATGTTGCATGTGTTTATTTTGTGGTGCTTTGACCCCTTTCCTTATTTATTAAATGGTGTGTTAATTAATGTGAGTAATCATATTGTTAAAAATTAATTAATCAAATTGGGTCATAAGAAAGTAATTATTAGAGTTGTTGGCCTAAAATTAAAGTGTTGTAAGTGATGCGTAAGTTGATTTTGGAGTATGAAACACTCCATCTTCTTTGAAATTTGAAATTGTCCTTGGAGAATGATTTTAGAGGCTTGTGGGACAAGTTAAACTTGTCCCATGCCTTTTAAATTTATATACCAACTTTATCTATGGTTGGAGAGTTAAACTCAAAGCATTTCTTTTAAATTTGAAATTGTTCTTGGAGGTTGATTTTGGAGATTTTTGAGAGAAATTAAACTTGTACCATGCCTCTTAAATTTATATACCAACCTTACCTATGGTCGGAGAGTTAAATTTAGCCATTCTATATTAAATTTTGCAAGTCAAGTTGAATGTTTTTATTGCACTTTTCTTACATGTTTTAATTTCAGTCCTTATGGGGTTTGGGCTTGTTTAAGTGTGTAAGTAAAACTATCATATTATTCACTCACCTATTGATTATGCATTGGAGAATGAAGTTGAATTTTTTTCTTTGAGTTGAGGATTTCGATGTGGCATCCCACTTAGATCCACCTCATCCTTTTCCCTTCCCTCTTCTATAGGTTGGAATTCTTTAGCTTGGTTTTGGGTTGCTTCACTTTGTAGACTTCATTCTTGGAAGAATTCCTTGTTGTCTTGGGAGCTCTTGCTATTAGAGAAGTTTGAAGATTGTTACATGATTGTTGTTTGGTATATTTTTGGAATTTTTTGCTTGGAAACAACTATTGTTTGAAACTTGGGAAACTCCATCATGGCGAGGTAAGAGCATGGTTGTTGAAATGCTCTTCTTTTATGAATGTAAATTTTATTGTGTGAATGTTTCGGCATGTTTGTGGGTTTTTGTGTAGATGGCCTAAGAATTAAGTAGGAGAATTCTATGGGTTTTATTTTGTGGGAAGAAAAAGTGTGTTTTATGGTTGTATAATAGTGGAGAGAGTTGGTATTTGTGTTCCACATTATAAATAAATAGATTGCATTTATTTACTTGTTATTGGGTTCCATAAGAAGTTAGAGAGGCATAAGGAAATGTGAGGAATGAGGGGTACTTGGGGAGGCATAAGGAATGTCAGGGTTTTGATATACTATATTTTGGTGGTTTGTAATTCAGGTGGTGATACCCATTTCCCCTTTTGGGAAGCATAAGAAGCATCCCGCATAGTTTCTTTTTCCTTTGGCTTGCCCGACGAAGACTCAATAATATTTTTCATCCTTTAATGTAGTTATAAACTACATTCTGTTGTGGACTTTTTTATAATGAAAATGTTGCTTGTGTGTTTGTGGAACCTTGTTGTTGCCATGAGTTGAATCACATCTTTTATTGCATTGTGGTTGTGGCTTAGGGGCTAATGAAGAAGGATGGCGTCTCCTCTTTATTGGATTTTTAGTATTGTGGAGAGTGTTGCCTTTCCCCTACTCTTGTTGTGATCACAATTTGGAAGAATGAGAAATATGGATGTCATTGTTCGGAGTGACAAAAAGATAGTTTGATAGTTCCTTGTGAAATGAAACCATATTGTAACCTTTCCCACTTGAAGTGGATGAACTTGTAAATGTTTGTAATGGAAAGATGTTGTATTGATTTGAAAGTTGTATATTGTAATGTGAAAGAGATAAACTCTATTTTCAGCATTTGAAGGAATGTGAAAGAATTGTATTCTATATGAGGAATTTGAGGAATGAAAGAAAATTTGTAAAGTTGTATTTGAAATCAATAAAGGATTGCACTACCTTCCTCAAATTGCATCATTGTATTGAATTTGATAATCTAAATGTGAGTTATAATCTCTATTTGAAAGAAAGAAATGCGTATGAAGAAAATGTAATACACTATTTTGTGAAGTGCATGATTTGAAAAAAATTGGGAAAATTTTCTACATTTTCCCTGCCACCCTGCAGCCAATCAGAAGCTACCCCATGCAATCGTGAGGTGTCGGCGGAGGCGTGGGTGAATTTTACCCTTATTGCCCCTCTGGGTGTTAAAATTCTTTTATCCCCACCTCCCCGCTTTTCCCACATTGGATTAAGAGGCACCATGTGTCCCTTGTGAATTCACGGGAGCACGGGTGCAAAGGTGGCTTTTTGCCCCACGCGGGAAATTTCAAAAATGTCTCCCTTTATAATTGAACAATTAAATTAAAATAAATTAAAAGTGTTTCTTTATTTTTATATTTTTTTTGGTGTGGTTCAAACATCAAGCTTTTGAAAAAAAAAAAAATCTACTTGTCTAATTCGTGAAAGCCAAAGAACTTTTCTAAAAAATATTACTTATTAACAAAATTCTGCCACAGTCTAAAATAAAGTAAACATTTAATATACAAATTAATTATAAATAATTCAATCAAATTATAATAAATGTAACTATTTCAAAATAATTCAGAACATATTTAACCTTAGTATTATTTTTATACTTGAATTTACCATCATTGAAAGGACATTTGAGACACCCACTATAATTTCATAGATATCTAAATACATGATTATAGATCCTAATAGTTTACAAGTTGGGCATCCTACAGCCGATGACGAATGCCTTTCAAATCGAAACGTAACAAAGAGATGTAATCATGGATGCAAAAGGCGTCGAAGAGAGGGGACATCAAATAGACCATTTCTTTAAAGACATGGCCTCAACACAGTGTACGCCCCACCCGCTTTGCTCCCAAATGGAGCGGATCATGGCCGATGTCTCTTTCTCCCTCGTTAATCAAAAATATTCAAATATCTTGGCTATGAGTGAACCGAAAGTGTAGAGCTTTCTCAGTTTACTCTAATACCCTCCTAATGCAAAATAAGCCATGTATTTATGATTGTAGAAGAGATACTTCCCCAGACAACAATTTGGTCTCTTGGTGAAGACTAAATCATGCGTTTTGAGGAACTCTTTCTCCATGGAAGGAAAGACATGTATTTATGAGTTCTTGATTACCGAGCCCAAACATAGAATCAGAATGGCTTTGTATTTATTTGCGAGATATATGAGTGCTTGATAAGATAGATTTCATAAGATGGGCCATGGGCATGGTCCTGGAAGTAAAATCCCCAATGTGCTCCTTTGCACATACACAGTAATTTAATACCCTCACCCATCCATTCCATTACGGTAATGACAAGGGGTGGAACTCAATAATTCAAATCCCTCATTCACGTATAGGATCCTAATAAAAATATATACCCTGTTGGAAATAGGTATTTAATATTCAGAAAATACAATGACAAAATAATTCTAAAATATATGGATTCTTGTCTGGCACGGGGACAATATTGCCTTCCACTAGATAGCTAATCCACCAGTTCACAAGAAAGTTGGGTGATAATATGCATGTATATTTTTATATTTTATTTTGCATGTGCATCCTTATGGGCTGCGTGAAATTTTCTCTCCATAAAACTCAACAATTTATAAAGATATCAACCGTTAGCATGAAGCATGGAAATATTTATGAACGGGATACAAAAACTCATTACAAGATTTGTGGGCCTAAATACAAAAAAATAGCAAAGATTTGCGAAGGGGATATAATAAATCACATGTAAAATATTTTCCAATGATAAGTACCTATAAATCATGCAAAGACTTGTCCATGGACTAGCAGAAAAAAATACTCATAAATTACAAATAAACTATAGTTGATACTATTAGAAACATTTATTTACAATCAAATAATCATAATATAAACAATAAAAAATAAGTAAATGTAATTTTGAATATATTAATAATTATATGTAAGATAAAAAATTGATTATTATTTAGCCTTTTAATTATTAATTTTTAACAATGATTAAGATTTGTATTTTTAATATCAAAATACTTATTTTGGAATTACTATTTTTAGATATATAATTTTAAATTAGATTATATAAAATGTTATAAATATAAGTATCGCATATATTATTTAAAATATATTAATGTAATCTTTTCACATTATATAAATGTTAAAAATATTCTAATATATATATATATATATAGTGGTAATGCCACATTTTGATAATTTTATACTAATCATAGCAAGAGGAATTTTCATATTATTATTATATTATGTTCTTAATTTTGAAAATATGATACAATTGCAGAGAAGTATAAATAGGTGGGTAATTATATATAAAAATTAAATTTATTATCTAAAAATAATAAATTTTATGTTAAGAAGGGTGAGATATGTGAATTCTCTACAAATTATTATCACTATATTTAAATTGTACCATCATATAACAATGATAAAAATGAATGAATAAGCCTCATGTATTCTATAATTCATTCAAATTATAGATTTTTGCAATAATCATAAGAAAAATGAAGCATTTATTGTATTGGTGTAGCATTTGTTGTATTACTATTTTAGATTTAATTTTATACAAGTCATTTTATAATATGTAAAGAATCTATGTTTTTGAAAATGTGGCATTTCGTTAACTATTTAATGTGGAATTTCAACATTGATTTATTAGTCCTCTTAAAATATTCCATAAATAAATGTGTCATGGATAATTTAATAATAATTTTTATTTTTATTTTTTAAGAATTGTGCATTTTCTATAAGAAAAAGTTGGAGATGCGTTTTTTTCTACAAATTACTTACACTATGTTTGAATTGTGGAATGTCCAAAATATTCAAGAAAGGAAAAATTAAATTGTAATAGCGATGCCACAAATATTTTACAATTCTCTCAAATTGTGGAAATGTTGTTATAGTATTGATTTACTTGTGATGATTAGATGTTAGAGCATGGATTATTGTTAAACCTAATCCATATATGATGCATGATGATTATTAGAGATATTTATGTATTAATGTTAATATATTGTCCATGGTTACATGATAGATGTTGTTCGGACATGTGATATTTGGATATTTTGAGTAGACCTAGAAAATGAAAATTGAATTAAAATTGATGATGATATAGTTGTTGATGAAATTTTAAGTGACATTGTTGATTGGCTTGATGATTGTTGTGATTCACATATATATTGATGACTTTGGAAGTATATTATATTCATTTGGATATTCTGATGCGGCCACGAGGCCAAAGGAGGTATTTGTGTTTTGCAGGTTAAAATATCACAACACACATTGAGGGATTGGAGACCAATCACTTCAGAATTCTAGATGAATTCAACAAGGTCACCATGGAAACTTTATTTGTTTATGTGTGTTTGATTGTTGTTAGGGATTCCCATGGGTGTATCACCTTCAAATGTGACCGAGGGGTTTTATGCTTCTTTTATTTAGTTTCCTTGGTTTAATGTTGTATGTTTTTTATTTTTGGTGCTTTGACCCCTTTCCTTATTTATTAAATGGTGTGTTAATTAATGTGAGTAATCATATTGTTAAAAATTAATTAATCAAATTGGGTCATAAGAAAGTAATTATTAGAGTTGTTGGCCTAAAATTAAAGTGTTGTAAGAAATGTGTAAGTGATGTGTAAGAGATGTGTAAGTTGATTTTGGAGTATGAAACACTCCATCTTCTTCGAAATTAAAAATTGTCATTGGAGGATGATTTTGGAGACTTGTGGGACAAGTTAATCTTATCCCACGCCTCTTAAATTTATATACCAACTTTATCTATGGTTGGAGAGTTAAATTTAGCCCTTCTTTATGCATTTTTGTAAGTCAAGTTGAATGTTTTTATTGCACTTTTCTTACATGTTTTAATTTTAGTCCTTATGGGGTGTGGGCTTGTTTGAGTGTGTACTCAAAATTGTCATATTATTCACCCACCTATTGATTATGCATTGTAGAATGAAGTTGAATTTTGTTCTTTGAGTTGAGGATTTGTGATGCGGCATCCCACTTAGATCCACATCATTTGCTTCCCTTCCCTCTTCTATAAATTGGAATTATTTATCTTAGTTTTGGGTTGCTTCACTTTGTAGAATTCATTCTTGGGAGAATTCCTTGCTGTTTTGGAAGCTCTTGCTATTGGAGAAGTTTGAAGATTGTTTCATGATTGTTGTTTGGTGGATTTTGGGGATTTTTTTTTGTAAACAACTATTGTTTGGAACTTGGGAAACTCCATCATGGAGAGGTAACAACTTGGCCCTAGAAATGATCTTATTTTATGAATAGAAATGTTATTGTGTGAATGTTTTGGCATGTTTGTGGGATGTTGGGTAAGTGACTTAGCAATGGTGTAGGAGAAGACTATGGGGTTTATTTTGTGGGAGGCACCATTGTGTTTTAGGGAGGTATAAGGGCGAGGGGGTTAGAATTTGGGTTCCACCTTACAAAGGAATAGCTTGCATTTCTTTACTAGTTATGGGGTGCCATAAGAGGTTGGGGAGGCATACGGTAATTAGAGGAATAAGGGGTACTTGAGGAGGCATAAGAAATGTCATTGTTTTGATATACTATATTTTGGTGGTTTGTAATTCAGGTGGTTATACCCATTTCCCATTTTGGGGGGCATAACAAGCATCCCCCATAGTTTCTTTCTCATTTGGCTTGCTTGATGAAGCCTCAGTAATGTTTGTCATGCTTTAATGTAGTTGTAAACTACATTCTATTTTAGACTGTGTTTTTATTGTGAAAATGTTGATTGTGTGTTTGTGGAAACCTATTATTTCCATGAGTTGAATCACATCTTTTATTGCATTGTGGTTGGGGCTCGGGGGCCAATGAAAAAGGATGGCTTCTCCTATTTATTGGATGTCTTGGTTGGGTGAAGAGCGTTGTATTTCCCTACTCTTATTGTAATCACAATTTGGAAGAATGAGAAATATGCATGTTGTTGACTTGGATCTGAAAAAGAATGTTTGATAGTTCCTTGTGAAATGAAAGCATATTTTAACCCTTCACACTTCAAGTGGTTGAAATTGTAAATTTTTTAATGGAAATATGTTGTATTGATTTGAAAGTTGTATATTGTAATGTGAAAGAGATAAAATTTGTTTTCAACGTTTGAAGGAATGTGAAAGAATTGTATTCTATATGAGGAATTTGAGGAATGAAAGAAAAGTTGTAAAGTTGTATTTGAAATCAATAAAGGATTGCACTACCTTCCTCAAATTGCATCATTGTATTGAATTTGATCATCTAAATGTGAGTTGTAATCTTTGTTTGAAAGAAAGAAATGCGTATGAAGAAAATGTAATACTATGTTTTGTGAAGTGCACGATTTGAAAAGAATAAAAGTTGCATTCTTTTCTTTATCAGTTGATTTAAGGAATGAAATCTATTTGAAACTAGCATGAAATGAATTCATTTGTAAGGAAAGTAAAATAAAAACCAAAGTGAGTTAGTTTTTGTTTTTTTGTTTTGCTTCATTTTAAAGCTGTACAACTTTTAGCGAAAATGAACCGACTAAACTCCGTAATCAAGAAATAACAATGAAACATTAAAATTGAACATGTTAGGCTATAAACGAATGTGATTAGACAAAATAACCTAAGGGAGAATCCTTCAAACCATAACGACCCACCAATTCACACACGTGAACAACATAGTAAAAGACAGATACAACTAACACTGTGAGCAACTTGATACAAGCATGGCCATAACGGCAAAGACGGAAACATTCACATATTTCAAGGACAATTTAATTTTCTTTTAGACATGACAACATAGTAGTCCAACCACAACACACACTTACAGTTAGGGGCAACCACAAAGAGATATTCTTGGGGTTTATTTATTTTAAAAGGACATCTTGCAATTCTTAGCTTACGTTTTCAAGGAGGCTCAAGATATGATTCTTACAAATCATATTTACCAAGATAAGTTTATTCTTTTTACACTTTGAGTAATCATCTTTAAATCTTCTCTGTCTTGACATTTATTTGCTTAATTCGTTATTTGGAAAAAGGGGGGGTGTAAATTAATTTTACAAGGCCATCTAAAACCCTTACACTACTAGAACTTGTTCATGCCCATATGACAACATGGGTTTGTGTTTAACCTACTTAAGAGAAGAAAGACAAGGCACCTTAGAGAAAGGTTAGAGGGAGAAGGTTGAGTCAAATCATCTTCAAGACCTCATTTGATATTACCAAGATTTAATTGAGGCTTGAGAACTTAACTTGAATTATTAAAGATTTTACTTAGGCTTAACTAATTGAGTTTTATAAAAATAAAACAATTTACCATCCAATGGCTAAGAGATAGATTGCGTGATTTCGAAACTGATTCCTCCTACTTATTAAATCTTATTATCTTACAACAACTAACAATTTGTTTCACCTTAGGATCATTTTAAGAATTCACCAAAGAAAGGATAATGTTCGCTAGTGTAGCTAGGGATATCAAGTTATATAATTTTTACTTCACAAAGGATGGTTTCATTTTGATCACTCATGGAATTATTTGATTTCAAATAGATCACCTCTACATTTATTTGTTGAATATAAAATTATTATTTTTGTTTAGCTTCTTTAAGGGTTAACCGACCCATTTGACTTTACTTATAATATATTGTCACTCAGTCTTAGAAAGATTTAACTTGACAATTTATTCTCAAGATCAAAGTTTTACAATACTCATATCAATGTAAAGATTGAATACCATTTCTTACAAAGGTAAGTTACCAGTTTACCTACAGAAGGACAAGACAACATCATCACGAAATTTCAGAATATCCCAAGGCAAGAGGTCTTCTAAACTCCTTTGCAAGCACTATTACAAAATTTACCTCACATTGGACATTTTTACAAGGAACCTCATAAATTGCACTGATGAAAACTTTACAACTCTTTCCTTTAATCTACTCGCATAATCCATCTGCACAAATACTAGCTGGAATCAGTTCGCGAGAACTGAGCATGTTAAGGCTACACATTGCAACAGTAAGCTAACATTTAACAATATCAAGAAAGGAAAGTTCTAATTCAAAAAAATGGATTAAAAACACAACCCACAACTCCAAAATTATTTGCATGAGAAAGAATTCTAAACCATCCAGCAAGGAGAAAGTCAAAACACCAGTAAGAACAAAATCACATAAATCAAGGCAAGACCTTATGGGTTAGGAACAAGAAGGTCAAGAGTGTTGATATCTCCTTCATGTAATCCTATGGATTACATGATTGGAATCCAAAACTTACTCCATCCAACTAAAGGGGTCCAAGAGAAGACAAAACCTACTAATCATGATCGTAGGCGCGAAGCAAAATGACATTATCCAATTCTCACAAGGGGAGGCTTCATAGCAATAATTAGGGTTCGACGCCCTTAAAAGAAAAAAACAACTATAGTTTCAGTTTTAACCAAGGAGCTTTACCGCTACCTTCATGTAGGATTTCTTAAACATAGGACTAGTTAACCAAACAATTCCACTCTTTCAAAGCATACAAAAGAGACACAAAAAGGGCCATTATTCTACCAACAACCTTATCCTAATCATCAACCTCTCGACATAAAATAAGGGAAGGCTAAACCCAAAATTCGTTAGTAATTTTTATATATTTCCGACAAGCCAAAAAGTATTTTAAAATAAAAAATAAAAATTGATTTCCTTAACAAGGCCACAAAATGGGACTTTTAGTAACCAAGTTCGAAGCATAAGATATTCGAGTTCGAAAACAAAGGGATTCGATACACGGTGGGTAATACACCAGCGATGTCCCAGACTCAAAAGGCCTTACCATGAGTACAAGCACAAAATAAGAACCAACGCACAATCCATCAGGAAGGTTACGCAGGGCAGTCAGGCCTAGAAGTTCTATGAACTCCTTGCCAATGGTATAGAAGTTGGAAAATTTACCCGATCCATGTGGGCTTATCAAGGACATGTCTAGCAAATATCAAATAGATGAATATAGTAACCACCTATTATATTATCACTGTAAACAGCTATCATCCAACAGGAAATGAGTTCACAAGTACAATACCATGGACTCACCTACAACTTTTGTTTCGGTCCAGCTATTAATAGCTTGCTTGCGACCCTTAATAAAATTTGTAGAAATTTCATTCAATAAAACTTACAATGTTTCCCCCTTACTTTAATCAAACAAGAGTTTGAACCAGGTAGTAGGTATAGTAATTTTCTCAACACGTAGAGGCCAAAATAGATGTCGGGTTATTCCTCCTCTAGAACTAGGTACAAAATTCAACCATGTACAGTTCTAAAACAAGACCCTAATGCCATTTTCCAATTAAACAGAAAGTAAGGAATGCCCACAGGCTTAAACAAGTTTTAGAACACAACGTCACTATTAATGTACCTTTTAGCAAAATAGGAGAGCCCTAAACAGGAAATACGTATTTACTCAACCAGATAGAGATATGAAGGCTTAACCTTCCATATAGTAAGCCTTGTAATATAATTACCATCACAAAATTCTTTTAAAAGAGGTCATATAAGCAAACAAGACTCAATAATGTTTCCTTCCCTACGAACTAGACTGCATCACTCAATATTGCAGTAGCCCATTTAGACAAATATAAATAGAGTAAGCTATAAGAGAGGAAAGAACATTCCAAGCAAAACTAGCGAAATTGGAACGAGATTTAAAGGAACAACCAACACATTCAGGCAGCGATTTAAACAACCACGAAAACATTTTGTCTAGGCGCCATTCAAGAGGAAAGAATATTCATTTCAAGATACTGAAAGAAGGTAGAAAACTATTACAAGGAGTAGATTTAACATGCCTGATTATAATTCTTCCAACCAACAAGCACGTCGACCAGGGCTCGAGCAACAACAACACAACCTGCGCAACTTCTCTTCCTCAGCCTGCTGAAGGTCCAAACTCTGTTAACGGCCATGCCCTTGACTTCATGAAATCAATTGTATAGTCCTTCGCAATGTGCATCTCTACCCATATACTTGATGGGGGTAAATGTTAAAGCCTTGTTTTACAATATCATGGAGATGCCGCGACATTGAACTGTTTTGAGAAACTTGTGCAAGTCTGGGATGATAAGCGAGGGGGTTTGGAGGAAAAAAAAGGAAAAAAAAGTGGATTGTGGCCATGGGCATGAGAAGGCCCATTTTGGCGATCATTTAAACAAGTAAACATGTGAATAAAACACGTAGATGGCTCAGTAACTCGAGCTACAGGTGACTTGGAAGTTAATGCTAAAAAAAAGCTCAGGGCCATCGGCCCGGATCTATAGCAGGTCAAACCCAGCTAAATTCCTCTAATGAAACAGAGCCATACCAAATCTGGGTCAACCTCATGGCTGAAACAATAAAATACAAGCACAAATAAATGGCGAGTTAAGAACTAAGACCAGGTCGAGCAACAATTAGATTTTAACATAGAAAAGGGAGGTCATGAGCCTTTGACATGGCGGCAATAATGATATATTGCACCTAGTGCATCGCTAGTGTATGCTACCAACACTGCCAATGGGTTATGAGCATTGCCGGTGGAGGGACAGAGCGCTGCGGCTTGCATGAAATAATTAGCAGTAACAGTCCAAAACGATTACTTGCATTTTGCACTGCAAAGAGCTCCTGGCTCTGAAAGGCATCTACCGTATTGATGGATAAACCTTTTTCCTTCAGCAGATTTGAGGGCAGCATCAAACACTCGGTGCAAACATTTCAGCTGTAGCTTGAAAGGTGTGATAATTCCAACAGAAACCTTTATGCCTGCCAACTTAGTGACTCGTAGAAGATGCTCATATAGTTGCAAGGCAAATTGTGCTTCATGAATATTCTGACATGATACAGATCCACGCCTAAGAGATTCTCTTCCATGAGTTACAGCGTAAAACAAGTAAAGTCTCAAAAGAGAATCCTTGCAATAATTTTCATCAGGTCTCCTGGTAACTCTCTCACTGTCACAAGGTCGATTTTGACAGGAATGTCTTGAAGGAGAGTCCCGACTCAGAGGATGCATTGATATTGCACAGAAAACAACATAGTTGGACAACCTGCTCGCTGGAAATGCTCACATAGGCTTCCACTAAACTGCCACCTACCTGCCGCCGCACTTCTTCCATACCGACTAGGAGGAGCCATGACATGCCATGGGGGTGTCTGCATTCACAAAGCATGGGGAAAACGAAGCGACAGAGGGAGAAGAAGGGCCTGCGACTGGAACAACGAACTTCCTTCTCGTGTTTGATCCCACATGCTCTCGAAGGGAGAGTTAAACAGCAGTCACATCCTCTCTTAAACCCAAATCCACCAAAAGAATGGACACAAGGCTGCACAGCAATGGATGCCATCATCCCGCTACTGCTGCTTAACACTGTTGTGGGTCCCCGACTGCAACACACCACGCAGCGCCCAAGAGAATGGAGGTAACATGCCTGCTAGCCTGTAGCTTCATCTAAACCACCAAATCAAACCCAGCATTCACGCAGTCCAAGAAAAATGCGTCCAACACTCCACCTCCACGCATTCAAGAAGGAAATCAACAAAAAATATCATGGTGAAGAAAAAAACGACTCCACCGACTCCTCACGCAAGGATAGACATGACAGTCATAATCGTTGGCAGGTTGGGGTGGTTGGGAGGAGGCCAAGGTGGCAAAAACAGGATTCGATGCCCTATGGGGCATTACAAGTACACAAACTTGAATCATGCAATTTCATAACTAATGCCTCAAGGCCACTTTTAGGTGTTTAAGTGCATATGAAAATTATATCAAGGAAGCTCTGCATTTCACTGCGTACCATAGACCCAAAAACCAATCCTTTTCTTTATTACTTTGTAAACTTAGGTGCCTCATAATGGTTTTCAAAAATTAGATAAGGAAAGTAGGTTTATATTAACAATGCACTTACAATTAACCACATACGCTGCAATTCAGATCTAAACAGATATCAATCTGAAAAATCAGACCTAGTTGCATACAAGAATGCTCTTGAAGTAATAATACTTGTTAAGAAGAAAACTATTTGAATTTGTAAAAGCAAGAAATTTCTTTATTTCAAGAGCATCCCCATGGCAAAAGCAGAATTCAAGCACATAGAGAAGAGCAGCTAGTATTTATTTGCTACATTAATCAGAGGATTGAAGACACAAGGGTTGCATTACATTCTCCTCCCCTTAAGAAAGCATCGTCCTCGATGCGACATTACACAGAGGAAAAGAAATGGTACGCAACAAGGGGAGATAAAGAAGCAAACACACCCTATGGTTTAAAATTTTAGTCGATTAAAGCACGGCCACAGGGTAGCCTTAGGAACATTTGGTAGAAATTTTAATTTTCAAGGTTCTGTGAAGATTGGCAGTTCTTTCTTGTTCATCATTTCATTAGTCTCTTTCCATTATCATTATTTCTAGTTTTAGTTTCTTTTTTAAAAATAAAAATAAAAATATATATCATCATTGAAAAGTTTTGATTTATTCCTTATTGTGGGTGCCCAACATGAGCCGCTAACACAACACCCTAACAGGTTCACAAGACCCTACGGATTCACAAGTACACAAGTATATACTTCAAGATTGTATTACACCACAAAAGGTTACTCAAATACGGAATGGAATAGGCACAGTCCACATAACATAGTACTCGACACACATCAATGACTGACATACCAAAATACTTAACCAAAACAGTACTACAATCCACTAGACATTTCCTCAATTTGCATCAATGAAAAACTCACATAACACCAAACCATGCTACAGGTACATAGTGTCCACAAGGGAATCAATGACATAACCACAACATCACAACACATATCCATCTGACATGAGTAACACATACATCAAAAGACCATTACCAAACAGCACAATAACTCAACATATATCCTAAAACATCAACCATACGGACAAATACAATAAGCCTCCCTCAAACTCTTATGCCTCCCTCAAGTCTCTTATGCCTCCCTCAAACTCTTATGCCTCCCTCAAGTCTCTTATGCCTCCCTCATGCTCTTATGCCTCCCTCAAGTCTCTTATGCCTCCCTCAAGTCTCTTATGCCTCCGTCAAACTCTTATGCCTCCATCAAATCTCTTATGCCTCCCTCAGGAGGCCGTTGACCCTATGGTGCAAGAAACATAGAGTTTGAACACTCCTAACCAAAGTGACATAATAACGCGTGGTTCAACAACCCGCTAGTTATATGTACTCCTTGGGGCGTACCCCCATACAACAAAGTGGGTCCATAGGTCCAACCAATCCATGGTGCATCCTATGACCCTATTCCACACATCACGACAATAGAACCAGCACAACAATCCAATTCAAAGTGCCAAGTGGCAAAGTACAAGCCTTGGGCAAGGCGGTAAAATTCCAAATTTAAAAGAAGACCCCAAATCAAGCTAAAATAAATGGCCAAATAGCCAAAGTTAGTATCAAAATCCCCATGTTAGTGCCACAAACCAAGGAAATGCCCAAAATTGTAAAGCATTGCAATCAAGAAAAGCTGCTGGTCCTTACAAAATAAAGAAAAAAATCAATTACGAATAAAATCAACTTATAATGATGTCACATTACGATAACTGTGTGGCCTTATCTAGCCACCAAAGGGGTACTCAACGAGTTGCTAGCACTCGGAACCTCGAGCCTCAGCTCGTAAAATACATATCAATAATACCACTATCATCACCTCCATCTGAATCATCCCGCCACCACTTCGACAAGGCTAAACATAGTCATAGTTGCACTTAGGTTGTGTACATACAACCACATATGGAGAGAGGAAAGAATCACATGTAATCTACTAAACCAAGTTTTGACTCGAGTTATTGACCCATGGTACACCATTCCTCACTCTCAACATACACTTCTACCGATTTCCCTCAGGATCGGTTAGCGTAGGGTTCACAACATAACATACAACAACATCACTAACATAACGGTGGCACACACATAACTACCATAACGTCTTACATATGGTATGTATACAGGGTAGATCACAATCATACATCCACAGGGTGTAATACATCACTTTACCACATTCTGCACCCAAAGTGCAATCACCATACGATAGGGTTCATACACTCACCATATGACCCAAAATCACAACATGAAGCATTACCTATTTGCACAGTCATACATACGATGAACATAGTACATCACAACATAACATCCATTGCAACATAGCAAGGTGGTACACACATTTCTTCAAAACATGGTAAAAACATCATGATACAACTCATTTCTTTTAACATCAAACTAGTCATACAACACATTGATACACCCACATATCACAATATGCCACAATGCTCCAACACTACGTCATCCACATTAGAATTCTTTTCACACATCACAAACAATAATTCACACGTGAACTCTTCCTAGAATCCACAAGAAGGAGAGAGAATACTCCCATCCCTATCATATCAACATGATCACAAACACGCACAAAGTGACATACACATCACGTGCGTTCACAATATCACAATTACGACAATAATCACATCACGTTTAAAGCACATTACTCTTCCAATATCTACCACCATCATGCAACATCATCATCATCATGTAGTATCATCATGTAACACCACCACCACCATGTAACATCATCATATAACACCAATCCGGCCCATAGGTTCGAGAGCATGAACCTACGCTCTGATACCAAGTGTAACGACCCACCAATTCACACACGTGAACAACACAGTAAAAGACAGGATAATTTTTTTTTGAACTTGCTTTCCACACATAACATGACGCAACATGTCGTCACTAAGGGTACAACTAACACTGTGAGCAACTTGATACAAGGATGGCCATAAAGGCAGCACGGAAACATTCACATCTTTCAAGGACAATTTACTTTTCTTTTAGACATGACAACATAGTAGTCCAACCACAACACACACTTACAGTTAGGGCCAACCACAAAGAGATATTCTTGGGGTTTATTTATTTTAAAAGGACATCTTGCAATTCTTAGCTTACGTTTTCAAGGAGGCTCAAGATATGATTCTTACAAATCATCTTTACCAAGCTAAGTTTATTCTTTTTACACTGAGTAATCATCTTTAAATCTTCTCTGTTTTGACATTTATTTGCTTAATTCGTTATTTGGAAAAGGGGGGGTGTAAATTAATTTTACAAGGCCATCTAAAAACCCTTACGCTACTAGAACTTGTTCATGCCCATATGACAACATGGGTTTGCGTTTAACCTACTTAAGAGAAGAAAGACAAGGCACCTTGGAGAAAGGTTAGAGGGAGAAGGTTGAGTCGAAATCATCTTCAAGACCTCATTTGTTATTACCAAGATTTAATTGAGGCTTGAGAACTTAACCAGAATTATTAAAGATTTTACTTAGGCTTGACTAATTGAGTTTTATAAAAATAAAACAATTTACCATCCAATGGCTAAGAGATAGATTGCGTGATTTCGAAACTGATTCCTCCTACTTATTAAATCTTATTATCTTACAACAACTAACAATTTGTTTCACCTTAGGACCATTTTAAGAATTCACCAAAGAAAGGATAATGTTCGCTAGTGTAGCTAGGGATATCAAGTTATATAATTTTTACTTCACAAAGGATGGTTTCATTTTGATCACTCATGGAATTATTTGATTTCAAATAGATCACCTCTACATTTATTTGTTGAATATAAAATTATTATTTTTGTTTAGCTTCTTTAAGGGTTAACCGACCCATTTGACTTTACTTATAATATATTGTCACTCAGTCTTAGAAAGATTTAACTTGACAATTTATTCTCAAGATCAAAGTTTTATAATACTCATATCAATGTAAATATTGAATACCATTTCTTACAAAGGTAAGTTACCAGTTTACCTACAAAAGGACAAGACAACATCAGCATGAAATTTCAGAATATCCCAAGGCAAGAGGTCTTCTAAACTCCTTTGCAAGCACTATTACAAAATTTACCTCACATTGGACATTTTTACAAGGAACCCCATAAATCGCATTGATGAAAACTTTACAACTCTTTCCTTTAATCTACTCGCATAATCCATCTGCACAAATACTAGCTGGAATCAGTTCGTGAGAACTGAGCATGTTAAGGCTACACATTGCAACAGTAAGCTAACATTTAACAATATCAAGAAAGGAAAGTTCTAATTCAAAAAAATGGATTAAAAACACAACCCACAACTCCAAAATTATTCGCATGAGAAAGAATTCTAAACCATCCAGCAAGGAGAAAGTCAAAACACCAGTAAGAACAAAATCACATAAATCAAGGCAAGACCTTATGGGTTAGGAACAAGAAGGTCAAGAGTGTTGATATCTCCTTCATGTAATCCTATGGATTACATGATTGGAATCCAAAACTTACTCCATCCAACTAAAGGGGTCCAAGAGAAGACAAAACCTACTAATCATGATCGTAGGCGCGAAGCAAAACGACGTTATCCAATTCTCACAAGGGGAGGCTTCATAGCAATAATTAGGGTTCGACGCCCTTAAAAGAAAAACAACTATAGTTTCAGTTTTAACCAAGGAGCTTTACCACTACCTTCATGTAGGTTTTCTTAAACATAGGACTAGTTAACCAAACAATTCCACTCTTTCAAAGCATACAAAAGAGACACAAAAAGGGCCATTATTCTACCAACAACCTTATCCTAATCGTCAACCTCTCGACATAAAATAAGGGAAGGCTAAACCCAAAAGTCGTTAGTAATTTTTATATATTTCCGACAAGCCAAAAAGTATTTTAAAATAAAAAAATAAAAATTGATTTCCTTAACAAGGCCACAAAATGGGACTTTTAGTAACCAAGTTCGAAGCATAAGATATTCGAGTTCGAAAACAAAGGGATTCGATACACGGTGGGTAATACACCAGCGATGCCCCAGACTCAAAAGGCCTTACCACGAGTACAAGCACAAAATAAGAACCAACGCACAATCCATCAGGAAGGTTACGTAGGGCAGTCAGGCCTAGAAGTTCTATGAACTCCTTGCCAATGGTATAGAAGTTGGAAAATTTACCCGATCCATGTGGGCTTATCAAGGACATGTCTAGCAAATATCAAACAGATGAATATAGTAACCACCTATTATATTATCACTGTAAACAACTATCATCCAACAGGAAACGAGTTCACAAGTACAATACCATGGATTCACCTACAACTTTTGTTTCGGTCCAGCTATTAATAGCTTGCTTGCGACCCTTAATAAAATTTGTAGAAATTTCATTCAATAAAACTTACAATGTTTCCCCCTTACTTTAATCAAACAAGTGTTTGAACCAGGTAGTAGGTATAGTAGTTTTCTCAACACGTAGAGGCCAAAATAGATGCCGGGTTATTCCTCCTCTAGAACTAGGTACAAAATTCAACCATGTATAGTTCTAAAACAAGACCCTAATGCCATTTTCCAATTAAACAGAAAGTAAGGAATGCCCACAGGCTTAAACAAGTTTTAGAACACAACGTCACTATTAATGTACCTTTTAGCAAAACAGGAGAGCCCTAAATAGGAAATACGTATTTACTCAACCAGATAGAGATATGAAGGCTTAACCTTCCATATAGTAAGCCTTCTAATATAATTACCATCACAAAATTCTTTTAAAAGAGGGTCATATAAGCAAACAAGACTCAATAATGTTTCCTTCCCTACGAACTAGACTGCATCACTCAATATTGCAGTAGCCCATTTAGACAAATATAAACAGAGTAAGCTATAAGAGAGGAAAGAACATTCCAAGCAAAACCAAAAAATTGGAATGAGATTTAAAGGAACAACTAACACATTCAGGCAGCGATTTAAACAACCACGAAAACATTTTGTCTAAGCGCAATTCAAGAGGAAAGAATATTCATTTCAAGATATTGAAAGAAGGTAGAAAACTATTACAAGGAGTAGATTTAACATGCCTGATTATAATTCTTCCAACCAACAAGCACGTCGACCAGGGCTCGAGCAACAACAACACAACCTGTGTAATTTCTCTTCCTCAGCCTGCTGAAGGTCCAAACTCTGTTAACGGCCATGCCCTCGACTTCATGAAATCAATTATATAGTCCGCAATGTGCATCTCTGCCCATATACTGATGGGGGTAAATGTTAAAGCCTCGTTTTACAATATCATGGAGATGCCGTGACATTGAACTATTTTCGAGAAACTTGTGCAAGTCTGGGATGATAAGCAGGGGGGGTTTTGGAGGAAAGGAAAAAGGAAAAAAAAGGAGTGGATTGTGGCCATGGGCATGAGAAGGCCCATGCTGGCGATCATTTAAACAAGTAAACATGTGAATAAAACACGTAGATGGCTCAGTAACTCGAGCTACAGGTGACTTGGAAGTTAATGCTAAAAGCAAGCTCAGGGCCATCGGCCCGGATCTATAGCAGGTCAAACCCAGCTAAATTCCTCTAATGAAACAGAGCCATACCAAATCTGGGTCAAGCTCATGGCTGAAACAATAAAATACAAGCACAAATAAATGGCGAGTTAAGAACTAAGACCAGGTCGAGCAACAGTTAGATTGGAACATAGAAAAGGGAGGTCATGAGCCTTTGACACGGTGGCAATAATGATATATTGCACCTAGTGCATCCCTAGTGTATGCTGCCAACACTGCCAACGGGTTATGAGCATTGCCGGTGGAGGGACAGAGCGCTGCGGCTTGCATGAAATAATTAGCAGTAACAGTCCAAAATGATTACTTGCATTTTGCACTGCAAAGAGCTCCTGGCTCTGAAAGGCATCTACCGTATTGATGGATAAACCTTTTTCCTTCAACAGATATTTGAGGGCAGCATCAAACACTCGGTGCAAACATTTCAGCTGTAGCTTGAAAGGTGTGATAATTCCAACAGAAACCTTTATGCCTGCCAACTTAGTGACTCGTAGAAGATGCTCATATAGTTGCAAGGAAAATTGTGTTTCATGAATATTCTGACATGATACAGATCCAATCCTAAGAGATTCTCTTCCATGAGTTACAGCGTAAAACAAGTAAAGTCTCAAAAGAGAATCCTTGCAATAATTTTCATCAGTCTCCTGGTAACTCTCTCACTGTCACAAGGTCGATTTTGACAGGATTGTCTTGAAGGAGAGTCCCGACTCGGAGGATGCATTGATATTGCACGAGAAAACAACATAGTTGGACAATCACTGCCACTGGAAATGCTCACATAGGCATCCACTATACCGCCACCTACCTGCCAATGCACTTCTTCCATACCGACTAGGAGGAGCCATGACATGCCATGGGGGTGTCTGCATTCACAAAGCGTGGGGCAAACGAAGTGACAGAGGGGGAAGAAGGGCCTGCGACTGGAACAGTGAACTTCCTTCCCGTGTTTGATCCCACGCACTCCTGAAGGGAGAGTTAAACAGGTCGCATCCTCTCTTAAACCCAGAAATCCACCAAAAGAATGGACAGAAGGCTGCACAGTAATGCATCCATCATCCTGCTACTCCTAAACAACACTGTGTGGGTCCCCACTGCAACACACACCGACCAGACACCCAAGAGAATGGAGGTAACACACCTGCTAGCCAGTAGCTTCATCTAAACCACCAAATCAAACCCAGCATTCACGCATTCCAAGAAAAATGCGTCCAACACTCCACCTCCACGCATTCAAGAAGGAAATCAACAAAAAATATCATGGTGAAGAAAAAAATGACTCCACCGACTCCTCACACAAGGACAGACATGACAGTCATAATCATTGGCAGGTTGGGGTGGTTGGGAGGAGGCCAAGGTGGCAAAATAGGATTCGATGCCCTATGGGGCATTACAAGTACACAGACTTGAATCATGCAATTTCATAAGTAATGCCTTAAGGCCACTTTTAGGTGTTTAAGTGCATATGAAAAGTATATCAAGGAAGCTCTGCATTTCACTGCGTATCATAGACCCAAAAACCAATCCTTTTCTTTATTACTTTACAAACTTAGGTGCCTCATAATGGTTTTCAAAAAGTAGATAAGGAAAGTAGGTTTATATTAACAATGCACTTACAATTAACCACATACGCTGCAATTCAGATCTAAACAGATATCAATCTGAAAAATCAGACCTAGTTGCATATAAGAATGCTCTTGAAGTAATAATACTTGTTAAGAAGAAAACTATTTGAATTTGTAAAAGCAAGAAATTTCTTTATTTCAAGAGCATCCCCATGGAAAAGCAGAATTCAAGCACATAGATAAGAGCAGCTAGTATTTATTTGCTACATTAATCGTAGGATTGAAGACACAAGGGTTGTATTACAAAACCTTGCAAAAATGGGCTCAACCCTCTTACAGTCATTTTGTTGTCAAGAGATGTAGATTTTCAAATTGCAAATCAATTAGACAAATTGAATCTTGAAATCCTTCTTAAATCTATCTAAGAAAAATTCTCCATGTCTACTTGACATGTTGAGAGAGGAAGAAGATCAAATTGAGAAAAATTTATAAGTTAAAATTTATCAACAGATCTTGTAAAGTCGCAGATCATTTTCTTGAAATTGACTCCTTAAAATTTTTCAAAATATAAATTTAGTGAATTTTTTGTGAAGAGGATGTCGAGAGCTTCCCAAAAAGTCCTATTTTCCCCAAAACCAAGCTCTATTTCAAAATTTATGGCCTTCTGAAGTTTTTCTTCATTTGGTGTCAAAAAAATTTTCTAACTTAAAAAAAAATCTAGGAAATTTTAATAAATTTTCCTTGCTACCCCACAACCAATAAGAGGCTATCACATGGCACCACGAGGCATTAGTGGAGGGGAAAATCCTTTATTTAACTTAGCGCTTTAAAAAAAATTGTAAAATTTTCTAAATTTTCCCCTCCGCCCCACTGGCCTCAAACCAATCAAGGGTTGCCATGTGGCATCATGAGGCATTGGTGGAGAAGTAGGGTCCTTTCTTCCCTTTACATTTTCAAAAATTTTGGGAAATTTTTTAACATTTTCCCCTCCGCCCCACTGGCCCACAGCCAATCAAAAGCTGCCACGTGGCATTGCGAGGTGTCGACCAGGGTGTGGGTGAATTTTACACTTTTCACCACTCTGGGGCATTGAAATTATTTTATCCCCACTACCACGCTTTCCTTGTCTTGGCTTAGGAGTTACCACATGTCTTTTGTGCACTCACAAGAGCATGGGTGCAAAGGTGGCTTTTCATCGCACATGGGAAATTTCCAAAACGTCTCCCGTGGCCCCGCCGACCCGCCCTTGGGGAAACATTTCTCCCCATGACCTGCAAACCTACCCATGGGGCAAGTTTTCTCCCCGCACACCACCGACCTGCCCCTAGTGAAAAATTTGTCCCCTAGGCCCATAGGCCCTCTCTTGGGAAAATTTTCACCCTAAGGCCTGCCTGCCCATAACTTTTGAAATATAGGGTGTTCGGTGGACTTATTTATATCATTGGAAAGGTGAGGAAATTTCCTATCCAATGGTAATGGTTAAGGTAAATTTTGAATGTGTTAATTTTGAGAAAAATCAAGTTAAATATTTAATCTTGTTACAGAGTGGGTATGGTGAGGAATTACCCTCTTAACCTAATTGAACCTTCTAACCCTAAATTTTGGACCTTGTGACCTCTAATAATTGTTAAAAAAGAAAAAAAGTATATTCTAGTAGATTAGAATTGATATGGAACCTATTAGTGAAAATTGTTGTCTTGTAACCTAGTTGTAGACTCTTTTTAAAAAAAAAAATCCGTAATTTTTCCTAACTAATCCTAGGTAGGTCTTGGGTCTCAAGTGGGTTGTTTTAGAGGGTGTCACAGTTTTGATAATTGTTGTAATGGAACTCCACTTCGGTGGAGCTTATGCTCATCGCTTGTGCAATGGAGGCCCGATCAATATTTTTAGCTCGATTATGTTTATGCAACCTTGTGAGAGATGAAAGGTGTCCCTTTTGGTAAAACGAATTTTGTTAGCTTTGTCAGTCTTTAGTTGAACCTCTTTCAAAAATCTTTTGCTTCAACTAGTTATTCTAAATTACCAAAGTAATAAGTTCACCTTTGTGAGAAGAATTCTCGAACAAAACATGAATCTTGTAGATTGTTAAGGAAGGTCTTGAAAAAGAATATTTTTGGTAAATACATAACCTTAAGGGATTGTAAACTGTGGAGTGTATCCAACTGTGACTGTATATTGTGGTTGAGTTGTTTCATGGTGCCTTGTCAAAAATTAAAATGAAATGTCCTTAATGGGTATTAGTTTTTTCCATGCTAGCCATAAGGTCATCGTTGAGTCAAGTTGTTTGAAGAGTTAGCCATAACCTTTGTGACCACTTGTTGCATCGTTTTATACATCAAACAAGTCAAAAAAAATTATCCTATACCTTTTTATGTTGGTCTTTGTGTCGTGAATTAGTGGGTGTTACACTTGGTATCAGATCCGTGGGTTAAAAATCTTGGACCTTTGGGCACACTAGAAAACTTGAGACATGAACTATAAACCTAGTACACTTTTAAATATAGAAAACAACCTTGTTTGAAAATTGAAAAAAATACGTGGGAAGAAATATTATATTAGTCTATTCATTTGAACTGCCAGAATTAAAATCATAATAAAATAACAAGTTTTTTGAGTTGTTGTGCTTACTTAGTGGCATTTTGTCTAAACCTGGGTAACTAAGAATGTCAAATTAAATTGATGTTTGTGAACTTCTAGTGTAGTGGAAACTTGGTTCCCCTTTGAAAATGTGTTGTTTTTACAAGTCCTAAATCTTGATTTAATTGTATGATGCGTTAAGCCCTTTTGAGACCCTTCCTTATTAAATTTTTTAGAATGATAAGTTGTATGGTGTGATTCTTGTGGTTAGAAAATAGTGGTTGTGTTTTGGGTTAGGAAGAGTTAATTAGAAGTTGTTTAGATATTCCTTCTATTTAGTGGTTAGGAAAGAGGGTATGGATATCATTTTTCCATTTGGTTACCCGTATGGGAGAGTGGAGTTTAAGTGTAGGTGTTGTTTAGGACCCAATCATATGTATGTGTCCTAGAACTAACCTCGATGCAGAGTACCCCTATTGGTGGCCATGAAGGGCTGCAGAGTGAATGTTCTATTAAATTTTGTGTTTTACATTTGTAAAATTGTGATATTTTATCAAGGACCAGCATCTTATTTTATGATTGATTTGAGAAGCTCTGAGGCTCTTTTATTTATTTTTT
Source organism: Taxus wallichiana var. yunnanensis (assembly GCA_018340775.1). Classification (NCBI taxonomy): domain Eukaryota; kingdom Viridiplantae; phylum Streptophyta; class Pinopsida; order Cupressales; family Taxaceae; genus Taxus; species Taxus wallichiana. Next base: position 462,076,154 of record CM031242.1, on the reverse strand, counting down.
TTTTGTTAGAATTTTTAGACTTTGCAATATGGCTACTTAGCCACTTTCCTTGATTGTCGACATTTCATAGATTTTATTTTGATTGGTGACTCAGAGCTCATTATGTTGTTGGCTACTTAGCTAAACATTACGTGGTTTCCTTCTTGCATGATGATGAGCTCATTCTATGCTTTTTGTATTGTGAAATTTCGTCGTATGGGGGTACACCCTTGGTTCTATTGAACGTCCTCTTAGGTGCTTAAAGTTATGGCTTGGTTTTGGATGCATGGAACCTTGAGGGTTTCTAAGATATTATAGTGATTTTTTCGTTGCTCGACTTTGCTAGATAGACATTTCATTGTGTTGAGCGTTCTAGTCGGTAGTATGTTAGTCATGCTAGTGATTCTCTTACAATTTGGTAAGAGCTTGAACCTCATCAGAGTAGAGGTGTTTAATTATGGGCTGATGAATTATGTTAGGATCGGATTGCTTTTGGATGGCTCTGGATGTTAGTAGAAAAGTGTGTGTCTGGTAGTGGCTTCTTTTCGATGGCATGCTAAGTTTTATCAGGATTTCCTTATTTCATTATATAAAGTAGTGACTTGAGGATTGTATGCATCTTGATAATTATGGTTAGAATTAATCCCATTTGAGTATTGTGTGTGTAAATTAAGTGTGTTTGGTTTCCCTCTTGACCTATAAATAAGTCTACCCTTTCCTTAAATTTTTTTAGTTACTATGAATAACACTCTATGACCTATTAATTTTAAATTACGTGGAGACACTTATGGATGCCTTGAGTCTTTTGGACCATGCCACTAGTGATGTTAGTGTAATTAGACCTTGATGAATTAATCTCAATGGTATCTTATAATGGGATTCTTCTTGCGAAACTGTAACTCTTGGTCGTAAAGCCATATTGAATAGATAGTTGATTGGCTGCTTACAATTGATGCTTTCTAGTGAGTATGTGGTGTTCTTATAGTTAAAATATTTCCTTGTCATTTTGATTGCTTGGTTGGTGGTATCCTGTGGTAATATGGGTGTAGATTTGAAAAATTTCCTTGTCTTATCATGTGAGTAAAAATGTTTTTGCCAAAACAACAAACATTGTTAAACCCTAGTAGATCAGTAAAAGTAATTATGCTTCCTTAATGGGTCTTCCTTGTAACTTCCTTTGAGAACTTGTAGAAACCCACTAGGAATGTTTTATGATACTTGTAATTCATTGAAAACTCTCAAAATATTGTTGTGATCCATTTTGGTTAATTATTTCCTAGTTCTTACAAATGAATAATGTGGTTTCTATGTTGAATGTCCCTTGTTTCCTTATAATTAAAAATGTGGCGTGTTGATTTACCTCTCTCCCCCATAAAATTAATAGTGTGATATGTTTACCCTTCCTTCTCATTAAATTTTGTTGACAAATTGACTCACCTAGAAACATCATAAAACTATAATTGAGGAGATTTGGCCTCAAAGCTTAATAAATAAACTGGAACATAGAAAGAAAAATGGTCCTTGCTTTAACCTTTGTAGATTAATAGAATAAATAAAAACCATGTACAAGAATAGAAAGGAAAAAAATTCCATCTACCTCCCCTAGGAGTAAAATAAATACTTTTTCTCTTTTCTGCCTTTATAGAATGACGAGATATCATGTCCCCTTAGTGGTCCTTATAACACAAACTTATGATGTCATAATAGGAGGAAGTTTAATTAAGAAAACTCATAAAGTAATGTGCTTAGCAAAAGAAAGTACATCTTTTGACTTAATGAGTTGATTTTTAAAAAGTAAGCTTTATGTGTATTGACTATAATGCGTAGTTGAACCTATACTTTGGTCACCTACCCAGAATTGTGAAGCATGTGGTGGATAGTAGTGTGTTCTAGTTTCTTAGTACCTTCTTGATCATAAAGGTATATTCCTTTCTTGGTAGGATTTTTATGTCATCATACCCTTATTGTCCCGTAGCTCAATAAGTGTGATTTTTTGCCTTTTAGTTTTGAGACTTATCTTTTGTTTAAGTAATGTCCTTGCATGGTGTCTTGTCCTTAAAGACCTAAGTTATTTTAATTTTAAGGTAACATATGTTAAGGATATAAAATAACTTTGGGAAATATTCTTTTCTTCTTGTTCTTCTCCCTAGAGACCTTGAGTGCTCTCTGGTGTTACAATTTATGATTGTGCTCTCTTTGTGGTTATTTTGAGCTTGATCAGGAAATAAGATAAATGAATCCCATTGTGTTATTGTGAATGGTACTTCTTGTATTTATATGTTAGTTGCTAGGGGAGATATATATATTTCATTTGCTAAATGGTTGATGTCTCTAGATTTGGTTGGTGTGGTGTGTTCAATTCTTAAAACAAAAGTGTAAAAATCAGACTATAGGAAACCTTGTGGTCATGAAATTTCTTAATATTACCATGAAAAGTTAATTGTACCCTCTTGAGTTATAGAAGTTTTTTCCATAAATAGTTCCTCGATTGTAAATTCTTTTTGATTTAGGTGTCCTTCCTTGTTGATTAACCTCATCTTGTGTGACCTCAAATTGTGGGAACTTGAGTAAACATGTCTCTCATACAAATTTTTGGCCTTGGTTGATTCTACTAGCCTTGCCTAAACAACGAATTATGAAAGCATAATTTAACCTTAGTGGAAACCTTAATTTTTGTTACTATAGTATGTTGTATTCTTTGGGAAACTATGTGGTCTTTCTCAACTCATGCAATTCTCCTTATTATTCCTCTACTTGGTGGTTACTCTTAAGACTCTTTTGAACTCTTCATGTTATATTGCTATGTGTTGTATCTTGGTTGATAGCATAAAGTTACTCTCTAGATTTAAATGTCGTAGCCTTGAATGCAGAAAGTTTAGAAATCATCAATTACAATCTACCTTTTTCTTTCTGAATTGCATTGGACCAAACTAGGGATTCTATGGACCCAGACTTTGTTGAAGCAATAAAGCCTATAATGGGAGTGATCCTTTTTTTCTGTATTTGTTCCTATCTCTTTTTCCTGTGAATTCTAGGAGGAAGTCGAGACCGAGGGGGGGGGATGTAGTGCCCACTTTCCTTTGGCACATTTTGATACTAATCATGACATTTGACTATACCATGGACATTGTTAGAGTTATTATTTAGTATGATGATGAGATGTTATAGCATAAATTATTGCAGACTACGATCCATATATGATGCATGGTGATTATTAGAGATATTTTATATATTGATGTTGATATACTATCTGACATGGCTACATGATAGATGTTGTTCAGACTTGTGATATTTGGATATTTTGAATAGACCTAGAAAATTAAAATTGAATTAAAAATGATGATTATATAGTTGTTCATGAAATTTTAAGTGATACTATTGATTAGCTTGATGATTCTTGTGATTCACATATATATATTGATGACTTTGGAAGTATATTATATTCATTTGAATATTTTGATGTGGCCACAAGGCTGAAAGGAGGTATTTGTGTTTTGCAGGTTAAAATATCACAACACACATCGGGGATTGGAGACCAACCACTTTGGAATTCTAGATGAATTCAACAAGGTCACCATGGCAACTTTATTTGTTTGTGTGTGTTTGATTTTTGTTAGGGATTCCCATGGGGGGATCACCTTCAAATGTGACCAAGGGGTTTTATGTTTCTTTTATTTATTTTCCTTGGTTTAATGTTGCATGTGTTTATTTTGTGGTGCTTTGACCCCTTTCCTTATTTATTAAATGGTGTGTTAATTAATGTGAGTAATCATATTGTTAAAAATTAATTAATCAAATTGGGTCATAAGAAAGTAATTATTAGAGTTGTTGGCCTAAAATTAAAGTGTTGTAAGAAATGTGTAAGTGATGTGTAAGTTTATTTTGGAGTATGAAACACTCCATCTTATTTGAAATTCGAAATTGTCCTTGGAGGCTGATTTTGGAAATTTGTGGGACAAATTAAACTTGTCCCATGCCTCTTAAATTTATATACCAACCTTACCTATGGTTGGAGAGTTAAATTTAGCCATTCTATATTCAATTTTGCAAGTCAAGTTGAATGTTTTTATTACACTTTTCTTACATGTTTTAATTTAAGTCCTAAGGGGGTATGGGTATGTTTCAATGTGTAAGTACAAGTATCATATTATTCACTCACCTATTGATTATGCATTTGAGATTGAAGTTGACTTTATTTATTTGACTTAAGGATGGATGATGTGGCAACCCACTTGGATCCACCTCATCCTCTTCCCTTCCCTCTTCTATAAATTGAAATTCTTTAGCTTGGTTTTGGGTTGCTTCACTTTGTAGACTTCATTCTTGGGAGAATTCCTTGTTGTTTTGGGAGCTCTTGCTGTTGGAGAAGTTTGAATATTGTTGCATGCTTTTTGTTTGGTGGATTTTTGGGATTGTTTGCTTGGAAAAAACTATTGTTTGGAACTTGGGAAACTCTATCATGAGAGGTAAGAGCTTGGCTCTTGAAATGCTCTTCTTTTATGAATGTAAATGTTATTGTGTGAATGTTTTGGCATGTTTGTGGGTTGTTGGGTAGATGGCCTAGGAATGGTGTAGGAGAATTCTAAGCGGTTTATTTTATGGGAGGAAAAAGTGTGTTTTAGGGACGTATAAGAGTGGAGAGAGTTGGGATTTGGGTTCCACATTACAAATAAATAGCTTGAATTTCTTTACTAATTATGGAGTTCCATAAGAAGTTGGGGAGGCATAAGGAAATGTGAGGAATAAGGGGTACTTAGGGAGGCATAAGGAATGTCAGGGTTTTGATATACTATATTTTGGTGCTTTGTAATTCAGGTGGTGATACCCATTTCCCCTTTTGGGAAGCATAAGAAGCATCCCGCATAGTTTCTTTCTCCTTTGGCATGTTTGATGAAGCCTCGGTAATGTTTTTCATCTTGTAATGTAGTTATAAACTATGTTCTATTGTGGACTATTTTTTTATTTTGAAAATGTTGCTTGTGTGTTTATGGAACCCTTTGTTGCCATGAATTGAATCACATCTTTTATTGCATTGTGGTTGGGGCTCGGGGGCCAATGAAGAAGGATGGTGTCTCATCTTTATTGGATGTCTTAGTTAGGTGGAAAGCATTGCCTTTCCCATACTCTTGTTGTGATCACAATTTGAAGAATGAGAAATATGCATGTTGCTGTTCTAGAGCTGAGAAAAAGATAGTTTGATAGTTCCTTGTGAAATGAAACCGTATTGTAACCTTTCCCACTTGAAGTGGATGAACTTGTAAATGTTTGTAATGGAAAGATGTTGTATTGATTTGAAAGTTGTATATTGTAATGTGAAAGAGATAAACTCTATTTTCAGCATTTGAAGGAATGTGAGTATGAGGAATTTGAGGAATGAAAGAAAATTTGTAAATTTGTATTTGAAATCAATAAAGGATTGCACTACCTTCCTCAAATTGCATCATTGTATTGAATTTGATCATCTAAATGTGAGTTGTAATCTCTGTTTGAAAGAAAGAAATGCGTATGAAGAAAATGTAATACTCTGTTTTGTGAAGTGCATGATTTGAAAAGAATAAAAGTTGCATTATTGCATTTATAAGTTGATTGAAGGAATGAAACCTATTTTAAACTAGCATGAAATGAATTCATTTGTAAGGAAAGTAAAATAAGAACCATTGAGTTAATTTTGTTGTTTCCATTTTTGCTTCACGTTAAACTCTACAACTTTTACCAGAAATGAACCGACTAAACCTGTAATCAAGAAATAACAATGAAACATTAAAATTGAACATGCTAGGCTATAAATTAATGCAATTAGACAAAATCACTTAAGGGAGAATCCTTCAAACCTTGCAAAATGGGCTTAATCCTCTTACAATCATTTTACTGTCAAGAGATGTAGATTTTTAAATTGCAAATCAATTAGACAAATTGAATGTTGAAATCCTTCTTAAATCTATAGAAGAACAATTCCCCATTTCTACTCGACATGTTGAGAGAGGAAGAAGATCAAATTGAGAAAATTTTATAAGTTAAAATTTACCAGTTTGCATTGTAAAGTCTGCAGATCATTTTCTTTAAATTGACTCCTTAAACTTTATCAAAATCAAAATTTAATGAATCATGTGTAACGAGGACATCAAAATCTTTCGAGAAATTCCTCCTTTTCAAAAAATTGAGTACTCTATGAAAATTTATGGCCTTCTGAAGTTTTTCTTCATTTGGCATAAAAAAATTAATTCTAATCATCAAAAAAAAAAATCCAGTGAAATTTTCTAAATTTTCCCACTGCATGCAGCCAATAAGAGGCTACCACGTGGTAGAATGAGGCATTGGTGGAGGGGCGGATCCTTTTTAAACTTAGCTCTTTAAAAAAATGGAAAATTTTCTAAATTTTCCTCCACCCCATGAGCAATCGGGGGCCCACATGGTATCGAGGCATCAGCAGGGAAGCGGATTCCTTTCTTCCCTTTGCATTTTGGGAAAATTTTGGGAAAATTTTGTACATTTTCCCTGCCACCTTGCCGGCTGTGAGCCAATCGAAGCTACCATGTAGCATCGCGAGGTGTCGACGGAGGCGTAGGAGTATTTTACAATTTTCTCCCCTCTAGGCATTAAAATTCTTTTATCCCCACCACCCCGCTTTCCCCACGTTTGCTTAGGATGCGCCACATGTCCCTTGTGAATTCACGGGAGCATGGGTGCAAAGGTGGCTTTTTGCCCCATGCGAGAAATTTCAAAAATGTCTCCCACGGCCCCATGGAACCGCCTCTGGGAAAAAAATTCTCCCCAGGGCCTACAAACCTTCCCGTGGGGGAATTTTTCTCCTCATGGCTGGCCGACCCGCCCCTATGGAAAAATTTCTCCCTTGGGCCCGCAAGCCCACTCTTGGGGAAAATTTTCACCCCAAGGCCCACCGGCCCATAACTTTTGAAATACGGGAGTTTGGTGGACTTCTTTATATCATTAGGAAAGGTGAGGAAATTTCTATCCAATGGGAATGGTTTAAGGAAATTTTGAATGCATTAATTTTGAGAAAAATCAAGTTGAATCTTTAATCCTATTAGAGAGTGGGTATGTTGAGGAATTACCCTCTTAACCTAATTGAACCTTCTAACCCTAAATTTTGGACCTTTTGACCTCTAATAATTGTTAACAAAAGAAAATTATATTTTAGTAGATTAGAATTGATCTGGAACCTGTTAATGACAACTGTTGTTTTGTAACCTGGTTGTAGACTCTTTTTTAAAAAAAATTAGTCCATAATTTTTCCTAACTAATCCTAGAAAAGTCTTGGGTCTCAAGTGAGTTGTTTTAGTGGGCGTCACAGTTTGATAACTTTTGTAATGGAACTCCACTTCAGTTAGAGCTTACGCTCATCGCTTGTGCAATGGAGGTCCGGATCAAGATTTTCAGCTCGGGCATGTTTATGCAACCTAGTGAGAGATGAAAGGTGTCCCTTTTGGTCAAACAAATTTGTTAGCTTTGTCAGTCTTTAGTTGAACCTCTTTCAGAAATCTTGTGCTTTGGCTAGTTAGTCTAGATTACCAAAGTAATAAGTTCACCTTTGTGAGAAGAATTCTCGAACCAAACATGAATCTTGTAGATTGTTAAGGCAGGTCTTGAAAAAAACATTTTTGGTAAATGCATAACCTTAAGGGATTGTAAACCGTGGAGTGTATCCAACTGTGACTGAGATTGTGGTTGAGTTGTTTCGTGGTGCCTTGTCAAAGAGTAAAGTGAATTGTCCTTGATGGGTGTTAGTTGTTTTCTTGGCCATAAGGTCATCGTTGAGTCAAGTTGTTTGAAGAGTTAGTCATAACCTTTGTGACCACCTGTTGCGTCGTTCTGTACATCAAACAAGTCAAAAAAATTATCCTGTACTTTGCTATGTTGGTCTTTGTGTCATGAATTAGTGGGCATTACAATACTTAAAAGTAGTTTTTTTGGGGAGATTTTATTTTTAGCTGTGTTACACTTAGCTTAATTTGAATCATGTTTTTAGACAATAGACAATAGACAATAAACAATATGAAGAACAACACTCTTATACTTACATATTAATTGAGGAGTGTATAAGCCATCCTCATTAATATAAATATCTAACATAAACGAACGCTTGATAATTTTTTAGAATACCTCAAATAAAAATTCGATTATATTAAATTGGTTCTATATAAGTTTTTCAATTCTTTGTTGAGTGTTAGATGGTTAAATGACTTAAAATACACTTAATTGTGTAAACAAATTGAAGTGAAATTAAGACTTTTTGGGCGCTTAAACCAACCTCCAATTATCAAAATGTGAAAAAATGAGACCAATAAACATATGAATACTCAATGATAGGTGCGTATTGGATAATTGCCACTAAGACATGAACTCATAACATGACAAACATAAAGGTAAGAGTTTTTTTAAAAAAGATAAAAATATTTATAAATAATGACCAAAAAATGGTATATATACGGAATTGACAAATATATGCCATTTTTACTTTTATTAAATGAGGATGGACTTTTTTTTAATGTGTTTGCCTAGATACAATTCTCAATACATATGATTTCATTTTCACAAAGAAATAATATAGTCGCTTTGGTAAGAAATTGATGTTTACCAATAATAGGAATTAAAATTAGTGTCCAGTAATTGTCGTAAGGAGAAAATAAGGTCGCATGCCAGCGATCATTATTTTAAATTTCTTGAAATGGTTGTGCAGTCTAAATTGCTCAGAAATCATATTACGGCCGTCACGTGTCATGCTGAGAATATTTTCAGATTATTATTTTTAATTTCTTTTCCGGTCGTATTCCTTCAAGCTGTAGTTTTTATTCGGAACGAGCGTTGGTTGGAGAATTCTTCCAAAGATACATATGCTTTTTAAATTATCCCTTCTGATATCTTACGCAAAGACAATCAAACAAGGTTGGAGAATTCTTCCAAAGATAACAAGAAATAAATTATCCCTTCTGATATCTTACGCAAAGACAATCAAACAAGGTTGAAAAATTCTTCCAAAGATACATATGCTTTTTAAATTTAATTGACTAAATAAGCAAACAAAAATGTGATTTTAATAGGTTTTTGGCCTGCAAAAATTTATTATAATTTATAATAAATTGCAATCAAGGGGCATTAAACCGTAGGTATGCATAAATTTAAGGGGGTCTAAATTTAAATATTTTTATTCTTTTTTAGCTATTATTAAAACTTAATATTAATTTTCTTAATCTGAAGTCAATATTAATTAAACCTTTTATTGATATTATTAACAAATAAAATCAATTTCATGCATACGCATATAAATAATTGAAGGAAAAAAATATTTAATTCGCTATTCCTCATGTTTTGTGGGAAATACCTCTTTTTATGGAGGAATTAGTAGGCTTTGTTGGAAATACCACTCTTCACAAAATGATGGGAGCCACCTAAAAGTTTTTACCTATCCAAAAAAATGGTGTTTAGTTTTGCTTTAAGTCGCATCACCTAAATAAGATGACTAACCAAGTTTGTATAAAAAAGTGTATTTGTTGCATTCTAAGCAACTCATGAGATTATTTTTCTCCATCCATCGATAATTACTTTTCCTTATTTGATAATTTTATAGGATATTTTTCTTCCTTTTGTATAACGATTTCTCAAAATTAGTGACTTATAATAATCCTTAAGAATATTCTAATATACAATAACAAACATAGTTTTTTAGATTTATTTGATGGAAAAAAATATTAATTAAAATTATAAGAAGGACGTCCACTTAAATTATTGCCTAAGGCACTCCTAACCTTTAATTCTTCTCTAATTGCAATGAATATGTCGAAAGGGATTTGTTGTAAAACATAAATATGAAGGATTGAAATATTGGATGGTGGAAATGTTCCAGACAATGTAGGTGTAACTATTTGTTTTTCTTAGAAGACACATACAAATCACAGATCATTTATGTTAATCGTTTGAAGGAGAAACAGGGTGTGTTGCATAGATCTTCGAGGTAGCGCACATTGGATATATCTCTGAAAGCAATATGTCATTCTTCGCATTACATGCAATGTTAATATTTGTAATTTCATCCCTTTTTTTTTGTGGTATAGGTTATAGAGACAGGAAACAGTTTGCATAGATGATCCATGTTGTCTCCCTATTACCTTTTTAATGTATTTCCCGTTGCCAATCAGTATGATATTATTTTTAAGAACTCTTTTGATTCTATGCACATTGCAACTTTGATGTGGATTACATATTTGCAGCTACTCTTACTAGAAAAAGTCTTCACAATTATGAGATGCTCATGTAATTCTCCATTTTATTCTTGGTTATGAGCATTAGTGATAAAATTTGAAGGGTTCCCCGTATTTAAGATTAAGCTTTAGCATTCGTAAATGACAGACTAAACAACACATTACCCTTTTATTGAAAATTTGAAAATGTTAATTTCCTTTGAATATATATCGATTGATTTATATACAATAAATATGAAAAATGTAAAAATTATTAAATATTTAAAATCTTATAATAATTTTGAAATTTATTTAAATTAAATAATCAAGATAAATAATTTAAATCACCATTTTACCAAAAAAAAGGGAATTCCAAACTTGGTTTACAAGCTTGAAAAAGCTAAAGCATTTGAAAATAGAAAGAGGGAATTCTAAACATCATTTACAAGCAACGAAAAGCTAAAAGAATATATTCCTCTTTTAAAACTTAAAAGAGAAAGGTATTACTTATTTTCTAGAGATTTATCCTTTTTCCTAGTGATTTTTTAAATAATTTGTTTGAAGTGAATGAAATTTTTTTAATATAGAAAATAGAAAGCTACCAACATGTAGTTTTCTACTCTAATTATTATTTAATATTTTATTTATTTGAATCAATTTAACAAAATATAAAAATTCTCTTAAAATACAATTTACATGATAAGTATTTTTTCCAATTAACCCTTCTAATAAAAATTTATAATATTTTAATACCTTTTAGTATTGAAGTGTAATTTTAAATTTCAATTTATTTTAGAGTGTAAATTTGTAATCACCCTTCTATGCCAAATTAAAAGACGTTTGAAGGGCATTGACAACTTCAAATTTTATCCCTCAATATTGACATACGAGAATTCTGTAGAAGACAAAATTTGGTTGGATACATCTACCTTAAGAAACTGTCAGTCAAAGAAATTATTCCAGTATGCCTAACTTGAGAATCTGTAGAAGAATCCAGTTATTCGGAGACGTCTACCTTAAGAAACTGTTAGTCAGAGAACGAAATTCACCATGCACTACTTAAGATAAAAGGCAACAATTTTTGTCGCCGGTTGAAAAAATGTCCTCCACAAAAATGTTACTAATGTAACAATGAAAATTACACACCATTTTCGGAACATTTCCTCCCAATGTTGTTATTGATTAAAAGAGAATATTTAAGCCATGTTCGCACGTCCTTCGTCTTATATCTCACCCACGTTGACAAAGTTATAGGAAATTATAAGGGCTACTTCAACTATGTCATGCTTAACCTATTCTTTATCTCGACCTAATATTGTGAACCCAACAACATTGAGTTAGGGGAAGGTGCATTTGAGAGTTTTTGAACTTCTTCGGCGGTCATAATCAGTGAAGTTAGAGAACTGTTGGCACATAGATATATGGACTCAATTTATTTTTTATGTGGTTAACTAATAATATAATATTATTTAAAATGTTGCAAATATTCTAAGAACACAAAGGAAATATTTATTTCAAAATGTATGTCTTTGATGAGGAATGAAGCATAATTTATAATTTAACAATTTTACACAAAACTTTTATTGAGAAATCACATTTATGAAAAAATCTAAATAAAATTGAATTCTATCAATTATTAGAGTAGAAACGAAGTAAATTCACATATAAAATGGATCACTAAAGGTATATAAATAAGCAATAAACATGGTTTTTAGGCATAAGATGCTGTCAAAAATTGAGAGGAATCTTATTTTCTAAGTACCACATAGAGTGCTAGGATGCTTAATCTATCCTTGAGGCCATGTAGAGGTTAATGGTAGAGAGGGTGAGTTCCTTCCCAAGGGAAAACACAAATTTCCTTTTGAAGGGAAAAATTTAAAGCTTCAATAAAGGGATAAATCCTTGAGTTGATTACATGGAATATCGTACCGATTTAGATATTTCCTCTACTTAAGATCTATCTCCCTACCATTATTTTACGACACGTCTTCACTTCTTCTGTCATGACTTGGACATAACATTGGTTATCTACAAATCTCATAGTTGTGTTATCACTACATCTTTAGGTAATGTGAATAGTTGTATTTTCTCATGTTCATGATTTTACACATGATTTGCACTTAGTGCTCAAGATTCCTAATAGGTTCTTTCTTGTGCATACTCATTCCTTTGAAATAGTAAAAAGATGATTAAAATTTTGCTAAAATCAAATTTTTTGATCTAGCATACAAAGGGTCCATGTTGGGATAATGGGAAAATAGATGACTATATAGTTGAATGGTATTTATATCTTAGGTGGTTGAGAAGTATTTGTAAAATTTAAGAATGTAATGTGAAGCAAGAAATGAAATGTAAACCTCGGTACATGGCATTAACACAACCAAAGGAGCACCAAATCATGAAGGATAATAGAAGATGCATTCCATGGTGGCGGGGGATAGAATCATGAACCTATGAATACACATTTGAATACAAAAGAGAAAAAATTAAATTGTGCGATGTGAAGATTACACTAAAGAGAATGGGAGGCTGCAAGATTTATGTGACATTGGCTTGGTCAGTCAAAAAGGCAATAATTTTGTAGACAAGAGATCCTCATTCAAAGAATCCAAGTTGGGAAGAATCTTCGTCTACCGGTGTATGGTAAGACAAGAAACATATAATATAATCTATTACATATTTTATTGAAAGTTTACAAATAACATTCTCTTACATTTTTGAAGGGCAATACTAGAATATTGCTATCACATAATAATGATTGACATACATAGGAGGTCATCGAATTCTACACCTTCAAAGAGAAGATGCAATAAAAGTAGGCACGATGGTCTATGTAAAAACCAATTCAACCATTGAAAATGTATTCTAAGATCCTATCTAAATAATATATCTTCATCCCAACACATATGCTACAAGGCGAGAAGGTTTTCTAGATTTTTGTCAACTAGCAAATCAGTGGCCAACCAACACCACCTATGAACTATAACGCCCGCTAAAATTGTCTACATGAAACCCTATAACAAACTAGGGAATACTAGAAAAAATTATGGAATAATATTTTATTTGAAAAACATGCCCGCAAAAAGATTTCGAAAAATAACATTTGTCACATTATTGTTTCTAAGTCACTTAAAATTAATGGTATTATTTTTCCCACTATAATTAAATAATAAAAATCTCATTACATTTTTAGCAAACTTAGTTAGACTAAGGCATGGTTTAGGTTCCCCTCTAATGTCACTTTGATAAACATTTAATTTCAACTATAGTCAACTAGAACAAAATTAGTCCCATGGTAAAGGGGTCTAGTTAATTAAATTACTAAAATCATATAAATCCCATAAGGTGACTAGGTTTAAAATAAATAACAAGGTCTCTAATTAACACAAGGGTTAGAAGAATAAACCCACCCCTTACACAAATAAAGTGGCCCCCTTAAAAAGTCAACCCATGTATTTTAGATTTTAAATTTAAATTTAAATTCATATTCCTCTCACCCACTCCCCACCTACTTTTTGTAGGGATGAATCTCATCCTTAGATGGATTCATTTGGGGCCCTTAGATGAGGGAAAAACAACTCACCCTAATGTTTTATTAAGAAAGCTTTCCCTTCTTTATTTAGCTCATAATTTCTTTGTTTGGTTTTGTAGGTTGGAGGAGAAGGAAGAAGCCATGAGAGGCCATTTCAAGATTTTAGGAGGAAGCACTTCTTATTTTGTTTTGTGTTATTCACACCCTCTTCTAGGGTTTCAATACATTTGTGTATTTTTGTTTATTTCATTGCCATAATATTTTCCCAAATGGCAAATGGGTTTTGCCCTATTTTGGAGGAAAATAGGTTACAATGGTTCATTATACTTTGGGAAAGAATATATATATATATATATATATATATATATATATATATATATATATATGTATATGTGTGTGTGTGTGTGTGTGCATACATATGTATGTATGTATGTAAATGCATCTTTTATTAAAATTCCATTTTAATAAAACCTGAATTTTGAAATAGGGTATTATTGTAGAAATACCATTAAATAGAATATATTTATTGAAAATGGTCAAAAACCAGTTTACACAAGTACATGTAGAGGATCTCGTGCATGGATTAATTTACCTAGGATTTAATGTTTTGTACATTGAAAATATTTGGGGTTGGGGAAGGGTCACCGACCCACCCTCATCCCATTGATAATGGGGTGGGGGTGGTCGGCGACCCTCCCCCCAACCCTTTTCCTAACAATGGAAATAGAATAGGCCATAGCCCCTTGCGTGAAAACAATGTCCTCAAAGTATTTTCCTTCCGCGGATTTGGTACTTGAGACTTTTAATTAATATAATTTCTTTATATATATATTTATATTACATAAGTATACATAATTTGTATATATATTTAAATTTTCGATGTCAATATTGCTATTAATATAAAAAACAAAGGTTATATTTTAATATCTAGGCTATTTTTGAAGATGATGAAATTTATATTGTAATTAAGCTAACTCCCATACTTTGAATCTTCTTTTAAAGTTTGGTAACATTTTGATAGGGGTTTAGGATCAAGTAAAAATTTCACTTGTTATTTCATTGATTTGCTTTCGGTTAAAAGTAATTTTACAATAACTTAATAATGAATTTCCACCTTCCAATGAGGCTAAGGCCTAAGTTGAAAATAAATAATTTATTTCCACAACTAGAATTAGAAATTAGACTACTTTATTGGCCAAATAAAAGACAATTATAATTTAAGTTCTTTCCATCTATACATCCAAGTTTTGGCTTTCTATCAAACAATACAAGAAAATGCACAAAATAGTCTAACTTTTCCATTACATGCCTTTCAAGTAATACAATAAAATTTAATATTTCCTTCATACAAATTTCCAACATTCCACAAGAGACTTTCAACAATATTTCCAATAACTTTTAGAGCAAGAGCAACACACTTATGTGAGAAAATAAATCAACTACAATGGGAACAAGATGTTTCCCTTTTTAACTTCATTTCTATTACAACAAAACTAGCTTTACTAAAATGTATTTCTTTCCTTTTTCAACCTACAATACCATCTTAATAACTAATAATCAATACAACTTTTCTTCCAAAGGAACAATACAATAATCTTCCACTTGAAGTGGGAATTTTTTTGTACAAGAGGGAAACTATAGTGAAATACATTTTTCTTCTATTATTGCTCTAAGAATCAAATATTCAACCAAGATCCATATTATTTTCACTTGATCACAACAACCAAAAATGGGGAGAGCAACACTCTCCACCCAACCAAAACTCCAATGAGAAGAAGAAGCGATTCTTCTCATTGGTCCCCGAGCCCCAACCACAAAGAAATAAGGGATGGATCAAACACATGAAAACTCTACAATTCTTCCACATTTACTTACAAACAACAACAAAAAAGAAGATAACCACACAAAATACTCATTTTAAACACAACAACTTCCCAACAATGGCTCCAAAATAATCCGAGTATAGATAGGAAAATGGGGGTGTCCTTGTGCCTCCCAAGGGTTTAGATGCCCACATCTAAAATCCTCCACAACACAATCAATCCCAAAATCTTTTATGCCTCCCCACAACAACATATATATGTCTCTTATGCCTCCCTCTCTCTTATGCTTCCCACAAAACATGAAATGAAAAATAGAATAAGGTGGGCCAACTAAAACCCATTCCCTCCTAAACACACAAATAAGATCTTATGCCTCCCAACATATTTTCATTCCCATTTCCAAATCTCAACACAACCTAAGGTCAATTTACTACCCAAAATTTCAAGCAAGAACACAAATCCATACAACACATAACATACAAGAAAACAAGAAGAAAAGTAAGAGTGCAAGATCCTACCTTTCCATGGTAAAGCTCCACTTTCCAAAAAGTCCCAAAAATTTCAAACATATGTTGTTTTCCAAGCACCCTTCAACTCCCACAAGAAAGCATCAAAAAGAGAGAGCTCAAAAACAAGTGAGTAACCCCATTTACTTCCAAAAATTTCCATATATAGAAAAGAGGAGGAAGATGATGTGGCTCCATGTAGGATGCCACATCATTTCTTCTCCACTCCACATCACCCAAGTAAAACCCATACTCCAAGGAAAAATAAATGGGTGGTTGAGAGGTATGACAAACCTCTTACACACATCATTCCAACCCATACCCTAAAGGACAAAGAAATAAACATATGTAAGAAAGTGAAATTAAAACTCACCTTTTCCTTCCAAAACACATAATGGGGTCTATTTTTTACCCCCTAACCAATAGGTAGGGTTGGTATAATAAATTAAGAGATGTGGGACAATTTTAACTTGTCCCACAAGCCTCTAAAATTGGCCTTTAAGGCCAAATCTGAAATTCCAAGAAGGGATAGTGTACAACACTCAAGATCACATACACTCACTTAAAACACAAATGAAAGAACTATATAATATAATAAATGAATTCTTTTTGTCCCATCTAAAATTTAGCTTAATAATGTTATTAGTTAACTTAATTAAGACACATAACCCAATAATGATAAAAGGGAAATTACTTCACAATTTAAATCACATATACCAAAAATTAAATAAATAAAAGAAAAGAAAGGACTAAACATAAACCCTTGGTCACAATTGGAGGTAATCCCCCATGGGGACCCCCTAACAACAAATAAAACACACACAACATAACACACGTTGCCATGGTGACCATTGTTGAATCCATCTAGCATTCTGATGTGGTTGGTCTCCAATCCCCTTTGATTGTTGTGATATAAATGCCTGCAAAACACACAATACCTCCTTCGGTCTTATGGTAGCATAAAAACATCCAAGATAAAATATACAAATATAAATTGAAAATCATCCACATATAAATTAAATCATCATCTAGACAAGTAACGTTATTATTTTCAATTTCTAACAACATCTCAATTCTACATTTCATCAATACCAATAAGATCACCAGATTAGTTCAACTGTTAAAGCCTACTCAATATGACAAGAATGTCGAATGTCGAATATATAAATATGTCAACAACACATCATCATCAATATAAAATGTCTCTAACAATCCACACACATCATACTATGAATCGAAATCCAACAATAGTCCAAGTATCTCTATCATCTAACATCATGCTATGTCAAAATGATACAATAATATCCATACATATAGTCAACAATATCAAAATAAAATATAATAAGTGTCGAAGGGAAGTGCGAACTACATCCCCCTCCCCTTAGACTTGACTTCCTCTTGGAAGTCACTAGAATACATGTGGAAACTAGACTCGTAGAAATATAGCATCCTCCCATGTAGCAACAGTCTCATCATACCTATCCCACTATACCTGAACCTTGTCAATCTCTCTACCTCAAAGGCCCAAGTTCTTATTCTAAAAATATGGATGAGCTCCACCATCACCTACCCTTGATCTTACACCTACAATGAGGTCCAATCTAACACATGAGAAGGATTTGCAATATACCTCCTAAGTATAGAAACATGAAATACATCGTGGACGTGAGACAAGCTAGGTGGCAATGCTATACGATAGGTAAAAGGATCGATATGCTCCAAGATCTCAATGGTACCCAAAAATCTAGGAGCAAGCTTGGAGCCTTTTCCATAACGAATAGGGCTCTTACGGGGCCTGAATTGAAGAAACACTTCGTGCCCCACCTCAAAAATATGATTTGTCCTATGTTGATCTACATACTTCTTCTACCTATTCTATGCCTTACTGTAATCTCTGCTTGATCACAACAACATGTTGCTCCATGTCTTGTAGTAAAGCTGATCCAAGAGAAACCCTATCCTCCAACCTGTCCCAACTAAGAGGTGTCCTACACTCTCTACCATACAGTGCCTGAAAAGGAGCCATGCCTATTGAACTCTGGAAACTATTATTGTAGGAAAACTCCACCAGATACAAGTACTCCTCCCACCTTGACTGATGGTCCATGACGTACATCCTAAGCATGTCCTCCAAGATTTGATTTACCCACTCATTCTGTCCATCTATCTCAAGGTGATAGGATATGTTGAAATTGATCTTCATCCCGAGAGCATACTACATCGTAGTCTTGAAGTGAGAAGTGTACAAGGGATCGCAGTCATAAATGATCTTCCATGGAATCCCATGCAATCCAAAATCTCATCAAGGTATACTTGTGCCACTACACTAGCCATGTAGGTGATATTCACCAGATAAAAGTGAGCCACTTTCGTGAATTTATCCAATGTGACCATGATGGCGTCATGGTGATATCTTGACGTTGGTAAACCAACTTTGAAGTCCATGGAAATGGTGTCCCATTTCCACTCTGATATAGCGTGAGGGAAGAGAAGGTTAGTTGGATGTTGATGTTCGGCCTTCACCTTCTAACACTCTAAAAAATGTGACACAAATTGAGCCACATCTCTTTGAATTCCCCTCCAATGGTACAACTGTCTCAAGGTAGTATGCATCTTCTTCACCACGGGATGGGCTAAATAAGGTGCATGATAAGCCTCTTTCAAAATTTCCTATCTCAACACTCCATCTCTAGGAACATATAATTGAGTCATGTGTCTTATAAGACCATCTATCTCTAATGAAAATCCATCAAATATCCCCTCAAGGGCTCTCCGTGACTCAATATCTACTCTAGCTTTGCAAAGTACAAGCCATCGTGAGGAAGTTGCTGCAATATCCTACTCTATAAATGTGTACCCACTGAAGTAGCCATAACCACATGTCTCCATCTTATCATGGCTTATATAACGATGATCTCCTTTCCCTTCACATGCTCTATCTCCATATCATACTCACAAAGTAACTCCATCCATCACCGCTAACAAGCATTGAGATTGGGTTGCGTGAAGAGGTGATGAAGACTCAAGTGATCAGTTTTAAGTGTGAATATCTAAACAAGAAGGAAGTGTCTCCAAAAAAAAAAGACATGAACAAATACTGCAAGAGTTATATAATTGAGCTCATAATCCTTGCGTTTAGAAGACTCAAAATCAACTACTCTCCCAAACTGTATCAACACACCTCCTAGTCTTTCCAAAGAAGCATCTGTGTAAATGAAGAACTGGCCTTGAGGGTCTAGTACTACAAGAATATGCACTATAATGAGGCATTCCTTCAGTCTCCTGTAGGCTTGATCACATCTATCTAACCATAGGAATTTCTTCCCTTTTCACTAAAGGGAAGTGATGGGATACGTAACCTGAGAAAATTCAAGTTCAAGGCTAGACATGATCAACATAGGAGAGAGCATAACCTTCATGTTGGAGATATAGTTTGTCTAACTTGAGTAATGAGAGACTAGAAGGTCAAGCATGGAATATCAAGCCACTACGATATTGACCCTTCACCATACTAGATAAGGTTGGAGGAAATGCTTTTTGACTTGATTTATCACCATTTATGTGGATGTTCTCAGTAGTAAACTATGAAAAATTTCACGTATATGAGCCATCCATGCTTGATGAAGATGAAATATTACAGTTGCTACCTTCCATAAAATATTTCCTCTTGGACTCAAGAAGTGAATTAGAGGAGGATGTCTTGCTCCAACAAAAGGTCAGAGAGATAAGGAGAGGTCTGCAAGAGTCTTGGCAGATTGGAATGAAAGGAAAGACATTAAGGGAGGCCCAATGGTACTCGAAGGAGCAAGTGATGGAAATATTTCCTCATCTACTCCCCCATTAAGCTTTTGTGGGACCAAAATCCTACTAATCAGGGGAGGTGTGATCCATAGGGATCCAAAATAACTCTACTTCATCATATCATCCAACACCATAAGGATAAAATGAAGAAAACAGAGGTTTTGTCACTATTTTAACAAAACCATTGTCTTATGCAAAGCCGTGGTCTTATAACCACCCACTAGACAGGGAAGCGATCATGTAATCGGGTCTTCACAGGAAGGAGGTCCTATCACTTTCGAAATAAAAATAAAAATGAAGCATCAACAGACGTGGATTTTAATCATCTAACTTAGTCCCTTTCCTACCACGACCTTTATCATTCTCCATTACACTGGAGGATGTGGGAGAGGCTATAAATACTTGAGAGGAGAAAAGGATTTGATCATTGGAAACAAGATATTTCATTGGAGTAAGTGCGAGAGTATTCTTAGTGTTAGAATTGAGTTTGTAGAAGTAAGAAGGTTGAGAACAGAGCAAGAACTTACTTGCAATGAAGTTTGAGACATTGAAAAATTTCCTTTCATGCTTATTGTAAAATCTGTATCTTCATATTTGAATTGGAGAATAAAAAAAGTGGGAAGAAAGATCAGTTTCCCTTCCTGAACGGTTTTCCCTCACACTTGGGGTTTTAAGGATAAAATTCTTGGTGTTTTTATTTAAATTCATTTCACTCTGCAAATTTTAATTCTAAAGTGTAAGTAAGTCAATCACTAGCTCAAAATCTCATTTTTGATTGAAATTAGAACAACACTGTTTTAAAGTGTGATTTGTGAGAATTCTAAAGTTGAAGGTTTACATATAGTGTGACAAAGGAAGAAATGATTTTGTTGATGAGGGAAACACATACCTCAAAATTAGTATGAAATTTTGGTGTTGGAAAATCCCTAGTCCACTCGTAAAGGTAGGTGTATTAGCCCAATATGCAAGAAGTATCTAAATTCATAAGAGGATGTATGAAGGTTTTTCTCTAACAAGCCTAAAATTAGATAGGAAGGTTTGTATATGCCTTTACCGGTCTTTACTTGTCCTTGGGAAGATATTTATATGGATTTTTAGGAGTACCTATGTCTAGACATGTTTGTGATTATCTATGTAATGCCCGCTAAAACAACCCACTTGAGACCCAAGAACAACCTAGGATTAGTTAGGAAAATTATGGAATAATTTTTTTGTATTGTTTAAAAGAGTCAACAACTAGGTTACAAGACAACAGTTTTTGCAAGCATGTTTTCAAGCCAAATATTATTAATATCTTATAGTTTTATTAATACAACAATTATAAAATATCACAAGGTCCAAACTTAGGGTTAGATTAATCAATTAGGTTAAGAGGGTAATTTCTCACTATACCACTCTCTAACTAGATTAAAAGATTCAACTTTATTTTTCTCAAAATTAATGCACTCAAAACTTCCTAAAAACATTCCCATTAGATAGGAAATTTCCTCAACTTTTTGTGATATAAAGAAGTCCTCCTAACTCCTCATATTTCTCAAGTTATGGGCCGGGGACCTTGGGAGGAAAATTTTCCCAAGAGCGGGTTTGCGGGCCTAGGGGAGAAAATTTTCCCATGTGTGGGCCTGCGGACTTCGGAGAGAATTTTCACCTCGAGGAGGAATGCGGACCGGTGGGACGGGAAGCAAAATTTTCCCATGCGTGGGCCGACAGAGTGGGGAAGAACTTTAGCGCCAAAGAGTGGGAAACAACTTTAGCACTTTTCCCTTTTTGGGAAAAAAGCATGATTTTCCTCCACACGCCCACAAGCCTGAAAGGACATGCATTGGCATTTCCCAACTTGGCAGAAATTTGGGCTGTTGGAGAATTTTTAGATTTTTATCCTTTTGCCAAAAAGTGCTAAGGGATCAAAATGATCTGCGACCCGCCGATGCCTAAGGTGCCATGTGTCAACCATCCATTGGTTGTGGGTCGGCATACCAGCAAGAGAAATTAGAAATTATTTATGGCAACACCTGATTGGTTGTGGGCTGGTGGGGCTGCGGAGAAAATTTAGAAAAAAATTCCTTTTTTTTTACAGTTAGAATTATTTTTGAAGCCAAATGAATGGAAACTTTAGAAGGCCATAAATTTTGATTGGGAACTCGTTTTGAGAAAATGAGGAGTTTTATAAATCTATCGACGTCCTCTTTGCACAAGAATCATTAACTTTTCATTTTGATAATGTTTAAGGGGTCAATTTCAAAAATATGATCTATAGGATTTAAAAAGGCAAACTGCTAAATTTTAACTTATGAAATTTTAATCAATTGATCTTATTCCTCTCTCAACATGTCAATTAAACATGGAGAATTGTTCTTAGATGGATTTAGGAAAGATTTGGAAGGTAAGTTTGTTTGATTGACTCCAAATTAAAAAATTAATTTTTCCAACAAGAATGACAGCATTACGATTTGAGCCCAATTTTGCTAAGATTTCTAAGGGGTTCCAATTGATTTCATTTAGGGCATACTACAATTTAATCATTTAATTGGTTATTTCCTTGTTGCAGGTCCGAACTATGCATTTTTGGATAAAGTATTTATAAGAGTTTTTTTAAAAAAAAAAAAAAAATACGAAATAGAGATCAAGTTTTAAAGAGTCTATTTGCCATTTTCTACTTCCATGTATTAGAATACATTCCAATTCCAATATAATACATTTAGTTGGTTGAAATCAAACTATTCAAAACCAAAATTTAATTCTGATTTCAACTTAAACACATTTCAAAAGATAGAGCTCTGTGTTTCCTCACACACATTTCTTCCTTTCAAATAGAGATGTCAAATACATTTAAATGATCATATTCAATACCACAATGCAATTTTAGAAAGGTAATACAATCATTTATTGATTCCCAAAAGACAACTTACAACTTCTTTCTTTCATTCTTCAAATTCATCATACAAAATACAATTATTTCTTTCAAAAGAATAGAAATGGAGTATATCTCTTTCATATTTCAATCTTACAACTTTCATATTCAATATAACATATTTCCATTACAAAACATATACAAGTTAATCCACTTCAAGTGGGAAGGTTACAATAAGATTTATCTCTATAAGGGGCTATCAACAAATTTATTTCATTTTCCTTTGCTCCAAAACAACAACATGTAGATTTATTATTCTTCCAATTTTGATCACAACAGAAGCAGGGGAGTGGCAACAGTCTCCACCCAACCAAGACATCCAATGATAAGGAGAATCCATCCTTCTTCACTGGCCCCGAGCCTCAATAACAAAGAAATGGAAAATGTGATTCAACTCATGGCAATAATAGGCTTCCACAAACACACATGTAAATTCCACATTTAAAACACAGTCAAAAAAAATATTTTTTGCAAATACTTTAAAACATGAAAAACAACACTAAGGCTTCATCCAGCAAGCCAAAGGAGCAAGAAACCATGGGGATGCTACTTATGCCTCCTAAAGGGGACATAAGTATCACCACCTATTTTCAAACCACCAAAACATAGTATATCAAAGTCATGACATGCCTTATACCTCCCCTAAGTAACCATTATTCCTCACATTTCCTTATGCCTCCCCCACCTCTTATGGCACCCCATAACGAGTAAATAAATGCAAGTTATTTATTTGTAAGGTAAATCCTAACTTCCTCCACACTTATACCTCCCCAAAACACTTGTGCCTCCCACAAAATGAACCCCATTGTCTTCTCCTACATCATACCTAGGCCATCTACCATCCTACAAACATACCAAAACATTCACAACAATAAAAATTTCATAAACAGAAAGAAGAGCATTACAAGAGCCAAGCTCCTACCTCTCCATGATGGAGTTGTTCCAAGTTCCAAAATAAAAATATTTATACCAATGCAAGTAATCCAAACTTTCCAAGCACAAGCATGCAACAATCTCCCAAAAAAATCTCCAAGAAAGAGCTCAAAAACAACAAAGAATTCACCCCCAAAAGAGTTTCCAAAAGTGAATCAACACAAAATATGGCAAGCAATTCAAATTTTATAGAAGAGGGAAAATAAGAGGATGAGGTGGATCCATGTAGGATGTCACATCACACATCCTCAACCCCAACCCAAAATTCAACTTCATTCTCCAATGCATAATAAAAAAGGTCAGTGAATAATATGACAGTTTACTTACATACTCAAATCCAACCCACACCCCAAAGGATTGAAATTAAACCATGTAAGAAAAATGTAATAAAAATTACAATTTGTCTTTTCACAAAGCATTATAAAAGTGTAAATTCAACTCTCCAACCATAGGTATAGTTGGTAAATAAATTTAAGAGGTATGGGACAAGTTTAACTTGTCCTACAAGCCTCCAAAATCAACCTTCAAGGAAAAATTCGAGTTTTCAAGAAGGTGGAGTGTTTCACACTCAAAAGTTAACTTACACATAACTTACACATCTCTTACAACACTTTAATTCAAGACCAACAACTCTATTAATTACTTTCTTATGACATATTTTAATTAATTAACTTAACAACATGATTACTCACAATATTACACATCATTTAATAAATAATGAAAGGGTCAATGCACCACAAAATAAACACATGCAAACATAAACAAAGGAACCAATAAATAAATACACATAACCCCTTAGTCACATTTAAAGGTGGTCCTCCCCATGGGAAACCCTAACAAAACAGCCACACACAAACAATACATGTTGTCATGGTGACCTTGTTGAATTCATCTAGAATTCCAGTGTGGTTAGTCTCCAATCCCCCGATGTTTGTTGTGATATTTTAACCTGCAAAACAAAAATACATCCTTCGGTCTCGTGGTCATATTAGAACATCCAAAATAATATAATTAAAATTCCAAAATCATCTATATATATGAATCACAACAACATCGAAGTAACCAACAAGATCATTTGTAATTTTACTCAACAATTATACCATGATCAAATAATTTCCATTTCTAGGTCTGCTCACAATATTCAAATATCACATGTCTGGACAACTTCCATAATATAACCATGTCAAACAATATATCACATCAATATCCAAAATGTCTCTAATAATCATCATGCATCATAACTGAATCAAACTCAAAAATAATCCATGATCTTACATCTAACATCATACTATAATAAAGTCTATAATCCTACCCATAATATAATAAATGATGTATCATGATCAGTATCAAAAGGTGTCAAAGGGAAGTGGGCACAACATCCCCCTCCCCTTAGACTCGAATTCCTCCTGGAAGTCACTGGAACAAATGTGGAAACTAAACTTGTAGCAAAGTAGCATCCTCCCTTGTAGCTACAGTCTCATCATATCTGTCCCATTGTACTTGCACCTGATCAATCTCTCTACCTCGAAGGCCCAGGTCCGTGTGATCTATGATGTGAACAGGATCCCTATCACCTAACCCCGATCCTACAACTGCAATGAGGTCTAATCTAGCAGATGAGAAGGTTCTGTAATATATCTCCTAAGAACTGAAACATGAAACACATCATGTATGTGATACAAGCTAGGTGGCAATGCTAGATGGTAGGCCAAAGGGTTGATACACTACAAGATCTCAAAAGGACCAAAGAATCTAGGAGCTAACTTAGAACCTTTTCCATAATGGATAGGGCTCTTATGTGGCTTGACACAAAGCAACACCTTCATGCCCATATCAGAACTTCTTATGGTCGGTCCTATGCTGATCTATGTCCAAGAGAAACCCTATCCTCTAACCTGTCCCAACTAAGAGGTGTCATGCACTCTCTACCATACAAATCTTGAAAAGGAGCGATGCCTATAGAACTCTAAAAACTATTATTGTAGGTAAACTCCACCAAGTACAGGTACTCCTCTCATCTATACTGCTGATTCATCACATACATCCTAAGCATATCCTCTAAAATATGATTCACCCGCTTGGTTTGTCCATCTATCTCAGGGTGATATGCTATGCTGAAGTTGATTCTCATCCCGAGGGCATACTGCATGGTAGTCCAAAAATGAGAAGTGTACAAAGGATCACGATCACTAATGATATTCCCTAGAATTCTATGCAACTTGTTAATCTCATCAAGATATACCCATGCCACCGCATTACCGTATAAGTGGTCTTCACTGGAGAAAAGTGAGCCACTTTTTTCAATTTATTAACCATGACCATGATGGTGTCATTGATATCTCGACATTGGTATACCAATAATGAAGTCCATGGAAATGGTGTACAATTTCCACTTTGGCATAGCATGAGGAAAGAGAAGTCCAACTAGACATTGATGCTCGACCTTCACTTTCTCGCACTCTAAGAAGCATGACACAAACTAAGCCATGTCTCTGCGAAGTCCTCTCCAGTGATACAACTATCTCAAAGTAGCGTGCATTTTCTTCACCCCAACAAGGGCTAAATAGAGGGCATGATGTGCCTCATTCAATATGTCCTACCTCAAGTCTCCATCTCTGGGAACATAAATCAAACCTCGTGCCTAGAAGACCATCGGCTCTAGTTAGAAACCTTCAAAATTCCCTTCAAGGGGTCTTTAGGACTTGATATCTGCTCGAACGCAATGCAAAGTAGTCAAGAGGAAGCTCTTGAATAATCCTACTCTGTAAATCTATGCCCTAATAAGTGGCCATAATCACATGTCTCCATCGGCTTAGAACATCTTCCACCACATTATCCTTCCCCTTCACATGCTCTATCTCCATATCATACTCACAAAGCAACTCCATCCAATGCCACTGATGAGCATTGGGATTGGGCTACATGAAGAGGTGACGAAGACTCAAGTGATATGTCCTGAGTGTGAATATTTGACCAAGCACAAAGTGCCTCCATCAAACCAAAGCATGCACAATTTCTATAAGCTCAAGATCGTGAGTCAAATAATTAACCTCATAATCCTTGATTTTACGAGACTCAAAATAACTACTCTACCTTCCTACATCAACGCACCTCCAAGTCCTCGCCAAAGAAGTATCCGTACAAAGGAAAAAACTCACCCTGTGGATCCCACACTGCAAGAATAAGTGTTGTAGTGAGGCATTCCTTCAGTTTCCTGAAGGACTGCTTGCACTTGTTTTACCAAAAAACTTATTCACTTTCCACCGAAGGGAAGTGATGGGGTGCATAATCCGAGAGAAGTTCTGAAAAAATATCCTTTAATAACCTACTAATCTCATGAAGCTGCAAACCTATGTCACAATAGTGGGCACTGGCCAATCCATAATAGCCCTAATCTTAGAAGGATCAACTATGATACCTTCCCCAGAAATGATATGACCCAAATACTGCACCTCCATCTGAAAGAATACACACTTCTCTAGGTTCTCATAAAGCTCTTTCTCACGAAGAAACTAAAGAACCTCGCGAAGGTGCCCTCGTGCTCCTCACACATACATGAGTGAATCAAAATGTCATCAAGGAAGATGAGCATAAAACAATCTAAGAAATTATTTAATAGCACATTCATTAAACTCATAAATACTGCGGGGGCATTAGTCAAACCAAAAGGTACCACTGTGAACTCATAGTGGCCATATCTCGTCTTCAAGGCGGTCTTATGAATGTCTGCCTCTGAAATCCTTAGCTGATGGTAGCCTGACTTAAGATCAGTCTTAGAGAAAATTGTGGCTCCCTTCATCTGATCAAACAAATCATCAATTCACATAAGGGGATAACAATTATTGATCGTTACTTTGTTTAGCTTGCAATAATCAATACACAACCACAAGGATCATCCTTCTTTAAAAAGATCACCGGTGCACCCCAAGGGGATACTCTAGGAAAAATTAGGCCCTTCTCCATAAGGCCCTCAAGCTACAACTTGAGCTCGTAGAGTTTAGGGGTAGTCATCCTATAAGGTGCTCTTGATATAGGCTCTACTCTAAGAACTAGATCTATATGAAAACCAATCTCATGTGGGGGTGGTAACCCTGGAAGCTCCCCTAGAAAGACATTTGCAAAATCTTTCAAAATGGGATGGTCCTCTAGTGATGGTCCACTAGACCCATCTTTTTATCGGTCACTAACTGTGACAACCCCGTCCATACACACCACTTAAGTTGCATAGCAGAGATGGTGTGAATAGAAATGGGTCTCTTTACCCCCGCTAACACTACCTCTTCTCCTAGATCATATGTACAAGATATGATCTTGTGGTAACAATCCACTCTAGCCCTATGTGTAGATAACCAATCCATACCCAAGATGACTCCATATGAGCCCAAAGGAAGGATACAAGATCCGAGGTAGTGATGAAAGGTCCTAAATCCACTAAACACTCCTTAACCAAGGAGTCTACAAAGATCTTGGCTCCATAATCCATCTCAACATCCCAACTATGACCCTACCTAACTACCACTAGCCTACATCACTCTACTAAAGATGGTGTAATAAAAGAATCAGAAGAACCAGAATCAAACAAAATGGAGGTAGGAATACCACCAATGTTACATGTAGTCTCAATAACTATACTATGATGTTCTACCTGATAATTCTCAACCATTACGTACATCCTATGACTATGCTCCATATCACCAATAATAGGTTCGGAGATCTATGCCTTACCCTTGTTATTAGGTTTTTGTGGGTAGTCTCTCTAAAAATTTCTAGTAATACCACACCCAAAACAACCACCTGATCCTCTCCCCTGAGTAACACGTCTGGCCAGTACTCTACAGGTTTGTGGTGTGGATCTTGATGATCTAAATGGGGTCTTTTGAGGTATCTACTCACATGAGCTCCTACTGAGTGAGCTCTCTTGGTACCCTATGTCTTGATGAGACCCTATGTGCATCAAAACTCTATGGAGGTCTTTAAGGTGGGTGGGACTGTTGTTTCCACTATGGTCTAAAAGATGACTGTGTTGAACCCTTTCCACCATAAGGAAGAGGTACTGACCCCCTCGATCTGTTGTCCTGCATCTATTCTATGTAGCTCTGAACTCAATCTCTATCCTGATGTGTCTTTCCATGAATCTCCTCTACTATATAGGCCTTCTCCACGGCCTCAGCTAATGTCTATGGACAATGAATCCATACTACACCTCCAATTTCTAGATTCAGGCCCCAGATGAACCTATGGATCTGCACCTACTCATCCTACATGTAATCAACATACTACTGTAGATCCATAAATCTACTCTCATACTCTTCTACTATAAGAGATGCTCTTAGAAGATCATGCAACTCATCTATCCATTGCTGTAAGAACCTCCGTGAAAAATATCTACTCCTAAATTACTCCTCAAAGAGCTCCCATGTAAGTATCTCAGAATCAACATGGAGCTTCTACTCCTCTGTCTGCCACCAGACACCAACTCCATCCTTTAGTATATGGATTACAACATGAGCTTTCATGTTTTTAGAACAAGGATAGAGCTTGAATCATCTGCTTAAGCTCACCAACTAGGCCTTCGCGTGAAATCCACCTGTGTCACCAGAATAATGTGATGGCCAAAGCTTTAGGATCTCCCTGATGTGATCTACAGGTATGGTCTCATGGCATCTCGGCCTCTCTCTACATGCTCATCCCTAAGCCTAGGGCTCCGAGACATCTCTCTATACCCTGAAACCTAGTCTCCCTATCCCGTCTACAGTGAATCAGCTCTAGATGACTCCACATGGGAGTTATCTCCTCTATACTCCTTGTTGTGCTAAGGGGATGCACGAGCCAGAAAGGATGTCACCCTATCATGTCCAACTGAAAGTGCCCCTACGGTCCCTCCGCGTAGAGCGGAATTAACATCCTCAAGAGTGCAAAATATGTGGTAGGATGGTGGCTACAACATGATCTGGAGGTGGTATGCCTAAGTCAATGTGAAAAGTCTCCTCATCTTTTTTGTGCCTCCTAAAAAGAGAAAAAAGAGAGTTATCTCCTTATTCAAAGTCTTACTTAGTTTCCGTGTTTACTAAAATATGTAATTTCTAAACTAGTTGCTTTCTAGATTTAAAAGCATACTAGGTTTTAAAGTTCATGTCTCAAGTTTTCTAATGTTCCCAATGGCCAAATATTTTGAACCACTAATCTAATACCAAGTGTAATGCCCGCTAAAACAACCCACTTGAGACCAAGAACAACCTAGGTTTAGTTAGGAAAATTACGGAATATTTTTTTCATTGTTTAAAAGAGTCAACAACTAGGTTACAAGACAATATTTATCGCAAGCATGTTTTCGAGCCAAATATTAGTGATAGCTTATATTTTTATTAATACAACAATTATAAAAGATCACAAGATCCAAACTTAGGGTTGGATTAATCAATTAGATTAAGAGGTAATTTCTCACTATACCACTCTCTAACATGCTTAAAAGATTCAACCCATTTTTTCAAAATTAACACACTCAAAACTTCCCAAAAATATTTCCATTGGATAGGAACTTTAATCACCTTTCTAGTGATATAAATAAGTCCTCTAACTCCTCATAATTGTCAAGTTATGGGCCGGCAGGACCTTGGGAGGAAAATTTTTCCAAGAGTGGGTCTCGGGCCTATGGGAGAAAATTTTCCCATGCATGTGTGGTCCTGCGGACTTCAAAGAGAATTTTCACCCGAGGATAAATGCAGAATGGTAGGGTGGGGAAGCAATTTTTTCCCATGCGTAGGCTAGCGGAGCGGGGAAGAACTTTAGCACTTTTCCCCTTTTTGGGAAAAAAGCACGATTTGCCTCCATGCGGCCATGAGCCAGAAATGACACATGTCGGCATTTCCCAACTCTGGTGGAAAGTTGGGCCACCAGAGAATTTTTATATATTTATCCTTTTTTCCAAAAAGCACTAAAGGATCTAAACAATCCTCGCCGCCACCAACGCCTGAGGCACCACGTGTCAGCCATCCATTGGTTGTGGGTCGGCGGGCCGACGGGAGAACTTAGAAATTTTTCCCAAAGAAAAATTTCAAAGCACTAAGTTTATTAAGGGATCCGATCCTCCACTAATGACCCATGATGCCATGTGGCAACACTTGATTGGTTGTAGCCGGCGGGCCGCGGAGAAAATTTAGAAAATTTTCCCTTTTTTTTTAGTTAGAATTATTTTTGAAGCCAAATGAAGGGAAACTTTAAAAGGCCATAATTTTTATAGGGAACTTTGTTTTGAGAAAATGAGGACTTTTTGAAATATCTTGACATCCCCTTTGCAAAAAAATCATTAAATTTTCATTTTGATAATGTTTAAGGGTTAAATTTCACAAATACGATATATACGCTTTAAAAAGGCAAACCGGTGAATTGTAACTTATGAAAATTTAATCAATTGATATTCTTCCTCTCTCAACATGTCAATTAAATATGGATAATTGTTCCTAGATGAATTTAGAATGGATTTGGAAATAAATTTTGATTGATTGACTACCGATTAAAAATATATAATTTTTCCAAAAAGAATGACAAAGAAAATGGTTTGAGCTTGATTTTGGTAAGATTTCTAATGGATTCCTTATGTGTTTTTATCCAATTGAATTAGTTTAGGGCATACTAATTCAATTTAATCATTTATTTAGTTATTTCCTTGTTGCAGGTCCGAACTGTGCTTTTTTGGATAGAGTATTTGTCATTTTTATTAAAAAATAAAATACAAAACATAGATCAATTTTTAAAGAGTCTATTTGTCATTTTCTACTTCCAAGTATTAGAATACATTTGAATTACAATCTAATAAATTTAGTTGGGTCAAATCAAACTAGTCAAAACCAAAATGTAATTCTGATTTCAAGTTTACCACCCTTCAAAAGACAAAGCTCTGTGTTTTCCTCACACACATTTCTTCCTTTCAAATAGAGATTTAAAATACATTTAAATTATCAAATTCAATACCAAAATGTAATTTGATAAAGGTAATACAATCAGTTATTGATTCTCAAAAGACAACTTACAACTTCTTTCTTTAATTCTTCAAATTCATCATACGAGAATACAATTATTTCTTTCAAAAGGACAAAAACGGAGTATATCTCTTTCATATTTCAATCTTACAAATTTCATATTCAATACAACATAATTCCATTAAAAACATATACAAGTTCATCACTTCAAGTGGGAAGGTTACATTAAAATTTATCTCAACAACAGACTTTCAACTATTTTATTTAATTTTCCTTTGCTCCAAAACAACATGTAGATTTATCATTCTTCCAATTTCTATCACAACAAGAGCAGGGGAAAGACAACACTCTCCAACCAACCAAGAAATTAAATGACAAGGAGAATCCATCGCTTCATCATTGGCCCCTATCCCTAACCAACAAGTAATGGAAGATGTGATTCAACTCATGGCAACAACAGATTCCACAAACACACATACAAATTACACATTTAAAACACAATCCAAATAGAATGTAGTTTGTAACTACTTTAAAGACTGACAAACAACACTAAGGTTTCATCCAACAAGCCAAAGGAGAAAAAAACCATGGGAGATGCTATTTATACCTCCCAAAGGGGAAATGAGTATCACCACCTGATTTCAAGCTGCCAAAACATAGTATATCAAAGCCTTGACATTCCCTTATACCTCCCAAAGCAACCCTTATTCCGCACATTTCCTTATGCCTCCCCAACCTTTTACGGCACCCCATAATGAGTAAATAAATGCAAGTTATTTCTTCATAAGGTGGAACCCAAATCCTAACTCCCTCCACACTTATACCTCCCCAAAACACTTGTGTCTCCCACAAAATCAACCCCATTGTCTTCTCCTACACCATACCTAGGCCATCTACCCAACATTTGACAATCATACCAAAACAATCACAACAATAACAATTTCCTAAATAGAAAGAAAAGCATTACAAGATCCAAGATCCTACCTCTCCGTGATGGAGTTGTTCTAAGTTCCAAAAAAACAATCTTTATCCCAATGCAAGCAATCCAAGTCTGCACAAGTACAAGCATGCAACAATCTCCCAAAAAAATCTTCAAGCAAGAGGTCCAAAACATTAAATAAGTTGCCCATAAAAGAGTTTCCAAAAGTGAAGCAACCCAAAACAAGGCAAGCAATTCACATTTTAGAGAAGAGGAAAAGAATAGGATGAGGTGGATCCATGTAGGATGCCACATCACACATCCTCAACCCCAACCCAAAAGTCAACTTCATTCTCCAATGCATAATAAAAAAGGTGGGTGAATAATATGGCAGTTTACTTACATACTCAAATCCAACCCACACCCCAAAGGACTGAAATTAAATCAATTAAGAAAAGTACAATAAAAACTTACAAATTTTCTTCTCAAAAGCATTATAAAAGTGTAAATTAAACTCTCCAACCATAGGTATGGTTGGTAAATAAATTTAAGAGGTATGGGACGAGTTTAACTTGTCTTGTACAAGCCTCCAAAATCAGCCTCCAAGGAAAAATTTGAATTTCCAAGAAGGTGGAGTGTTTCACACTCAAAAGTTAACTTACACATCTCTTACAATACTTTAATTCAAGACCAAAAACTCTATTAATTACTTTCTTATGACATATTTTAATTAATTAAATTAACAACATGATTACTCACAATATTGCACATCATTTAATAAATAATGAAAGGGTCAATGCACCACAAAATAAACACATGCAAACATAAACAAAGGAACCAATAAATAAATACACATAACCCCTTGGTCACATTTAAATGTGGTCCCCCATGGAAACCCCTAACAAAACAACCACACATAAACAATACAAGTTTCCATGTTGACCTTGTTGAATTCATCTAGAATTCCAATGTGGTTGGTTTCCAATCCCTCGATGTTTGTTGTGATATTTTAACCTGCAAAACACAAATACCTCCTTCGGTCTCATGGCCATATCAGAACATCCAAAATAATATAATTAAAATTCCAAAATCATCTACATATATTAATCACAACAACATCTAAGTAACCAACAAGATCATTTGTAATTTTACTCAATAATTATATCATCATCAAATAATTTTGTTTCTAGGTCTACTCACAATATTCAAATATCAAATGTCTGAAAAACATCCATAATATAACCATGTCAAACAATATATCACATCAATATTCAAAATGTCTCTAATAATCATCATGCATCATAGCTAAATCAAGATCAACAATAATCCATGATCTAACATCTAACATCATACTATAATAAAGTCCATAATCATGCCCATAATATAATCAATAATATCATGATCAATATAAAAATGTTTCAAAGGTAAGTGGGCACTACAATCTATATGTTTTTTTAGATAGATTCAGTAATATCTATGTTCTTATGGCATGTAAAATGACAATAAAAGAATATGGGGTAGTTAAACCTTTCTTTGCTAATGTATGTGTGCATTTTTAATTGCCAAAGTTTACTGTTTCTGACAAATATTGTAGGTTCTTGGGTAGTTTTTTGACTACTTTGTGGGTGAAGATGGACACCAAGTTATAGAGGAGCATGACCTTCCATCTACATAGAGATCTGAAAACATAGGTGGTGAACATGACTTTTGTGTAGCTGATCAAAGGTTATAATAGAAAATATCCAGAAAGTTAGGATGAGTGCTTAGCCTACATTCAACATTCCTAAAACTAGGAAGTACACACATCCTCTATGAAGTCACCATTTGAAGCATGATTGGTATATCACATAATGAATCCACTGGACATAGTAGTTGGGAAGTAAGAGGAAGTGGAGATACATGATTCGAGGTAACAAGAGCAGAAAAATTCATTGAGAGGATATTAAAAATCCATCTCAAAGTGAAATAATAGTTAGACAAATGTCAAGCCAAGTATAAGTCATGACATGATCACAAAGTTTGGCTTTACTTGAGGAAGGAGAGACTATAAGGCCAAGCATGGAAACTCAAGCCACTACGATATGGACCATTAACTATATTAGAGCATGTTGGAGAAAATGCCTTTAGGATTGATTTACCACAATTCATGTGGATGTATTTAGTAGTAAATTATGATGACTTACATCTATATGATCCATCCATAACTACCAAAGAATAAAAATTTTAGTTGCTACCTTCCATATAATATTTTGTCTTGGATTCACGAGGTGAATTGGATGAGGATGTAGTGTTGTAGTAGAAGATCACATAGACAAGAAGAGGTCCAAAATATTCTTGGCATGTTGGAAAAAAAGGAAAGACACCAAGGCATGCCTGGTGGTACTCAAAGGAGCAAGTGAGGGAGATGTTTCCTCATCTACTATGGGAGGTGAAGGTGAGGTGTGATCCATAGGGTTCCAAATAAACACTAATTTATCATAACAACCAATTTCGAAGGAAAATTTGAGAATAATGAATAGAAGGTTATAGAGTTACAGAAATGCCCCTTTTTGTAGAGAGGTGGTTGCGTAACCGCCTGGTAGTTGCAGTAATCGCCGGTCTGCATACACCATGACCATGTCACTCATGGGTGAAAAATAAAATTGGACCATGAATGCACACAAAATTCAAACCTCTCATCTGTGTCTCTTCTTTGGAGGACATTTCCCATTCTCCAGTGCATGGGAGGACATGGGAAGAAGGAAATTTAAGGAGGATAATAGGAAAGAATAAATTATCAAACACAATCGGAGTTAGATGCAAGAATTGAGAAGAAACCATTGGAGTTAGAGTTGTTTTGTATAAGAAAGGTGAAGAAATAAATAAACCAAGTATAGAAAGGAAATGTTTGCATTATTTTATGTCTTTCCTCTTATTGTAATGTATATTCAATTTATAATTGGCCAATACAATTTTTTAAGTAAGATCAATTGCCCTTCCCAGCTACTTTTCCATTAACTTGATCATTTCCAGTTAATTTTTTTGTGTTTGAATTGATATTTAATTTTTCACAACATAATTCTAAGTTTAGTTTACTCATAATTAATTAAAAAGGACTTTCATTTTCGAACGTTGAAAGTAAAATAGTAATGGTTGTGGTTTGTAAAGTTCCAAAGTTTTAGGTTTATAGATTAAGAAATATTGGTAAAGTATGATCAAATGTTAAGAGTGGGATCCATTCTTGAGATAATCAAGGAAAAAAAGAGTTTAGGAAATTACTTACTAAATTAGAAAAAGGGTGAGAAACTTGTATAGGATACGATGGATGTCATGAATCTTTGAGAAAGGGAAATAATTCATGTAATAAGTTTTCCCATAGAAACCCGAGTCTCTCGAATGTAATTAAAATTATTTTATTTTGTATATAAATAAATGATTTACTATATTTGTCAAATATATCTTTTAGTGCATCTTAGAGAGATGTCAATATACACATAAGAGGTTTCTAAGTTATAGAGTTGACATTAAAAAAATTAGTCATCAAGTGGAAATACATTGTTATGTAATATCAAAAATTACAATAAAAAAATCAATAAGTTAATGTTATATACATTTGGTGGTCTCAAAGTAATATATATATATATATATATATAAATTCCATCGTAAAATGATTTCAATACATTTATTTACTAAAACATAACGAAAAAGAAATAGAAAAGGACCATGCATTCATGATAATATCCCTTAAATTTGAAATGATTAAGACATTGACCTTGATCTCAACCATGTGTCCGAGAAGAAACTAGTGGAGGAACAAAGCCAAGTCTCCTATGTAAAATGACTTTTGGGAAAACATGTGGAAGTAGAAGATTGACCCCCTTATCTTCAGCATGGAACATTAAGGTACCATCATTAGATATGCTAAAATATTGAGTTGAGAAACCCAAGAGGAGGTATGGTTCTTCACTAATTTATAGATTTTTTGGGGTAAGACCAAATATAAATTCAGTTAGAGCTTAGGAAAATACAAAATGGAAGCCTTTCGGAGGTTTAGACTTAGTTTCTATTTCCTTTTAATGTTTCCTATCTAGATTTTAGGTTGAAAAGGATATTCTCTTAGTGATCAACGGGGGACCTTGGATGTTTTCTAACACTTTTTTACACATATCCAAATGGTGCCTTGGGCTATATTTGGGGAACATGGTACCCTATGGATTCTATGTCTAGGTCACTACGGCTTTAGAATTATGGAACAAGCTAATTTTCGAGGGGATTTCCAAATGCTTGGGGGACCTGTTAGTTATTGACCACACTATTCTGGTTCAAACTAGAATGGTTATGACCAATATGTGCATTAATTTTCCCTCTGTTAAATTTCTACCATCATCGATCTAGCTCAACTTCAAAGTATGGAGTGTCAGAACAAGTTTGATTTATGAAATCTCCCCTATATTCTATGAAAAATGAAGGGATGTTGGTCGGAATGTTGGTGGGTGCCTGCTCCATCAAGAATGTGATTAAGAAAATATAGATTTTATAAATCCTAAATCTGATTGCAATGTAGTAGTAAATGAATAAAAATGAAGTACATAATAGACCCAAGAAAACAAAAATTAAGATTTAAAAGCCTAAGTGAAAATGAAGAAATATAATTACTTGGCTGATTCACAAATAATCATCGGCTTTGCCAAAGTGAAAAACTGATGAACAAAGAGGAAGAAGTGTCACACGAGCCTCTCGAAAATTGTGCAACTGCAATATTTTCTTTGACTATGGTGCCTAGAATAGGTCGGGGCACCGCAAAGAGCTGCAGACTTTCTCTGGGTGCCTATGACCTCTAAGACCCTTCCCAAAAAAAATATAGAGGTTTGTGAGGTATTTTTTCCTTCATTCTTATCACTAGTATGTCACATAATGATCGTCGATGTCTCTTGTAACTTGTAACGAAGATATAACCTGCAAATCCCTCAAAAGTACATCAAATCCCAAACATAAAATAATGCAAATGAGGGGTTGGAATATCCTTGTATTTCAATTGAGTGATCTTATGACTGAGCACTGTAATAGATTTTATACTCAATGTCGTTTTATGTTTCTTTGTGTGAAGATATTGTGCCATAGGTGGCTATTGTGTGTGTCGCACCTTAATAGTGAGCAAGTAGCTAGATGTAAAGATGTAAATAGATGTATGCATGCAAGAATGAACTTCATATCCTATTAAGTTTATGCGAAGAATGCTCTCTTGCCCTTGTGTAGATGTTAGATGCATAGTTGAATGCTCTTGTAATGGCATTCGAATGCAACCTTAAACGGTGATAGGTAATTATTAGTTCTTGGTCCTTTATCATGGTCATAGAATTGGTAAATTTAAATTCACACAAATTTTACACACACCCACACACACACATAGATAGATTTACATGTCATAATTATAATCTACTAATTTTTTTAAACTTTAAAACTTTTTAATAGATAGACAATTTATTTGAATTTTAAATGTAGTAAAAATCTTCAAATATCTTCTCAAAGAAATATTGGACATTACTAAATGATGTTACTTTTATATTATATTAGAGTGTTTATCTAACAATTAATAATTTTAAAAAATATTATTTGAAAACTAAAATTAGTTTTTAAATTAAATAAATACTTTCGATAGCCACGACACACCTTTTAAAACTAAAACAATATTCGTCATTAATCTCACTCATACATATATTTAATTTATATAGTGATAATCATGATCTTAATTGAATATTCATGGCACACAACTTTAAAATAAAATAATATTTGTCCTCAATCTCTATCATATATATAAAACAATAACATGGGTGTAACTTATATATATGTATATATAATAAAATATGAAAATCATAATCTTAATGAAATATCCATAATACATCAATTTAAACTAAAAACAATATTGGATCTCATATGACTCATACATATATTGAAATTACAAACTAAAAGTAAAAATCATGACATTAAAATTCAAAAACTTAAACATAGTAATAATAATAAAAGTTTTATAAAGATAATAATTTGAATTAATTTTTTTTATTTAGATTCCTTATACATAGGTTTAGTGTTTATGTATGGAATATTTATTTAACCAAATTCAAAAAATTGGCTATTATTATTATTTAGAGTATTATAACTTCTCCATAATTTCAAGTGAGTTCTTTTAATATCAAACATTTTTACTAATAATCTTTAGACTATTGATTTTCCAATGCAAATATAACTTTACACTTTTCAAATCCAAATATATATAATTGGTCAATAGGCATTTATAAAGTGCAATTTCTTTATAAGTATCCTTCTCATTTTTATTGTATCCTCATTGTAATGTTCTTTTTAACTTTTAATAACTATTTTCTTTGTTTTCATCTTAATTTGTTTATATTTATTTTTAATTTATATTAAGTTTTAATTCCTATTGTTTAGGATTTAAAAATAAGAATATCTTTTTATATGCTGCAGTCTCAAAAGTTTTAAATATTGAAATAGATATTTCTCATTAACGTTTTTT
Organism: Taxus wallichiana var. yunnanensis; assembly: GCA_018340775.1. NCBI lineage: Eukaryota > Viridiplantae > Streptophyta > Pinopsida > Cupressales > Taxaceae > Taxus > Taxus wallichiana. Next base: position 462,037,064 of record CM031242.1, on the reverse strand, counting down.
CCACCATGACTACTGTAGAGTTTAGTTAAATAAAGGCTTCAGTCCAGCTCTTAGAAAGAGACTATGGCAGAGGAGGAGAAATGGTAGCAACAAGAGTCATGGTAGAGGAAAATAATAGCAACAGGATGATTCTCAAGAACAAAATAAAGGATTCTCAGGAAAATACCATAGTTGTGAGCCTTTGAAATCAAAAATAAAACCCTATCGCAAGAAACAACGTAAAAATTGCCTCACCCCTCCCAAGACCATTTTATAGGCCTCCCTTCCAAAAATCATGTTTAAGAAACGTGATCTTTACCTCAATACCAAGTACCAAAATTTTCATATTTTCAACAAATCGTTTTCCCTTGATGACGATGGTTTGTGCATTTTCCATCTCAATGTGATGCTAATACATAAGTTGCTAAGTTTGACATCCAAATGGCCCTGAGTTTCAATTTGCATCAGTAACTAGTTTCCTTAAATTTGAATAACTAATGCATCAAAAACAATTACCAAACTAAAAGCACAATTTCCTCCCTATAAGATAGCATAAGAGCACGAGAAACCCACAATAAAAATAAAATCGAATTTTCTTCTAGGAAATGTGTGGCTCCCAAATAATTCTTCCCTAAGTTCTCGAGGTCATATATATCCAATTTAGCTTTTTTCCATTCAGATATTACTATATCCCATTTCGGTAATTTTATGTTATCTAATAATTAAATTTATATATTATGAAAACAAATTGGTACGACCTACTGTAGACAAACTTACAATCTCTTTAATTCTTCCCATATATCTCATATTTATCTATTACAACATTTTTGGATAATCATCTACTAATTGATTCATTTTAAATTTAATTTTGATTTTTGTTGATAAAATCATTGCATCATACAATTTGAGTAGGGGAATTCAATGTACCAACGTGTTTGAAGTGTATTATCTTGAGCATACACCGATTGTAATGAATACTATTTTAAAAGTCATGAAAAATAAGTATTGTACCTCACACATTATTTCATATATTCACATTATGTATTTACATTAAATAATATTTTTGGATGCTTCATACTTAAAATAGTTCCATGAAACTATGATTATTTTGAGAGTTTAATATTCTAACTCCATACATCATATTACATTATCGTTTTCATAGTATTATATATTTTCCATGAATATAAAATACAGTCATTTTAAAACATACATTCGTCCTTATGCGTATCACTTCTCCCATGAGCTAAAACTAAGAATTTGTTTCGAAATAATCTCTAAAAAATAAATATATTTGTAATACTTAGGCCTTACAGTTAAAAGAGTTCCAATAACTTCCACATTAGTAATTGATTAAGTGGACATGCCGATTACTTATCACTTATTTGATGCATTCAACTCAAATCCGCGGTTCTTTAGGTGTGAGGCATACAAACAACTTTGTTCTAAAGAACAGTTAAAAGTATATATTAGAAGAGCCAAAGAAAACTACATAAATTTTGCATCATATTTATCATTGCAAAAATAAATCCTGATAGACTTTCAGGATCTGTGGTGAGAGCAGTTTGGTACGTTCATGTTGACTATAGTGCCTGCAAAATTTTTCCCAATGAAACCCAATAACAACCTAGCGTAAGCTAAGCTAGAAAAATTACGATATTTTTTTTTAAAAACGTGCTACCAAAAAGTTTTAAATTAATATTTGTCACATTCATGTTTCTAAGTTACTTTAAATTAATAATAAAAATTTCCTTATTTAATCCTCATTATAATAAAAATAATAATTCCCTCAATACCTATGAATAAACGAGGCTAGTCTAAGCCTTGGTTTAGTTTCCCCCAAATTTTATTTTGATAAACTTTAAATGACACCATAGCCAAACTTGCACAACTTAATCTCATGGGTAAATGGGTCTATTTAATTAAATACAAAAGTTATTTTAATCCCACAAGGTCACTACTTTAAAAATAGTAATTAACAAGGTCCTCAATTTAGCACAAGGGTTAGAAAAATAAACCCACCCTTACACAAATAAAGTGGCCCCTTAAAAATTCAACCCATGCATTTAAATTTTTAAATTTGAATTTTACTCAACCTCTCCCCACCTAATTTTTGTAGTGATGAATCCCATCCATTGGATGCATTCATCTGGGGCCATAAGATCAAAGGTTTCATTGAACCTAAGTTTGTTTATGACGACTTCTTTCTCTTTTCTTTTGACTTATTATTTCTCTATTGTTTTGAAGATTGGTGAAGGAGAAGAAGGAAGCCATTAGAGGCCATCTCAAGCTTTTCGATGGATACACATGATCCATTTAGGGTTTCAAAGTTTTCATTAGTTTTATTTATCTCATTAATTGAAGATTTTCCCAAATGGGCATATGGGTTTTGCCTCATTTTAGTGATATGATCAAATTTGGCATATGTTTACATTTTTGTAGAGAATATATACATATACGTATGTATATACTTTTGTATAGATATATATGTATATATGTATCTATTTTGAAAATTTCTTTATTGAATAAACCCTAAATATAAATAAAATAATGTGGTTGTTGATACGTGTGTGTGTGTGTGTGTGTGTGTGTGTGTGTGTGTCTATATATATATATATATATATATATATATATATATATATATATATATATATATATATTATTTTTTTATAATAGTTTGGTTGCAGGGTTGTAATTTGTACATTCTACATAAATAAATGTTGCAAAGATTTATTAATCCGCAGTGGGGGTTTGTTACATTGTAGCAATTTTTGGGGCTTGTTTTAAGCAATGGTGACTAAGTTTTGGGGTTGGGGAGGATCACCGACCCCACCCCACATCCCATGGTTAATGGGGTGGGGGGTGGGATCACCGACCCTCCCTCAACCCCCTTTCTCCACAACAAATACCACAAGCCATAGCCATAAACTTAATATGTTCTCTCATAAATTTTATTTTGATACTTGCTTTCTTTTTTATTATAATATGCACTATATATATATATATATATATATATATATATATATATATATCTTATAAAAAATACTAATAACAATAATAACTAAAACAAAATTATTATATTTTAAATATCAATATTAATAATATTTTCATATAAATACTTTTAGCAATAGATAAAGATATTTGTATTTTTTTTTAATAGTGTTAACCAATCTGAGTCTAATACTTAAGAATTTCTCTTAGAAATTTGAGAGTATATATATATAGAGTGCAAAAGAACTAATTTTCTTTTCTCTATTTAAGGAAAAAGGAAAGTATTCCATTTGTTGGCAAAACCACAAATCAAGAATTTTTTAAAACTTTTCCATAACCTCATATGCATTTTGGGATTTCTTCAATCAATATAAGAATGAACAATGAAATTTAATTCACTACTCTAGACATTTCATGTAATACAATGGGAATAACCATTTCTTTGCTTTTACAAATACAATTTTGCAAGCATTCTCACCAGCCATTATCATTAGATTTTTCCAATAGTTTTAAAATAAGAACTACTAAATTTCCAATAAGAACTAAACACCTATATGAGATAATACATCAACTAAAATATGAACAATTTGTTTCTTTCCTTACAACATACAAATTTCAAACATTCCCACAAGAGGTTTACAACAAGATTTTCCAATAATTTTTAAAACAAGAATAACACAGTACCTAATGAATGCTACAATTGCACTAAAATGAGAACAAACTATTTTCTCTTTCCAACCACATTTCTATTACATCAACATGCTTTGCTAATATGTCTTTCTTTTTAACATAAAACATAACTCAATAACAAATATTCAATGTAAATTTTCTTTGAAAGAGACAATGCAATAATGTTTCCACTTAAAGGGGTAATTTTTACAAGAAGGTAACTACAATAGAGGAATTTTTAGTCTTCTACAAGTGCTCCAAGTATCAAATATCCAACATGGCTTCATATTTATTCACTGGATCACAACAACCAAAAATGAGGGAGAGGCAACACTCTCCACCCAAAGAAAACTCTAATGAGAAGTAGAAGAAATTCTTTTCATTGGGCCTCAAGCCCCAACCAAAAGGAAATAAGGGATGGATCAAACAAATTTAAAACTACACAATTCTTCCACACTTACTATCAAGCAACACACACACTAGAAAATATAACCACAATTAAACTCATTTTTAAGAACAATTTCCCAAAATAATGTCTCCAAAATAAGCCAAGTAGAGTTAGGAACATGGGGGTGCCCTTGTGCCTCCCAAGGGTTTGGATGCCCACCTCTAAAATCCTCCTCAACACAATCAATCCCAAAATATCTTATGCCTCCCCACAACAACATATCAATGTCTCTTATACCTCCCTCACTCTTAATACTCCCTCTCTCTTATGTCTCCCAAAAAACACAAAATAACAAAATAGAATAAATTGGGGCATCCAAAACCCACTCCCTCCTAAACACACAAAGAAGCTCTTATGCCTCCCAACATATTTCATCCCCATTTCCAAATCTCAACACAACCTAAGGTCAATTTACTACCCAACACTTCAAACAAGAACACACATCCATACAACACATAACATACAAAGAAATAAAAAGAAAATGAGAATGCAAGATCCTTCCTTGCTAAGGTAAAGATCCACTTTTCAATCAAGTTCCAAAAAATTCTTCAAACTCAAGAAACTCCAAGCTCCCTTCTACTTCAACAAGAAAGCACTCTAAAAAATCCAAGATCCAAAGCTAGGAAAGTAACCCCATTTACTTCCCAAAAATTTCAATAAATAGAAAAGAGAGCAGGGAGATAATGTGGTCCATGTACGATGCCACATCATTTCTTCTCCACTCCACATCACCCAAGTCAAACCCATTCTCCAAAGAAAAATAAATTGGTGGTTGAGAGGTATGAAAAACCTCTTACACACACCACTCCAACCCATACCCTTGAGGACAAAGAAATAAACACATGTAAGAAAGTGCAATTAAAACTCACCTTTGTTCCTTCTAAAATGCATAATGTGGTCTACTTCTGACCCCCCAACCCATAGCTAGGGTTGGTGTAATAAATTAAGAGTTGTGAGACAAGTCTAACTTGTCCCACAAGCCTAAAAAATTAGCCCTTAAGGCCAAATCAGAATTTCCAAGAAGGGGTTCTAGAGTGTACAACACTCAAGATCACATATATTTAACTCGACAACACATAAAACAAAGAACCATCTAATCTAATAAATGACTTATTTTTGTCCCATCCATAATTATTTTAGTAACATGATTAATTTACTAATCTAGACAGAAATTAATTAAATGATAAAAAGGTAATTACATCTCCATAAAATCACATACACTAAAATTAAATAAAGGAAAATAAAAGAGAAACACACAAACCCCTTGGTCACAATTGGAGGTAATCCACCCCATGTGAACCCCCTAATAACAAACAAAACACACACAACATAACAAAAGCTTCCATGGTGACCATTGTTGAATCCATCCAACATTTCAATGTGGTTGGTCTCCAATCCCCTCTTTGATTTTTGTGATATAAACTCCTGCAAAACACACAATACCTTCTTCACCTCATCAACGCATCAAAACATCTAAGGTAAAATATACACATATAAATCAAAAATCATCCATACATAAATTAAATCATCATCTAGGAAAATCATTTTACTATTTTAAAATTCCAACAACATCTCAATTCTATATTTCATCAATACCAATAAGATCACAAGATTAGTTCACTACTAAATCCTACTCAATATGAAGAAAATGTTGAATGTTAGAAATAGATATAAACATGTCAAAAAACATCATAATCAATATAAAATTTCTCTCTATGAAATCCACACGAGCATACTATGAATCGAAATCCATCAATAGTCAAAGTATCTCTATCATCTAATCATCATTCTAAGCAAAAATGATATAATAATATCCATGTATATAACCAACAATAATCAAAATCAAAATGTAATAAGTGTCGAAGGGAAGTGGGCACTACATCCCCCTCCCCTTAGACTCGACTTCCTCCTAGAAGTCACTGAAATAGGTGTGGAAACTGGACTCGTAGCAATGTAGCATCCTCCCATGTAGCAGCAGTCTCATCATACCTATCCCACTGGACTCGAACTTGGTCAATCTCTCTACCTCGAAGGCCTAAGGTCTTACACTCTAAAATACGAATGGGCACCACCATCACCTGCCCTCTAATCTTACACCAGCAATGAGGTCCAATCTAATACATGAGAAGGCTTAGCAATGTATCTCCTAAGTACAAAAACATTAAACACATCATGGACATGAGACAAGCTAGGTGGAAACACTATACGATAGGCCAAAGCACCAATACGCTCCAAGATTTCAAAGGGACCCAAAATTTAGGTGCAATCTTAGAACCTTTTTCATAAAAATAGGGCTTTATGAGGCCTTACATAAAGAAAAAACTTCGTGCCCACCTCAAAACTATGATATGTCCTCTGTTGATCCGCATACTTGTTTTGCCTATCCTCGGCCTCCTACAATCTATACGTGATCATAACAAGCTGCAACTCCATATCCTATAGTAACGTTGGCCCAAGATAAACTCTATCCTCCAACCTATCCTAACTAAGAGGTGTCATGCACTCTCTACCATATAGTGCCTCAAAAGGAGCCATGCCTATCAAACTTTGAACACTATTATTATAGGAAAAATCCACCAGATACAAGTACTCCTCCCACCTCGACTGATGGTCCATGATGTACATCCTAGGAATGTCCTCCAAGATCTGATTCATCTACTCATTATGTCCATCTTTCTCAAGGTGATAAGTTGTGCTTAAATTGATCTTCGTCTGAGAGAATACTACATCTTAGTCCAGAAGTGAGAAGTGTACAAGGGATCACAATCGTAAATGATCTTCTATGAAATCCTGTGTAATTTGACAATCTCATCAAGGTATACCCATGTAACTGCACTAGCTGTGTAGGTGGTCTTCACCGAAGAAAAATGAGCCTCTTTCATCAATTTATCATTCGTGACAATGATAGCATTGTGGTGGTATCTCGACATTAGTAACCCAACTATGAATTCCATGGAAATGGTGTCCCATTTCCACTCCGGTATAGTGTGAGGGAAGAGAAGGCCAATTGGATGTTGATGCTTGGCCTTCCCCTTCTAACACTGTAAATATCATGACACAAAATTGGCCACGTCTCTCCAAGTCCCCTCCAATGTTATAACTGTCTCAAGGTGGCGAGCATCTTCTTCACCCCGGATGGGCTGAATAAGGTGCATGATGAGCCTCTGTTAAAATATCTTGTCTCAAGCCTCCATCTCTAGGAACATATATTTGACCCCTATGTCTGAGAAGACCATTTGTTTCTAATGAAAATCCATAAAATATCCCGTCAAGGGCTCTCTGAGACCTAATATTTGCTCTATCTGCAAGGTAAAAATTATCATGAGGAAGTTGCTTTGTAAAATCCTACTCCACAAATCTGTACCCACTGAAGTAGCCATAGCCACATGTCTCCATCTACTTAGTGCATCTACAACCATGTTCTCCTTCCCCTTCACATGCTTTATCTCCATGTCATACTCACAAAGTAACTCCATCCAATGCTCACTTGAAGAGCGTTTAGATTGGTTTGCATGAAGAGGTGGTGAAGACTCAAGTGATTAGTCTTGAGTGTAAATATTTGGCCAAGAAGGAAGTTTCTCCACCACACCAAGGCATGCACAACTACTGCAAGCTCAAGGTCATGAGTCAGATAATTCAGCTCATAATCCTTGAATTTTTGAGACTCAAAAGCAACTACTCTTCCCTCCTGCATCAAAAAACCTCCAAGTCCTGCCAAAGAAGCATCTATACAAACAAATAACAAACCCTGAGAGTATGAAAATACATGAATAAGTGCTATCGTGACACATTCCTTCAGTTTCTTGAAGGCCTACACACATCAATTTGATCATACAAACTTCTTCCCTTTCCACTGAAGGGAAGTGATGGGATGCGCAACCCGAGAAAAGTCCTCTACAAATCTCATGTAGTATCCAACCAAACCCATAAAACTACACACCTCAGTCACCCTCTTTGGTGTTTTCCATTCCATAATATATCAAATCTTGTAAGGATCGACTTTGATACCTTCCCTAGAATCGATGTGGCCCAAATATTACATCTCTTTTTGTAAGAACACACTTCTCCAAGTTCCCATAAAGTTGTTGCTCACAAAGACACTTTGAAACTTGGAAAATGTGCCCCTGTGCTCCTCACACATACATGAGTATATCAGAATGTCATCAAGGAAGATGAGAACGAAGAGATCCAAAAATTTCCTAAACACCCCATTCATCAAGCTCGTGAACACTAGGGGAAATTGTTAGACCAAAAGGCACTAATGTGAACTCGTAGTGGCCATATCTCGTGCGGAGTGCTATCTTATGAATTTCTTCTTCCATGATCATCAACTGATGATAACCTAACTTAAGATCTATCTTGTAAAATACTATGGCCCCCTTCATCTAATCAAATAAATCATCAATGCGCGGAAGGGGATAATGATTCTTGATCGTTACTTTGTTCAGTTAGCAATAATCAATACACAAACACAAATATCCGTATTTCTTCTTCACAAAAATCACTAGTGTACCCCAAGGGGATACACTAGGATGGATTAGTCCTTTCTCCAAAAGTCCTCAAGCTACAACTTGAGATCATAGAGCTCAGGGGTAGTCATTCAATAAGGTGCTCGTGAGATAATTTCTACTCTCGGAACCAAATCTATGTGAAAATATATCTCACATGGGGGAGTTAACTCTTGCACCTCCCCTAGAAAGACATAAGAAAACTCTCTCAAGATGTGATGGTCATCAAGAAACGGCCCACTAGACTCATCCTTAGATTTTTCACTAACCATAACAACATACATCTGGAAACCTCATCACACACACCGCTTAAGTTGCATAGCGAAATAGTGTGGATGGAAATGGGCCTCCTAACTCTTGCTATCACTAACTCAACTCTCAGATCATCTATACATGATATAGTCTCATGGTAATAGTCCACTTTGGTTACTGTGCATGTACAACTAGTCCATGCCCAAGATGACTCCATATGAACCCAATGGAAGGATATGAATATATGAGGTAGTAGTGAAGGGTCCCAAATCAACTACACACTCTTAACTAAGGAGTGTACAAAGATTTTGGCTCCAAAATCCATCTCGATTTCCCAACTAAGACCCTTCCTAACTAAGGAGTGTAATGGATATGCACTGCACCTCCCAAATCTAATGTTATGCCTCTGATGAACCTATGAATCCAGACCTTTCCATCCTGCATATAGTCAACATATTGAGTAGGTCAAGAAATCTACTCTCATACTTAGCTACACTCATAGATGCCTAATGGAGGTTGTGGAACTCATCTATCCTCTGCTGAATGAACCTCTGGGATAAGTACCTACTCCTAAACCGCTCCTCAAAGAGCTCCTAGGTAATTTTCTCTGAGTCAACGTGGAGCTTCGCTCCTCGGTCCTCCACTAGACATTAGCTCTATCCCTCAAAATGTGGATTGCAACATGATATTTCATGTTGTTAATACATGGGTAGAGCTTGAAGAACTAGCTAAATCTTAGTAACTAGGCCTCTTCGTGGAAACCACATGTATCTCCAGAATAGTGAGATAGGCATACCTACAGGATCTCCCTGATATGGTCTGGAACTGATGACTAATGACCCCTAGGTCTCTCTGCATGCTCCTCCCTCTTCCTATGGCTCCGAGATCTATCCTTCTACCCTCAAATCCTTTCTCTATGTCCCCTCTACGAGGAATCTTCCCTAGCCAAATTTACGTGTGATTTCTCTTCCCTATGTTCCTCATTATGTCAAGGAGATGTACGAGCTTTATTTGATGGCTCCTATCATGTCTAATAGGTCATTTTCCTAAGGACCCTCCATGTATAGTGGCATTAAAATCTTGAAGCATCTATAAAATATGAGGTAGAATGGCCATTACAACCATATTTGAAGGTGACAAGTCTAGATCTACATGAAAGGACCCCTCGTATGGCTCTGCACCTTCCTTCACAAAACCAAGGAAAGAGTTAGTTCATCATTCTAGGTCTTGTTTCATTTTTCTATATTTACTATATTACACCATTATCAAACAATGTTATTTTCTAGGTCTTAAAAAAAATATTTACGTTAGGTTAAATGTTCATATCTCATGTTTTCCAGTGTGCCCAAGGGTCCAAGATTTGAACCCACGACTCTGATACTAAGTGTAACTCCCACTAAATTTTCCCACACGAAACCAAAGAACAACCTAGGGAAAGCTAGAAAAATTATGATTTTTTTTTAAAACGTGCCCATAAAAAGTTTTGAATTAACAATTGTCACATTCATGTTTCTACATTACTTTAAATTAATAATAAAAATTTCCTTATTTAATCCCCATTCTAATAAAAATAATAATGCCCTAAATACCTATGAGTATACTAGGTTACTCTAAGGCTTGGTTTAGTTTCCCTAATTTTTATTTTAATAAACTGTAATTTAGACCATAGCCAAAATTGCACAAGTTAATCTCATGGGTAAAGGGGTCTATTTAATTAAATACTAAAGATATTTTAATCCCACAAGGTGACTAGCTGTAAAAAAACAATTAACAAGGTCCCCAATTTAGCACAAGGGTTAGAAAAATAAACCCATCCCTTACACAAATAAAGTGACACCTTAAAAAGTCAACCCATGCATTTAAATTTAAAAATTTGAATTTTACAAAACCACTCCCTACCTACTTTATGTAGCGATGAATCCCATCCATTGGATGGATTCAATTGGGGCCGAAAGATCAAAGGATTTCACAAACCCTAAGTTTGGTTATGAATGCTTCTTTCTCTTTTCTTTTGACTTATTATTTCTCTTTTGTTTTACAGATTGGTGGAGGAGAAGGAGGAAGCCATTAGAGGCCATCTCAAGCTTTTGGATGGATACACATGATCCATCTATTTTCTTGTTTTGTTTACACCCTCATTTAGGGTTTCAATGTATTCATTTATTTTATTTATCTCATTATTTTAAGATTTTCCCAAATGGGCATATGGGTTTTGCCCCATTTTAGTGATATGATTAAATTTGGTATATGTTTTCATTTGTGTAAGAGAATATATACATATATATATATATATATATATATATATATATATATATATATATATATATATATATATATATATATATATATATATATATATATATATATATATATATATATATTATATCTATTTTCCAAATTTCTTTATTGAATAAACCTAAAAATACAAATAACATACAGTGGTTGATACATACATACATATGTATGTATGTATGTATATAATGTAATTTTTAGAATAGTTCAGCCACGGGTTGTAATTTGCACAGATCTACATAAAACGAGGTCTCATATATTTTTTAATCCACGAGGTTGGATTGTTAGAGATAGTAGTAATGTTTGGCGGTTGTTTTATGTAATGGTGGCTAAGTTTTGGGGTTAGGGGTAGGGTCACCGACCGCACCCCCATCCCATTTTTAATGGGGTGGGTGGGGTCAGCGACCCTCCCCCAATCCTCTTTCCCCACAACCAATACCAAAGCCACAACGATAAACTGAATATGTTCTCTTATAAATTTTGTTTTGATACTTGTTTTCTTTTTTATTATAATATACACTATTAATATAATATATATATATATATAATAATACAATAAAACAATACTAATAATATTTATAATTAATAAAACAATAGATATAAATAAAACAATATTAATATTTTTAAAATATCAATATTAATTATATTTTCATATAAATACTTTTAGCAATAGGTAAAGGCATTTGTATTTTTGTACTAGTGTTAACCAATCTGAATCTAATACTTAAGAATTTCTCTTGAAAATAGAGTTGACATATATATATATATATATATATATATATATATATATATATATATATATATATATATATATATATATATAGTGCAAAAGAACAAACTTTCTTTTCTTTCTTTAAAAAAAAGGAAAGTATTCCATTTTTCGGCCAAACCACGATCAAGAATTTTTTTAATTTTTTTTTCCATAACCACGTATGCATTTTGGGATCGCTTGATCGATATAAGAATGAACAATGAGATTTACTTCACTACTCTATACATTTCATGTAATACAATGGGAATAACCATTTCTTTGCTTTTACAAATACAATTTTGCAAGCATTCTCACAAGCCATTATCATTAGATTTTTTCGATAGTTTTAAAATAAGAACTACTAAATTTCCAATAAGAACTAAACACCTATATGAGATAATACATCAACTAAAATACGAACAATTTGTTTCTTTCCTTACAACATACAAATTTCAAACATTCCCACAAGAGGTTTACAACAAGATTTTCCAATATTTTTTAAAACAAGAATAACACACCTAATGAAGGCTACAATTCCACTAAAATGAGAACAAGCTATTTTATCTTTCCAATAACATTTCTATTACATCAACTTGCTTTGCTAAAATGTCTTTCTTTCCAACATACAATATAACTCAATAAAAAATATTCAATGTAAATTTTCTTTCAAAGAGACAATGCAATAATCTTCCACTTGAAGTGGAAATTTTTACAAGAAGGTAACTACAATAGAGGAATGTTTAGTCTTCTACAAGTGCTCCAAGTATCAAATCTCCAACATGGCTCCATATTTATTCACTTGATCACAACAACCAAAAATGGGGGAGAGGCAACACTCTCCACCCAACCAAAACTCCAATGAGAAGAAGAAGCAATTCTTCTCATTGGCCCCCAAGCCCCAACCACAAGGAAATAAGGGATGGATAAAACACATGAAAACTATACAATGCTTCCACACTTACTATCAAGTAACACACACAAAATAAAATATAACCACAAAAACACTCACTTTTGATCACAACAACTTCCCAAAATAATGGCTCCAAATTAAGGCAAGTAGAGATAGGAACATGGGGGTTCCCTTGTGCCTCCCAATGGTTTGGATGATCACCTCTAAAATCCTCCACAATACAATCAATCCAAAATCTCTTATGTCTCTCCACAACAACATATATATGTCTCTTATGTGTCCCTCACTCTTATGCCTCCCTCTCTCTTATGGCTCCATCAAAACACAAAATAAAAAAATAGAATAAAGTGGGCCATCTAAAACCCACTCCCTCCTAAAAAAAAAAAGAATCCCTTATGCCTCCCAACATATTTCATCCCAATTTCCAAATCTCAAGCCAACCTAAGATCAATTTACTACCTAACAGTTCAAACAAGAACACACATACATACAACACATAACATACAAAGAAATAAAAAGAAAACAAGGATGTAAGATCCTACCTTGCCATGGTAAAGCTCCACTTTTCAAGAAAGTTCCAAATATTCTTCAAAATCAAGAAACTCCAAGCTCCCTTCTACTCCAACAAGCAAGCACTCCCAAAAATCTAAGATCCAAAGCTAAGTAAGTAACCCCATTTACTTCCCAAAAATTCAATAAAAAGAAAAGAGGAGGAGGGAGATGATGTGGATCCATGTAGGATGCCACATCATTTCTTCTCCACTCCACATCACCCAAGTCAAACCATTCTCCAAGGCAAAATAAATTGGTGGTTGATATGAAAAACCTCTTACACACACCACTCCAACACATACCCTTGCAGACAAAGAAATAAACACATGTAAGAAAGTGCAATTAAAAATCACCTTTTTTCCTTCCAAAACGAATAATGGGGTCAATTGTTGACCCCCCAACCCATAGTTAGGGTTGGTATAATAAATTAAGAGGTGTGGGACAAGCCTCCAAAATTGTCCTTTAAGGCCAAATCAGAATTTCCAAGAAGAGGTAGAGAGTACAACACTAAATATCACATATACTTAACTTACAACACATAAACAAAAGAACCATCTAATCTAATAAATGACTTATTTTTGTCACAACTACAATTAGTTTAGTAACATGATTAATTTACTAATCTAGACACAAATTAATTAAATGATGTGAAGCCAAGCAACACCACTGTAACAACCAAAAAACTGATGAAACACCTTGTCCTCATCTCACACCCACTTTTCACTGTATCTTATAAGAAATTCAAAATCCTCTTGAAAATACTCACCGCTTTTGATTTATTTTTGGCAAGCCTATTCCCCTTGCACTGTGTCTATGAGAATGATAAACATTCAATGAAATATATAAGTCATTTACTTATTTATTTATTTATTTATTTTTTTGTTAAAGGTCAAACCATAGCCGGTAATTTTAATTTCTCGTTGAATATCATTTTCAAGGTGAGAGGGACTCTAACGCGATGACCAGTATAACAACACACATAATAAATGCCAAGATATTCCCTGTGGATGTATGAATGGTTACATAAGAAAATTTCTATATGGCCAACTTGTCTTAATTTCTATAATAAGTTCTGATATTCCTACCTTGTTTTATAGATAAGATAATTTACACTAATAAATAAATGATACACCAAATAAGAGAGATATAATGGTAGTAAATCCATTAAAACTTAAGACCAATGAAGGAATTTGTAAAAACTGTCAACTTCTAAACTTTGAAAATAAGATAATAATTTCTCACAGAATTTATTATTTCATTCGATATATCAAACATATAGTACGTGGCTATTTTATAGCCAAACAAAAAGGAAAAAATTATCTCAGAATAATATTCACGCAAATAACACTCAAACAACTAACCAATTTAATACTATATGACTATCCACCCAAACCTATATTAGTGAGTTTTTAATAAGAAATTCACTATTACAATAGTAATTACATTTGTACATTTACATAAATACTAACACCTCAAATATAATGTAAACATTAGTTTCCTAACATTCCCCCCTTAGTGTTTACATGCGATGAAAGAACATTTGAAGAACTAAAAACAGAATCGTACGCCATATTGGTGGGTTGGATCTTGTTGTCTGGATCTTGTTGCACATGACCAATTCATTACACCATAGTGAATACCATACTGGATGATCACACTTCCATCGATTCACCTACATACTCAAACTCAACATTTATTGCTTTCACTTCAAGTGAACACCCTTTCACTGGATGATAGATGTTAAACATATGACAGTTGAATATTTTCAGTAGTTAGAGGATCACTCCAGTTTAGATGCCCACTTATACAACTATTATCAAATTCCAAAATGTGCATCCTCCTCATTTCAATCAAATAGGATAAGAAAACTACACATAATTGTATTTTGCACACACCACCCAACTGAAAAATAGATGCCACCATACCAAAATGTGGCCCTATCATTGGTGACTGACGAGAAACATTGATCGCCCTCCATCCTCTCTTAATAGTTTCCACATTGGATTTGTTGTGACAACTTCCCCTCGTAATGTGAAATTAAATGTATTCATATGATGTCATATAACTGATAGTGTGTCCTTTTACCCAAAAAAATTGGCTCTTAAAATATGAATATAAAGACTCCTAATATTCACCTATTACACTAGATGTGTAATGCCCCATTTAGTGTTGGCTTTTTTTTTTTTTTTTGACCTTGTTCTGAATGTTTGTTTATTGTACCTACTTCCTATTATTGTTAGGTAATTGTAATCTCTGTTATGAAGTAAACTTGAATTCCCATTTTTCAGTTCCATCATGCCATCTCGTTACCGTAAGTGCTTATAATTTTGTCGAGGGTCTTTTGTAACATCTTTTCAAAATTCTTTTTGGTGAACTAATCATATTTTCAATTTATGGGATGCTTAATAATGTTTTTTTTTTAATTTCTAAAGGAATTTTGAAACCTCTCTAAAGGTTTTTTGGTGTATTTTAATGAAAACGTACCTAATAATTATAAGCTAAGTTTAGTAAAACAAAATCGATCATCCACCTAAAACTTAACTTTTAGAAAACCATGGTTAGATTTGGTTGCGTCGGTAGGTGGAGATAGTAGGGATGGTGCTAGATTCAAGGAATTAGTTTATTTGGTAATGTTGGATTAAAGTCTTCAACCACCAGCTCGCACATTGGGAGACTTGATCTCCATGCATGGCCCTTTTTCAATTAGCAAAAAGTAAGGGTGAATTTATTTGAGGCATCCACCAACCCTACCATTCCTGTATGGTCATTATTGGATCATGTTTGGCACATGTTTTTGGGTTTACACACCAAATTGGATGTTGGCTGCTGATTTCTTTTAATTATTGTTTTATTACAAATTGCCTCTAGCTT